>OX608078.1:103675404-104275404 GCA_951509765.1 Sphenella marginata
GTTTCGAAAAACTTATCGATAACTAAGTTATCGGTCAAAAGCCTTAAACTTCTCATACAACATGGGCATCAAACGAACTGTGAGGTCCAAAGGTTTCATTTATACTTCGATATATTTCGATAAACTTATCGATAACTGAGTTATCGGTCAAAATGTGATGACCAAAAGCCTCAAACTTTGCCTGCAACATGGGCATCAAACGGAAGGGGAGGTCCAAAGTTTTCATTTATAATTCGATATATTTCGATAAACTTATCGATAACTGAGTTATCGGTCAAAATGTGATGACCAAAAGTCTCAAACTTTGCCTACAACATGGCCATCAAACGAAAGGGGAGGTCCAAAGATTTCATTTATACTTCGATATGTTTCGAAAAACTTATCGATAACTAAGTTATCGGTCAAAATGTGATGACCAAAAGCCTTAAACTTTGCCTACAACATGGGCATCAAACGAAAGGGGAGGTCCAAAGGTTTAATTTATACTTCGATATATTTCGATAAACTTACCGATAACTGAGTTATCGGTCAAAATGTGATGGCCAAAAGCCTTATACTTTGCCTACAACATGGGCATCAAACGAAAGGGGAGGTCGAAAGGTTTAATTTATACTTCCATATATTTCGATAAAATTATCGATAACTGAGTTATCGGTCAAAATGTGATGACCAAAAACCTTTAAATTTGCCTGTATCAAACGAAAGGGGAGGTCGAAAGGTTTCATCTATACTTCGATAAACTAATCGATAACTGAGTTATCGGTCAAAATGTGATGACCAAAAGTCTTAAACTTTGCCTACAACATGGCCATCAAACGAAAGGGGAGGTCCAAAGATTTCATTTATACTTCGATATGTTTCGAAAAACTTATCGATAACTAAGTTATCGGTCAAAATGTGATGACCAAAAGCCTTAAACTTTGCCTACAACATGGGCATCAAACGAAAGGGGAGGTCCAAAGGTTTCATTTATACTTCGATATATTTCGATAAACTTATCGATAACTAAGTTATCGGTCTAAATATGATGACCAAAAGCCTTAAAGTTTGCCTACAACATGGCCATCAAACGAAATTGGAGGTCGAAAGGTTTCATTTATACTTCCATATATTTCGATAAAATTATCGATAACTGAGTTATCGGTCAAAATGTGATGACCAAAAACCTTTAAATTTGCCTGTATCAAACGAAAGGGGAGGTCGAAAGGTTTCATTTATACTTCGATATATTTCGATAAACTTATCGATAACTAAGTTATCGGTCACAATGTGATGACCAAAAGCCTTAAACTTTGCCTACAACATGGGCATCAAATGAAAGGGAAGGTCGAAAGGTTTCATTTATACTTCGATATATTTCGATAAACTTATCGATAACTGAGTTATCGGTCAAAATGTGATAACCAAAAGCCTTAAACTTCTCATACAACATGGGCATCAAACGAAAGGGTAGATCCAAAGGTTTAATTTATACTTCGATATATTTCGATAAACTTATCGATAACCGAGTTATCGGTCAAAATGTGATGACCAAAAGCCTCAAACTTTGCCTGCAACATGGGCATCCAGCGGAAGGGGAGGTCCAAAGCTTTCATTTATAATTGGATATATTTCGAAAAACTTATCGATAACTGAGTTATCGGTCAAAAAGTGATGACCAAAAGCCTTAAACTTCTCATACAACATGGGCATCAAACGAACTGTGAGGTCCAAAGGTTTCATTTATACTTCGATATATTTCGATAAACTTATCGATAACTGAGTTATCGGTCAAAATGTGATGACCAAAAGCCTCAAACTTTGCCTACAACATGGGCTTCAAACGAAAGGGGAGATCCAAAGGTTTCATTTATACTTCGATATGTTTCGAAAAACTTATCGATAACTAAGTTATCGGTCAAAATGTGATGACCAAAAGCCTTAAACTTCTCATACAACATGGGCATCAAACGAACTGTGAGGTCCAAAGGTTTCATTTATACTTCGATATATTTCGATAAACTTATCGATAACTGAGTTATCGGTCAAAATGTGATGACCAAAAGCCTCAAACTTTGCCTGCACCATGGGCATCAAACGGAAGGGGAGGTCCAAAGTTTTCATTTATAATTCGATATATTTCGATAAACTTATCGATAACTGAGTTATCGGTCAAAATGTGATGACCAAAAGTCTCAAACTTTGCCTACAACATGGCCATCAAACGAAAGGGGAGGTCGAAAGATTTCATTTATACTTCGATATGTTTCGAAAAACTTATCGATAACTAAGTTATCGGTCACAATGTGATGACCAAAAGCCCTAAACTTTGCCTACAACATGGGCATCAAATGAAAGGGAAGGTCGAAAGGTTTCATTTATACTTCGATATATTTCGATAAACTTATCGATAACTGAGTTATCGGTCAAAATGTGATGACCAAAAGCCTTAAACTTCTCATACAACATGGGCATCAAACGAAAGGGTAGGTCCAAAGGTTTAATTTATACCTCGATATATTTCGATAAAGTTATCGATAACTGAGTTATCGGTCACAATGTGATGACCAAAAGCCCTAAACTTTGCCTACAACATGGGCATCAAATGAAAGGGAAGGTCGAAAGGTTTCATTTATACTTCGATATATTTCGATAAACTTATCGATAACTGAGTTATCGGTCAAAATGTGATGACCAAAAGCCTTAAACTTCTCATACAACATGGGCATCAAACGAAAGGGTAGGTCCAAAGGTTTAATTTATACCTCGATATATTTCGATAAAGTTATCGATAACTGAGTTATCGGTCACAATGTGATGACCAAAAGCCTCAAACTTTGCCTGCAACATGGGCTTCAAACGAAAGGGGAGATCCAAAGGTAAAGGTTTCATTTATACTTAAACTTCTCAAAATGTGATGACCAAAAGCCTTAAACTTCTCATACAACATGGGCATCAAACGAACTGTGAGGTCCAAAGGTTTCATTTATACTTCGATATATTTCGATAAACTTATCGATAACTGAGTTATCGGTCAAAATGTGATGACCAAAAGCCTCAAACTTCTCAAAATGTGATGACCAAAAGCCTTAAACTTCTCATACAACATGGGCATCAAACGAACTGTGAGGTCCAAAGGTTTCATTTATACTTCGATATATTTCGATAAACTTATCGATAACTGAGTTATCGGTCAAAATGTGATGACCAAAAGCCTCAAACTTTGCCTGCAACATGGGCATCAAACGGAAGGGGAGGTCCAAAGTTTTCATTTATAATTCGATATATTTCGATAAACTTATCGATAACTGAGTTATCGGTCAAAATGTGATGACCAAAAGCCTCAAACTTTGCCTACAACATGGGCTTCAAACGAAAGGGGAGGTCCAAAGGTTTCATTTATACTTCGATATATTTCGATAAACTTATCGATAACTGAGTTATCGGTCAAAATGTGATGACCAAAAGCCTCAAACTTTGCCTACAACATGGGCTTCAAACGAAAGGGGAGATCCAAAGGTTTCATTTATACTTCGATATGTTTCGAAAAACTTATCGATAACTAAGTTATCGGTCAAAATGTGATGACCAAAAGCCTTAAACTTCTCATACAACATGGGCATCAAACGAACTGTGAGGTCCAAAGGTTTCATTTATACTTCGATATATTTCGATAAACTTATCGATAACTAAGTTATCGGTCAAAATGTGATGACCAAAAGCCTTAAACTTCTCATACAACATGGGCATCAAACGAAAGGGTAGGTCCAAAGGTTTAATTTATACTTCGATATATTTCGATAAACTTATCGATAACTGAGTTATCGGTCAAAATGTGATGACCAAAAGCCTCAAACTTTGCCTACAACATGGGCTTCAAACGAAAGGGGAGATCCAAAGGTTTCATTTATACTTCGATATGTTTCGAAAAACTTATCGATAACTAAGTTATCGGTCAAAATGTGATGACCAAAAGCCTTAAACTTCTCATACAACATGGGCATCAAACGAACTGTGAGGTCCAAAGGTTTCATTTATACTTCGATATATTTCGATAAACTTATCGATAACTGAGTTATCGGTCAAAATGTGATGACCAAAAGCCTCAAACTTTGCCTGCAACATGGGCATCAAACGGAAGGGGAGGTCCAAAGTTTTCATTTATAATTCGATATATTTCGATAAACTTATCGATAACTGAGTTATCGGTCAAAATGTGATGACCAAAAGTCTCAAACTTTGCCTACAACATGGCCATCAAACGAAAGGGGAGGTCCAAAGATTTCATTTATACTTCGATATGTTTCGAAAAACTTATCGATAACTAAGTTATCGGTCAAAATGTGATGACCAAAAGCCTTAAACTTTGCCTACAACATGGGCATCAAACGAAAGGGGAGGTCCAAAGGTTTCATTTGTACTTCGATATATTTCGATAAGCTTATCGATAACTAAGTTATCGGTCGAAGTATGATGACCAAAAGCCTTAAACTTTGCCTACAACATAGCCATCAAACGAAATTGGAGGTCGAAAGGTTTCATTTATACTTCGATATATTTCGATAAACTTATCGATAACTAAGTTATCGGTCACAATGTGATGACCAAAAGCCCTAAACTTTGCCTACAACATGGGCATCAAATGAAAGGGAAGGTCGAAAGGTTTCATTTATACTTCGATATATTTCGATAAACTTATCGATAACTGAGTTATCGGTCAAAATGTGATGACCAAAAGCCTTAAACTTCTCATACAACATGGGCATCAAACGAAAGGGTAGGTCCAAAGGTTTAATTTATACCTCGATATATTTCGATAAAGTTATCGATAACTGAGTTATCGGTCAAAATGTGATGACCAAAAGCCTTAAACTTTGCCTACAACATGGGCATCAAACGAAAGGGGAGGTCGAAAGGTTTCTGTTTAGGCCATCGGCCTAAATATATCGGTCGTCCCTCGTAGACTTATTCAAAAATGAAAGTGCACTCAGGTTCGTACCGATAACTGCGCGCTCCTTTCGAACCTAACGAAAGTAAGCATTCGCCGGGGGTACGAGCCGAAAACAAAAATATAAGCCTTTCTCTTTAGCATCGACCGTCAACCAAGTCACCAGCAGCCAAACCAGGTAAATACACTGTAAATCCATTTTCCATTTTCCACTGTTCACTTTATTTATTCAATTTATTCATACCATCCAATAAACCAATTTGTAATTAATTAATTTGAAAACTCAGTGTTTACTTTTTGCACTAACTCGCCACATACTTCTTTTTCTTCTTCTTCCCTCTATACATTATTACGTGCGAGCGCGCCCTCCATTGCGACGTCTCCGCCCGTAACATTGGTCCATCTCACCAGGAATATTTAAATTGAAATTTTGAACCAGAATTATTTGGCAAAACCAACACGGAAAATCAACATTAATCACAATTTTCTAATTACCAAACCAGCGATCATCTATCAGCCAAAACAACACCACATATAACTATACATCTGAGCGAGTAACATATACACATACAGTCCACTACACACATCATCGTGCATCACATCACAGTGCATCACATCATCGTACACACATCATCGTGCATCACATCACAGTACATCACATCATCGTGCAGCACATCACCAAATCATATCACAACATCATATACAGACAGTCCGTTTAGATCTCATCACATCACATTTACAAATATCACAAGGTACGTTGGTTTTTTGTTTGGTTCATGCACCACTTTTTTTTTCAATATACGTCGAAACGTATACGTGAGTTTTGTGATTGTTTTATGGAAAACAAAGCAAGTGAAAAGTTTGTGTTCACGTGGGCACACTTTCGCCTTTTGACTATCGGTTAAGTCCCCCGCCAGTGGTAAGACTTATCCGACACAGCTCAAGGCAGGCAGTCAGTGAATTTTTTTTTATTTTTTTTTACAAACACATCACTGCACTGAACATTCCTTCATTTGCCACATACAGTGGAAACTCTTTATTACATACATCGTTTTTTTTCTAATTTTCACTTGGTTGATGCTTTTTTATAGACTTATCACAAAATTCGCGATATTGATCGCTCCACAACTTTGAATAATTATAAAGCGAACACTCCCTTTTTGGGTTGTTTAATACGTTGTCATACACAAATATATATTCACTCTTGGGTGGCTTGTTTTTTATAATAATATACCTATTTATAAATTGTATCGAAATAATATCAATAAACAATTCACACATTTTCATTTATATTTGAGAAAAAAAACCCAATTGCGTTCACATTTTTTTTGGTTTTGGATATCACGATATTTTGGTTTGGCTATTCAGGGAATTATATTCACGATTTATTTCCCACAAGCACATTAAATCTGTACCGAGATTTCTATCTGTGCAACTTTCACTATCACTTTTTAATTCACGATTTTAAGGACACATTAAATCGGCATCCAGATTTCTATCTGTGTCACTCGCACATACATAGCTTCACTTTAGTTTCCAAGCAATCGACTTCTGAGTCAGCAACTCCCATTCTCTGTTTCCTTAAAGAGACAAAATATTTAAATTAATTAAGAAAATGGAGACATACATACGGCTCTCCGACTGCATTGTTACATTCTAGCAAGACTTTGGTGATATACAGGTCGAAGAATCAGACAAATATACCCTTGCAATACAGCAAGAGGAGTTGAAGTCATTGTGGAAGAAGAGCAAGACGGCTTATGAAAGCCTTCTCAGTTCCACAGACCTGTCCAAAGAAGACTTGCAGTCTTTACGGCAAAAAAATAAAACATGTTTCGCATGTTACGCGAAATGCATGGCAGCTATTAATGCTGGGGTTGAAAGACTATCCATACCTGCCACACCTGCCCCTAAAGTCTCTGAATCTTCCAGCAGAGAAAATAATATTCGTCTCCCTCCGTGCGACACCGAGGTGTTCAAGGGTGACTACCTTTCTTGGCCAACCTTTAGGGACTTGTTCACGGCCATATATATATTAAACAAACGCCTTAAGCCGGTTGAAAAGTTATATCACCTCAACCAAAAAACTGAAGGGGAGGCAAAAGAAATTGTGCGCAGGTGTCCATTGACCAATGAAGGTTTTACAACGGCCTGGAAAAATCTGAGTGACAGGTACGAAAACAAACGTATCCTAGTCAATACTCAGCTAAAATCATTATTTAGTTTGACGGCAGTCGATAATGAATGCGGAACGTCAATTAAAAAGTTGCAGCGAGATATTAACAATTGCATCTCGTCACTACAATGTCATCAAATTGACATTTCGAATTGGGATGCGATAATAACTTACTTATGCTCCACGAAACTCCCGGAATGCACTCTGGCTTTATGGGAACAAACCCTAGAAAACAAAACAGAGATTCCAAAATGGGAGGATATGGACAAATTCCTGTCCAATCGGTTCCAAACGTTGGAAACCGTCTCTGACCTCCGGGGTAGCAAACCATCCAAAGCACCCAGGAGTCAAAATAATGCACGGGATACGCCTGCGAAACTTGGAGTATACCAAGCCAGCGTCCCAAAAACTTCATGTAAAATGTGCAACAGTAAAGAGCACAAATTACGAAACTGTCCGAAATTCCGCGGACTAACCATTGCAGACAGAATAGCCTACATCAAAACCAACAATTGTTGCTTGAACTGCCTGTCGGCGGGACATACAGTGACACGATGCACAAGTTCATTTAACTGCAGCTCGTGTCACGCAAGGCACAACACCTTACTCCACTTGGCAACAGCTCAGCCAAAAGCAACTAACCAGAGGTGGCGTCAAAATACGTCAGATGATAGGCCCTCAACATCACAGCAGGCGCGAGACAGTCTGGAATCTGAAAAGAGGAAAGATATTAGTAATGTCTCGTCTTGTCATGCTAATACAACTAAGGGGGTATTATTAGGCACGGCCCGGGTTAAAATACAATACAATGGGGTCGACTTTTCTGCTAGAGCCCTAATTGACTCCGGTTCAGAATGCTCATTTATAACAGAAAGACTGAAGCGTAGAATTAACCTCCCATCAAAACGCTTGCACGTACAAGTTTCCGGGATAAACAACACGCTGTCAGCACAGGTGAACGAGTCATGCTCCATTCAATTAGGCTCCTTGACCGACCCCTTAGTTAGCATCGACACAGTGGTCTTAGTCCTACCCCAATTAACGGGGGATCTTCCTACTTGCCAAGTGAGCGCAATGACACGGCAGGCATTCCCTGATCTAATTCTGGCGGATAAGAGGTTCTTCATTAATGAACCAGTCGACCTCATCCTAGGAGGCGACATTTACCCCCAAATTATCCTCGACGGTATACGCAAAAACGTTCTTAACACGCTTCTTGCACAAGAAACCGTATTCGGTTGGATCTTAACCGGTCGTGCAGATGCACCCCAACCAACCAACACACGGGTATCATTTTTTAACGAAGTAAACCTGGACAAGCAGTTAACCGCTTTCTGGGAGTTGGAGGATGTCCCTAAGAAAATGGCACTAAATGAAGACAACGCCTATTGCGAGGCACCTTTCAAGGCCACTACGGAACGGAACTCCGATGGGAAATATATCGTCGCCCTTCCATTTAAAGAGGATTTCCCTAACAACATTTGCTTAGGGCCTTCTCTAAAGGGCGTTTGCTCCCAATTCTATAGAAATGAGACGCGCCTAGCGAAGACTCCGACCTTACAAACCGAGTATAATCGAGTTTTAGCAGAGTATGAGACGTTAGGACATATGTCAAGGGTTCCCGCTATCATACCACCCCATTCCACAGATTGCTACTTCCTACCCCATCATGCGGTTATAAAGGAAGAAAGCACTACAACAAAGGTCCGGGTGGTATTCAATGCTTCGTGTCCTACTGCTAATGGCACAAGCTTAAATGACGTACTTCATACAGGCCCAGTTCTTCAGGCCGATCTGACCATTCTGCTTCTTCGATGGCGATTTTTCAAGTATGTTTTCAATAGCGATATTGAGAAAATGTACCGCCAGATATGGGTAAAACCCAATCAGACACAGTTCCAAAGAATAGTTTTTCGACCCAACCCAGGGGATCCCATACGCGTCTATGAATTACGGACAGTAACATTCGGAGTCAACTGCGCCCCGTACTTGGCGATACGAACCCTTCATCAACTCGCTGACGACGTTGAGTCCTCGTCACCAACGGCAGCAGATATTCTTCGGACAGGCATGTACGTCGACCACGTGCTTGCAGGGGGACATAGCATAGAGTCCGCAATCCAAGCTCGCGATGAAATCTCGCACGCATTGCAATCAGCGGGATTTTCCCTCCGAAAATGGACGTCGAACTGCAGCAAAATATTGCAAGGCATACCCAAACCTCATCGTCTACATGAGGACTTCCTGGAGTTCGAGGATTCAAGTACGGTTAAAACCCTCGGGATCCGTTGGAACGCGCATTCAGACTCCTTCTACTTCACGGCAAAACCCATCGAAAATAGGGAGACGATAACAAAAAGGGCAATCCTTTCAGCCATCGCCAAACTGTTCGATCCACTAGGCTGGCTGGCACCGGTAGTCATAGTAGCCAAAATTCTTATGCAAAACATATGGCTAGAGGGGACTGACTGGGACGAAAAGGTGTCTGCACAAACCCTAGATCGGTGGCTAAGCTTCACACAGGATTACGACGAAATCAATAACATTAGAATCCCGAGATGGGTGCATTTCACACCATCCAACGAGATGGAAATACACGGGTTCTGCGATGCATCAGAAAAAGCCTACGCAGCTACAATCTTTTTAAGAGCCAAGGTAATTGATCAGAACTACGTCCATTTATTAATGGCCAAAACAAGAGTGGCTCCTGTTAAAACGATATCACTACCCCGATTAGAGTTATGCGGGGCAGTCTTACTGGCCGAAACAATAGAATCGGTTCGAGAAAACCTCAACTTAGGCAATTTCAAGACTTATCTATGGACCGATTCAACGATCGTTCTGGCTTGGATCAGAAAACCACCATGCTCGTGGTCAACATTCGTGGCTCACAGAGTAACAAAGATTGTGGAAAAGGTGGGACATCAAATCTGGCGACATGTGGACTCTGCATCAAACCCAGCAGACATGGCCAGCCGAGGACTATCCGCGAAGGATATAGTGAACAACACATTGTGGTGGCAGGGACCTTCTTGGCTACAAGAAGACAAGACAAAATGGCCAACTCAAGAAAAATATTATGGTACAAACATCGAAGAAAAGAGAGTACAAGTGCACACAACTAAGCAAATGCACAATAACGAGGACATTCTCGAAAGGTTTTCTAGTTTTTCAAGGGCTTTGAGGGTTATATCATACATTTTGAGGTTCTCTCAAAGAACTAATCCCAAAACAAAATCTTATTTCAAGGCGGAGTCATACCTCATTTCGCCCGACGAAATTAAGGCTACGACTCGACGTCTTATCAAATTATATCAACAGAAACATTATTCTGAAGAGCTAAGGGATTTAAAAACCGGTAAACCCATTGGGACAAAAAGTGAAGTCCTTTCTCTCAACCCCTTCGTTGACAGCCATGACATACTGAGAGTGGGCGGTCGTCTGTCTGCATCCCTGGATCTCGCCTTCAATGAACGCCATCCAGTAATTCTCCCGTACGACTGTCAGTTTACGCGTCTTCTCGTCCAATTTATCCATCAAATATCCCTCCACGGCGAAAACCAGCTCATGTTGCGCCTCCTACGTACACAATATTGGATCCCACGGGTCAAGAATATGATCCGGTCCACCATCCACAATTGCAAAGCGTGCACAATCCACCGTAAGCGAGCCCAAACCCAACTAATGGGGAACCTCCCTCCAGAACGCACCACCTTCTCACGCGCATTCACGAATACCGGGGTAGATTTCGCCGGACCATTTGATATTAAATCCTACAGTGGAAGAGGGTGTCGTCTATCAAAGGGCTACGTTTGCCTCTTTGTCTGCTTCACGACCAAAGCTATTCACTTAGAAGCCACTAGCGACCTTAGTACCGCAGCGTTTCTAGCAGCGTTCGACAGATTTGTTGCGAGACGAGGATGTCCAAAGAACATCTACTCCGACAATGGAACTAACTTTGTCGGAGCCTCTCGAGCCCTCCGCTCAGAGGTCCAAGCATTTCTGTCGGACGCTCGCAATCAAACCCTGTCCAAATACCACCATCAGATCCTGACCTGGCACTTCATACCAGCAGGCGCTCCTCATATGGGGGGTCTGTGGGAAGCAGGGGTAAAAAGTTTCAAAACCCACTTAAAAAAGATCGCATCAGATCATAAATTTACCCTGGAAGAGTTTAGTACCCTACTGTGTCGCATCGAGTCTTGCCTCAACTCTCGACCACTTAGTCCATCGTCCAACGAGTCATCGAACTTGGAGCCCCTCACGCCCGGACATTTCCTCGTTGGAGGACATCTATTAGCCCCACCGGAGATTGACGTTAGCGAGAATCGCGCATCACTCGTCAACCGATGGGAAAAGCTGAAGGCCCTGCATCAGACGTTTTGCAAACGCTGGAAACAATCCAACATGAAACAAGGGGACCTAGTCGTTCTAAAGGAGGACAACCTGCCTCCCAACGAATGGAGGCTAGGACGAGTCGCTCAGTTACATCATGGACCAGATAACCGAGTCCGAGTCGTGGTACTTGACACCGCGAGGGGGCAGACTACCAGACCAATCACGAAATTGGTCCGACTACCATCCGGAAACGATGGCGAAAACTAGTCCTATTCCACTTCTCAATCTCCCTAATTCCACTTCTAATTACTTAACGAACTAGGGAGGTCATAGTTTAGTCGAAGCGACTTAACAAAATCAAAACTAAAATGTGACAAGTTCTTTAATACCCACCGCAATCGGACAAACCGATCAGCTACAAGAAAATAAACGCACTCGTTCAAACGGAACGAGGCCAACCGAAACCCTACCGCAGACGGACGAACCGATCTGCCACAGACGTTGAGAATTTTCCGCAACCATTCGCCGCATATCACCCAAGCATCACATTCATATCCATTTGCACACACCACAAGACAACAAGAGTACCCCCCAGAGTCATCTACATCAACAGTTTGAGGTACAAGAGTCTTACAAAATTCAACAAAATGAAAAACTTTGGCTCCTGAAATACACCTTCGCGACTTCGAAATCGAAGATTTTTTGAATAAGCTTTGGTTAGCAATTTTTTTGAAGTTATGGATTTTGAAGTTACGGATGAAATCCATGTAATAAAGGTGAAGGAATAATGAAAATCCTGATTAAGAAAATTATTGCCCTGGCTGCGCTGGTGATATCAATCCAACGCAGCAGAAATAATTCCCTTCACCGATTCATGTAATGGAGAAGATTCCTTTGATTGGGTTTTTTTTTTGGTAAATTGCCGCAATTTTAAATGTCCTGTCAATATTTTGCACAACCTTTTCCCTAGCAATGTTTCTTCAAGCCCTCATTGAGTTGTTCAAAACTTAGTTCATCGACGTGCCTTAATTTTGTTTATTCACAAAAGGTGGTTATGCATAAAAGATCCATATACTTAAGTGGATATACATATGGGCAAGAAAGGATCGCAACTGGGTAACTTACACCCACATTACTATCTCTAAGAGCTCTACTATTGTATAAACCAGAACTAACAGACAGAAATTAAGTCGGAGGAACTTTCGAGTGAAAATCACGGGTAAAAGCTATCATATGTATTTGTGGGGGTCCATTTCTTTGATGAAATGGCGAAAACTTAGGGATCAGGACATGAGTTTTTTTTTCTCTAAGCCATATTTCCTCGAAACAAACCATTTTCTTAAATTAATTTGGCACTCAAACTACATAAAACTAGCAAAATTTAAAGTACTCAAGGTGATAATAATCAGGGTAAGGAAATGCAACATCGGGCGATACTATTACAACCACTACTAATAGCACTACAAAATCTACCTAATACATAAAACATACTCACAACTCACCCGCAATTTATTTTATTGTATTTATGTTGGAATTGTTGTGGGCAACCTTACTTGCATCTTCACCAGCACCATTTGAGTGTTTGGCATGTTTCTGGGGATGGTTACTCTGTTCGGCAATTGCGTCGTTTCACTTGCTTGTAGGATTCCGTTGTGGTGGGGAAGCTATCGGATCTCTACTCGCCACCGTTGACGTGTATTTGCTGGTGAATGGTGGTCATCCCGTCGCCACCGCCACATTTGTTGACGCAGTTGCATTCGTAGTTGGCGAGGATGATGGCGCCTGCTTTAACGTCCCACCATAACCATGATCCAGCAGATGCGTTGCTGTGGACGTTAAAGCAGCGCTACTTATCACTTGCGTCTTTTGTTGCCGGTGTGGCTGTTCCACATCCTACTGCAACATCGAACTAATTAAATTGTACTACCCCCGGCGCATTAAAAAATGGTACCACCCGCCCATGCGCCATGCCACAATAGGGCATTAATGTGCGTCACACATTTGTGTGCCATGCACCGTTGGGGCATAAAGAATGCTGCCCATTGATGGAGCATATAGTTGGCTGCTCATTGATGGGGCATATAGAAAGCTGCCCATTGATGGAGCACATATATGGCTGCTCATTGATGGGCATAGAGAAAACTGCCATAAAATCTGAAAAGACAAAAAAATTAGAATTGAATATACAAATAGTTTTCATGTATGTATCCATCGCTGGGCGCCGGCCACCACAGCGAGTGATACACACACGTACATACATGGTTCCAACGCTGCCGAAACGATACAGGATTTCGGCAGCGTAAACTTATACTTACCCCGAAATCCGCCATGTATCCACTGCTTCGTTCCATCATGATCCACCTGCCACCTGAAAAATAAATGAATTACAAATTAATTTAAGAAAAATTTACAATAACAAATTTTACTACTTACCTCGCTACAATTTTTTCCATTAATGACATTTCATTCAGGAATGTATGCAGTGCTGAATGAATTAGCGTGGCCACTTCGCGTAACGATCGGTACCCACACATGATCGTAACGGGTATGTACTCGTTGAAAAAATCCACCACTTTTTCGTAGCGTGCCGTATTGTGCGGGTGGATTGATTTCACTTGGGCCAGGTGAAGTCTTGGCCATTATGAATGTGTACGTCAAGTGGGAATATGCATTTATTAACTTTAAATTATGAACTACGACGTCCGGAAAAATACTTCAATGTCTTACTTTTCCACTGGACAATTTAATTAGACTGCGATTTAGAATGGTGTCCCATGAATTTTGCAACACAAGTGGTACATTTCCGGTCCCTATGATATATATATTTGTGATCAGGAGAGGTCCCTCTACCATCCTGAAATATCCGGTATTTCCTATCAATGGGACCCCATTCTAAAATTCCGCGGCAACACGAATGTGCCGTACGCCGTATCATACGGGCGAGAAACACGTCCTCTTGAGCATGATGTTTTATAGGGTTTAACATATAAACAACGACACATACCCGTATATATCCTCCGTTTCGCTACCGAGCTCCACCTAGAACGTGTTGGGGGGACACGGCCGATCAGGTGCACACTGGTACTTCGAGGAAAGTACGGGGTGACCAGAAGGGTCACCACCCTGGCTACGGTCCAGGCACGCCACCATCGTCTGAGCCCGGCCGCGAACCTTGACGCGACGATAGCTGCACCCTTCCAGCTTATGAGGTTGGCAGATCCCGAATTTTTCCGGGCCTCTCCAGTGCGTCTTACGCTAGGCGCCGACGTTTACGCCAGTCTGATGCTCAGCGCCACTCCACCGTCCACCATCAATGGGCTGCTGGCACAGGCCACCATCTTCGGTCTGGTAATTTCGGGGGCCCATCAGCAATGAAACCCTTCGTATTATTTTCAACACGCTATTGACCACGAACAAAAAAAAACTTAATAATAAGGTGCATTGAACTAGGCAGAACCACGTCCATATACTAACCGTTCTTTTTCATCCACAACAGGGATCTAGCTGCAGACGGCAGAACCAAGGAGATGGCCGAAGGTTCTCCAGAAATTTTAACTAAGGAAAATTTGTTTAATTATACATGCACATGTAAAGTGTGCTAATCTCGGCTTGGCTGCCGGTGGCTACCCGCTCGTTGCCTTCACTATTCAAGGTTGCTCGTCGCAAGGGGGCCGGCATGTTTAGGCCATCGGCCTAAATATATCGGTCGTCCCTCGTAGACTTATTCAAAAATGAAAGTGCACTCAGGTTCGTACCGATAACTGCGCGCTCCTTTCGAACCTAACGAAAGTAAGCATTCGCCGGGGGTACGAGCCGAAAACAAAAATATAAGCCTTTCTCTTTAGCATCGACCGTCAACCAAGTCACCAGCAGCCAAACCAGGTAAATACACTGTAAATCCATTTTCCATTTTCCACTGTTCACTTTATTTATTCAATTTATTCATACCATCCAATAAACCAATTTGTAATTAATTAATTTGAAAACTCAGTGTTTACTTTTTGCACTAACTCGCCACATACTTCTTTTTCTTCTTCTTCCCTCTATACATTATTACGTGCGAGCGCGCCCTCCATTGCGACGTCTCCGCCCGTAACAGTTTCATTTATACTTCGATATATATCGATAACTGAGTTATCGGTCAAAATGTGATGACCAAAAGCCTTAAACTTCTCATACAGCATGGGCAGCAAACGAAAGGGGAGGTCCAAAGGTTTCATTTATACTTCGATATATTTCGATAAACTTATCGATAACTGAGTTATCGGTCAAAATGTGATGACCAAAAGCCTTAAACTTTGCCTACAACATGGGCATCAAACGAAAGGGGAGGTCGAAAGGTTTCATTTATACTTCGATATATTTCGATAAACTTATCGATAACTGAGTTATCGGTCAAAATGTGATGACCAAAAGTCTTAAACTTTGCCTACAACATGGCCATCAAACGAAAGGGGAGGTCCAAAGATTTCATTTATACTTCGATATGTTTCGAAAAACTTATCGATAACTAAGTTATCGGTCAAAATGTGATGACCAAAAGCCTTAAACTTTGCCTACAACATGGGCATCAAACGAAAGGGAGGTCCAAAGGTTTCATTTATACTTCGATATATTTCGATAAACTTATCGATAACTAAGTTATCGGTCTAAATATGATGACCAAAAGCCTTAAACTTTGCCTACAACATAGCCATCAAACGAAATTGGAGGTCGAAAGGTTTCATTTATACTTCCATATATTTCGATAAAATTATCGATAACTGAGTTATCGGTCAAAATGTGATGTCCAAAAACCTTTAAATTTGCCTGTATCAAACGAAAGGGGAGGTCGAAAGGTTTCATTTATACTTCGATATATTTCGATAAACTTATCGATAACTAAGTTATCGGTCACAATGTGATGACCAAAAGCCTTAAACTTTGCCTACAACATGGGCATCAAATGAAAGGGAAGGTCGAAAGGTTTCATTTATACTTCGATATATTTCGATAAACTTATCGATAACTGAGTTATCGGTCAAAATGTGATGACCAAAAGCCTTAAACTTTGCCTACAACATGGGCATCAAACGAAAGGGTAGGTCCAAAGGTTTAATTTATACTTCGATATATTTCGATAAACTTATCGATAACTGAGTTATCGGTCAAAATGTGATGACCAAAAGCCTCAAACTTTGCCTGCAACATGGGCATCCAGCGGAAGGAGAGGTCCAAAGTTTTCATTTATAATTCGATATATTTCGATAAACTTATCGATAACTGAGTTATCCGTCAAAATGTGATGACCAAAAGCCTTAAACTTCTCATACAACATGGGCATCAAACGAAAGGGTAGGTCCAAAGGTTTAATTTTTACTTCGATATATTTCGATAAACTTATCGATAACTGAGTTATCGGTCAAAATGTGATGACCAAAAGCCTCAAACTTTGCATGCAACATGGGCATCAAACGGAAGGGGAGGTCCAAAGTTTTCATTTATAATTCGATATATTTCGATAAACTTATCGATAACTGAGTTATCGGTCAACATGTGATGACCAAAAACCTTTAAATTTGCCTGTATCAAACGAAAGGGGAGGTCCAAAGGTTTCATTTATACTTCGATATATTTCGATAAACTTATCGATAACTGAGTTATCGGTCAAAATGTGATGACCAAAAGCCTCAAACTTTGCCTACAACATGGGCTTCAAACGAAAGGGGAGGTCCAAAGGTTTCATTTATACTTCGATATATTTCGATAAACTTATCGATAACTAAGTTATCGGTCAAAATTTGATGACCAAAAGCCTTAAACTTCTCATACAACATGGGCATCAAACGAAAGGGTAGGTCCAAAGGTTTAATTTTTACTTCGATATATTTCGATAAACTTATCGATAAGTGAGTTATCGGTCGAAATGTGATGACCAAAAGCCTCAAACTTTGCCTGCAACATGGGCATCAAACGGAAGGGGAGGTCCAAAGTTTTCATTTATACTTCGATATATATCGATAAACTTATCGATAACTGAGTTATCGGTCAAAATGTGATGACCAAAAGCCTTAAACTTCTCATACAGCATGGGCAGCAAACGAAAGGGGAGGTCCAAAGGTTTCATTTATACTTCGATATATTTCGATAAACTTATCGATAACTGAGTTATCGGTCAAAATGTGATGACCAAAAGTCTTAAACTTTGCCTACAACATGGCCATCAAACGAAAGGGGAGGTCCAAAGGTTTCATTTATACTTCGATATGTTTCGAAAAACTTATCGATAACTAAGTTATCGGTCAAAATGTGATGACCAAAAGCCTTAAACTTCTCATACAACATGGGCTTCAAACGAAAGGGGAGGTCCAAAGGTTTCATTTATACTTCGATATATTTCGATAACTTATCGATAACTGAGCTATCGGTCAAAATGTGATGACGAAAAGCCTTAAACTTCTCATACAACATGGGCATCAAACGAAAGGGTAGGTCCAAAGGTTTAATTTATACTTCGATATATTTCGATAAACTTATTGATAACTGAGTTATCGGTCAAAATGTGATGACCAAAAGCCTTAAACTTTGCCTACAACATGGGCATCAAACGAAAGGGGAGGTCGAAAGGTTTCATTTATAGTTCGATATATATCGATAAACTTATCGATAACTGAGTTATCGGTCAAAATGTGATGACCAAAAGCCTTAAACTTCTCATACAGCATGGGCAGCAAACGAAAGGGGAGGTCCAAAGGTTTCATTTATACTTCGATATATTTCGATAAACTTATCGATAACTGAGTTATCGGTCAAAATGTGATGACCAAAAGCCTTAAACTTTGCCTACAACATGGGCATCAAACGAAAGGGGAGGTCGAAAGGTTTCATTTATACTTCGATATATTTCGATAAACTTATCGATAACTGAGTTATCGGTCAAAATGTGATGACCAAAAGTCTTAAACTTTGCCTACAACATGGCCATCAAACGAAAGGGGAGGTCCAAAGATTTCATTTATACTTCGATATGTTTCGAAAAACTTATCGATAACTAAGTTATCGGTCAAAATGTGATGACCAAAAGCCTTAAACTTTGCCTACAACATGGGCATCAAACGAAAGGGGAGGTCCAAAGGTTTCATTTATACTTCGATATATTTCGATAAACTTATCGATAACTAAGTTATCGGTCTAAATATGATGACCAAAAGCCTTAAACTTTGCCTACAACATAGCCATCAAACGAAATTGGAGGTCGAAAGGTTTCATTTATACTTCCATATATTTCGATAAAATTATCGATAACTGAGTTATCGGTCAAAATGTGATGACCAAAAACCTTTAAATTTGCCTGTATCAAACGAAAGGGGAGGTCGAAAGGTTTCATTTATACTTCGATATATTTCGATAAAATTATCGATAACTGAGTTATCGGTCAAAATGTGATGACCAAAAGCCTAAAACTTCTCATACAACATGGGCATCAAACGAAAGGGTAGGTCCAAAGGTTTAATTTATACTTCGATATATTTCGATAAACTTATCGATAACTGAGTTATCGGTCAAAATGTGATGACCAAAAGCCTCAAACTTTAGCTGCAACATGGGCATCCAGCGGAAGGGGAGGTCCAAAGTTTTCATTTATAATTCGATATATTTCGATAAACTTATCGATAACTGAGTTATCCGTCAAAATGTGATGACCAAAAGCCTTAAACTTCTCATACAACATGGGCATCAAACGAAAGGGTAGGTCCAAAGGTTTAATTTTTACTTCGATATATTTCGATAAACTTATCGATAACTGAGTTATCGTTCAAAATGTGATGACCAAAAGCCTCAAACTTTGCCTGCAACATGGGCATCAAACGGAAGGTGAGGTCCAAAGTTTTCATTTATAATTCGATATATTTCGATAAACTTATCGATAACTGAGTTATCGGTCAACATGTGATGACCAAAAACCTTTAAATTTGCCTGTATCAAACGAAAGGGGAGGTCCAAAGGTTTCATTTATACTTCGATATATTTCGATAAACTTATCGATAACTGAGTTATCGGTCAAAATGTGATGACCAAAAGCCTCAAACTTTGCCTACAACATAGGCTTCAAACGAAAGGGGAGGTCCAAAGGTTTCATTTATACTTCGATATATTTCGATAAACTTATCGATAACTGAGTTATCGGTCAAAATGTGATGGCCAAAAGCCTCAAACTTTGCCTACAACATGGGCTGCAAACGAAAGGGGAGGTCCAAAGTTTCATTTATACTTCGATATGTTTCGAAAAACTTATCGATAACTAAGTTATCGGTCAAAATGTGATGACCAAAAGCCTTAAACTTCTCATACAACATGGGCATCAAACGAACTGTGAGGTCCAAAGGTTTCATTTATACTTCGATATATTTCGATAAACTTATCGATAACTGAGTTATCGGTCAAAATGTGATGACCAAAAGCCTTAAACTTCTCATACAACATGGGCATCAAACGAACTGTGAGGTCCAAAGGTTTCATTTATACTTCGATATATTTCGATAAACTTATCGATAACTGAGTTATCGGTCAAAATGTGATGACCAAAAGCCTTAAACTTCTCATACAACATGGGCTTTAAACGAAAGGGGAGGTCCAAAGGTTTCATTTATACTTCGATATATTTCGATAACTTATCGATAACTGAGTTATCGGTCAAAATGTGATGACGAAAAGCCTTAAACTTCTCATACAACATGGGCATCAAACGAAAGGGTAGGTCCAAAGGTTTAATTTATACTTCGATATATTTCGATAAACTTATCGATAACTGAGTTATCGGTCAAAATGTGATGACCAAAAGCCTTAAACTTTGCCTACAACATGGGCATCAAACGAAAGGGGAGGTCGAAAGGTTTCATTTATACTTCGATATATATCGATATATATCGATAAACTTATCGATAACTGAGTTATCGGTCAAAATGTGATGACCAAAAGCCTTAAACTTCTCATACAGCATGGGCAGCAAACGAAAGGGGAGGTCCAAAGGGTTTCATTTATATTTCGATATATTTCGATAAACTTATCGATAACTGAGTTATCGGTCAAAATGTGATGACCAAAAGCCTTAAACTTTGCCTACAACATGGGCATCAAACGAAAGGGGAGGTCGAAAGGTTTCATTTATACTTCGATATATTTCGATAAACTTATCGATAACTGAGTTATCGGTCAAAATGTGATGACCAAAAGTCTTAAACTTTGCCTACAACATGGCCATCAAACGAAAGGGGAGGTCCAAAGATTTCATTTATACTTCGATATGTTTCGAAAAACTTATCGATAACTAAGTTATCGGTCAAAATATGATGACCAAAAGCCTTAAACTTTGCCTACAACATAGCCATCAAACGAAATTTGAGGTCGAAAGGTTTCATTTATACTTCCATATATTTCGATAAAATGATCGATAACTGATTTATCGGTCAAAATGTGATGACCAAAAACCTTTAAATTTGCCTGTATCAAACGAAAGGGGAGGTCGAAAGGTTTCATTTATACTTCGATATATTTCGATAAAATTATCGATAACTGAGTTATCGGTCAAAATGTGATGACCAAAAGCCTTAAACTTCTCATACAACATGGGCATCAAACGAAAGGGTAGGTCCAAAGGTTTAATTTATACTTCGATATATTTCGATAAACTTATCGATAACTGAGTTATCGGTCAAAATGTGATGACCAAAAGCCTCAAACTTTGCCTGCAACATGGGCATCCAGCGGAAGGGGAGGTCCAAAGTTTTCATTTATAATTCGATATATTTCGATAAACTTATCGATAACTGAGTTATCCGACAAAATGTGATGACCAAAAGCCTTAAACTTCTCATACAACATGGGCATCAAACGAAAGGGTAGGTCCAAAGGTTTAATTTTTACTTCGATACAACATGGGCATCAAACGAAAGGGTAGGTCCAAAGGTTTAATTTTTACTTCGATATATTTCGATAAACTTATCGATAACTGAGTTATCGGTCAACATGTGATGACCAAAAACCTTTAAATTTGCCTGTATCAAACGAAAGGGGAGGTCCAAAGGTTTCATTTATACTTCGATATATTTCGATAAACTTACCGATAACTGAGTTATCGGTCAAAATGTGATGACCAAAAGCCTCAATCTTTGCCTACAACATGGGCTTCAAACGAAAGGGGAGGTCCAAAGGTTTCATTTATACTTCGATATATTTCGATAAACTTATCGATAACTGAGTTATCGGTCAAAATGTGATGGCCAAAAGCCTCAAACTTTGCCTACAACATGGGCTGCAAACGAAAGGGGAGATCCAAAGGTTTCATTTATACTTCGATATGTTTCGAAAAACTTATCGATAACTAAGTTATCGGTCAAAATGTGATGACCAAAAGCCTTAAACTTCTCATACAACATGGGCATCAAACGAACTGTGAGGTCCAAAGGTTTCATTTATACTTCGATATATTTCGATACACTTATCGATAACTGAGTTATCGGTCAAAATGTGATGACCAAAAGCCTTAAACTTCTCATACAACATGGGCATCAAACGAACTGTGAGGTCCAAAGGTTTCATTTATACTTCGATATATTTCGATAAACTTATCGATAACTGAGTTATCGGTCAAAATGTGATGACCAAAAGCCTTAAACTTCTCATACAACATGGGCATCAAACGAACTGTGAGGTCCAAAGGTTTCATTTATACTTCGATATATTTCGATAAACTTATCGATAACTGAGTTATCGGTCAAAATGTGATGACCAAAAGCCTCAAACTTTGCCTGCAAAATGGGCATCCAGCGGAAGGGGAGGTCCAAAGTTTTCATTTATAATTCGATATATTTCGATAAACTTATCGATAACTGAGTTATCCGTCAAAATGTGATGACCAAAAGCCTTAAACTTCTCATACAACATGGGCATCAAACGAAAGGGTAGGTCCAAAGGTTTAATTTTTACTTCGATATATTTCGATAAACTTATCGATAACTGAGTTATCGGTCAAAATGTGATGACCAAAAGCCTCAAACTTTGCCTGCAACATGGGCATCAAACGGAAGGGGAGGTCCAAAGTTTTCATTTATAATTCGATATATTTCGATAAACTTATCGATAACTGAGTTATCGGTCAACATGTGATGACCAAAAACCTTTAAATTTGCCTGTATCAAACGAAAGGGAAGGTCCAAAGGTTTCATTTATACTTCGATATATTTCGATAAACTTATCGATAACTGAGTTTCGGTCAAAATGTGATGACCAAAAGCCTCAAACTTTGCCTTCAACATGGGCTTCAAACGAAAGGGGAGGTCCAAAGGTTTCATTTATACTTCGATATATTTCGATAAACTTATCGATAACTAAGCTATCGGTCAAAATGTGATGACCAAAAGCCTTAAACTTCTCATACAACATGGGCATCAAACGAAAGGGTAGGTCCAAAGGTTTAATTTATACTTCGATATATTTCGATAAACTTATCGATAAGTGAGTTATCGGTCAAAATGTGATGACCAAAAGCCTCAAACTTTGCCTGCAACATGGGCATCAAACGGAAGGGAGGTCCAAAGTTTTCATTTATAATTCGATATATTTCGAAAAACTTATCGATAACTGAGTTATCGGTCAAAATGTGATGACCAAAAGCCTTAAACTTCTCATACAGCATGGGCAGCAAACGAAAGGGGAGGTCCAAAGGTTTCATTTATACTTCGATATATTTCGATAAACTTATCGATAACTGAGTTATCGGTCAAAATGTGATGACCAAAAGTCTTAAACTTTGCCTACAACATGGGCATCAAACGAAAGGGGAGGTCCAAAGGTTTCATTTATACTTCGATATGTTTCGAAAAACTTATCGATAACTAAGTTATCGGTCAAAATGTGATGACCAAAAGCCTTAAACTTCTCATACAACATGGGCTTCAAACGAAAGGGGAGGTCCAAAGGTTTCATTTATACTTCGATATATTTCGATAACTTATCGATAACTGAGTTATCGGTCAAAATGTGATGACGAAAAGCCTTAAACTTCTCATACAACATGGGCATCAAACGAAAGGGTAGGTCCAAAGGTTTAATTTATACTTCGATATATTTCGATAAACTTATCGATAACTGAGTTATCGGTCAAAATGTGATGACCAAAAGCCTTAAACTTTGCCTACAACATGGGCATCAAACGAAAGGGGAGGTCGAAAGGTTTCATTTATACTTCGATATATATCGATAAACTTATCGATAACTGAGTTATCGGTCAAAATGTGATGACCAAAAGCCTTAAACTTCTCATACAGCATGGGCAGCAAACGAAAGGGGAGGTCCAAAAGTTTCATTTATACTTCGATATATTTCGATAAACTTATCGATAACTGAGTTATCGGTCAAAATGTGATGACCAAAAGCCTTAAACTTTGCCTACAACATGGGCATCAAACGAAAGGGGAGGTCGAAAGGTTTCATTTATACTTCGATATATTTCGATAAACTTATCGATAACTGAGTTATCGGTCAAAATGTGATGACCAAAAGTCTTAAACTTTGCCTACAACATGGCCATCAAACGAAAGGGGAGGTCCAAAGATTTCATTTATACTTCGATATGTTTCGAAAAACTTATCGATAACTAAGTTATCGGTCAAAATGTGAGGACCAAAAGCCTTAAACTTTGCCTACAACATGGGCATCAAACGAAAGGGGAGGTCCAAAGGTTTCATTTATACTTCGATATATTTCGATAAACTTATCGATAACTGAGTTTCGGTCAAAATGTGATGACCAAAAGCCTCAAACTTTGCCTTCAACATGGGCTTCAAACGAAAGGGGAGGTCCAAAGGTTTCATTTATACTTCGATATATTTCGATAAACTTATCGATAACTAAGCTATCGGTCAAAATGTGATGACCAAAAGCCTTAAACTTCTCATACAACATGGGAATCAAACGAAAGGGGAGGTCCAAAGGTTTCATTTATACTTCGATATATTTCGATAACTTATCGATAACTGAGTTATCGGTCAAAATGTGATGACCAAAAGCCTCAAACTTTGCCTTCAACATGGGCTTCAAACGAAAGGGGAGGTCCAAAGGTTTCATTTATACTTCGATATATTTCGATAAACTTATCGATAACTAAGCTATCGGTCAAAATGTGATGACCAAAAGCCTTAAACTTCTCATACAACATGGGCTTCAAACGAAAGGGGAGGTCCAAAGGTTTCATTTATACTTCGATATATTTCGATAACTTATCGATAACTGAGTTATCGGTCAAAATGTGATGACGAAAAGCCTTAAACTTCTCATACAGCATGGGCAGCAAACGAAAGGGGAGGTCCAAAGGTTTCATTTATACTTCGATATATTTCGATAAACTTATCGATAACTGAGTTATCGGTCAAAATGTGATGACCAAAAGTCTCAAACTTTGCCTACAACATGGCCATCAAACGAAAGGGGAGGTCCAAAGATTTCATTTATACTTCGATATGTTTCGAAAAACTTATCGATAACTAAGTTATCGGTCAAAATGTGATGACCAAAAGCCTTAAACTTTGCCTACAACATGGGCATCAAACGAAAGGGGAGGTCCAAAGGTTTCATTTGTACTTCGATATATTTCGATAAGCTTATCGATAACTAAGTTATCGGTCGAAGTATGATGACCAAAAGCCTTAAACTTTGCCTACAACATAGCCATCAAACGAAATTGGAGGTCGAAAGGTTTCATTTATACTTCGATATATTTCGATAAACTTATCGATAACTAAGTTATCGGTCACAATGTGATGACCAAAAGCCCTAAACTTTGCCTACAACATGGGCATCAAATGAAAGGGAAGGTCGAAAGGTTTCATTTATACTTCGATATATTTCGATAAACTTATCGATAACTGAGTTATCGGTCAAAATGTGATGGCCAAAAGCCTCAAACTTTGCCTACAACATGGGCTTCAAACGAAAGGGGAGGTCCAAAGGTTTCATTTATACTTCGATATGTTTCGAAAAACTTATCGATAACTAAGTTATCGGTCAAAATGTGATGACCAAAAGCCTTAAACTTCTCATACAACATGGGCTTCAAACGAAAGGGGAGGTCCAAAGGTTTCATTTATACTTCGATATATTTCGATAACTTATCGATAACTGAGTTATCGGTCAAAATGTGATGACGAAAAGCCTTAAACTTCTCATACAACATGGGCATCAAACGAAAGGGTAGGTCCAAAGGTTTAATTTATACTTCGATATATTTCGATAAACTTATCGATAACTGAGTTATCGGTCAAAATGTGATGACCAAAAGCCTTAAACTTTGCCTACAACATGGGCATCAAACGAAAGGGGAGGTCGAAAGGTTTCATTTATACTTCGATATATATCGATAAACTTATCGATAACTGAGTTATCGGTCAAAATGTGATGACCAAAAGCCTTAAACTTCTCATACAGCATGGGCAGCAAACGAAAGGGGAGGTCCAAAAGTTTCATTTATACTTCGATATATTTCGATAAACTTATCGATAACTGAGTTATCGGTCAAAATGTGATGACCAAAAGAATTAAACTTTGCCTACAACATGGGCATCAAACGAAAGGGGAGGTCGAAAGGTTTCATTTATACTTCGATATATTTCGATAAACTTATCGATAACTGAGTTATCGGTCAAAATGTGATGACCAAAAGTCTTAAACTTTGCCTACAACATGGCCATCAAACGAAAGGGGAGGTCCAAAGATTTCATTTATACTTCGATATGTTTCGAAAAACTTATCGATAACTAAGCTATCGGTCAAAATGTGAGGACCAAAAGCCTTAAACTTTGCCTACAACATGGGCATCAAACGAAAGGGGAGGTCGAAAGGTTTCATTTATACTTCGATATATTTCGATAAACTTATCGATAACTGAGTTATCGGTCAAAATGTGATGACCAAAAGCCTCAAACTTTGCCTACAACATAGGCTTCAAACGAAAGGGGAGGTCCAAAGGTTTCATTTATACTTCGATATATTTCGATAAACTTATCGATAACTGAGTTATCGGTCAAAATGTGATGGCCAAAAGCCTCAAACTTTGCCTACAACATGGGCTGCAAACGAAAGGGGAGGTCCAAAGTTTCATTTATACTTCGATATGTTTCGAAAAACTTATCGATAACTAAGTTATCGGTCAAAATGTGATGACCAAAAGCCTTAAACTTCTCATACAACATGGGCATCAAACGAACTGTGAGGTCCAAAGGTTTCATTTATACTTCGATATGTTTCGATAACTTATCGATAACTGAGTTATCGGTCAAAATGTGATGACGAAAAGCCTTAAACTTCTCATACAACATGGGCATCAAACGAAAGGGTAGGTCCAAAGGTTTAATTTATACTTCGATATATTTCGATAAACTTATCGATAACTGAGTTATCGGTCAAAATGTGATGACCAAAAGCCTTAAACTTTGCCTACAACATGGGCATCAAACGAAAGGGGAGGTCGAAAGGTTTCATTTATACTTCGATATATATCGATATATATCGATAAACTTATCGATAACTGAGTTATCGGTCAAAATGTGATGACCAAAAGCCTTAAACTTCTCATACAGCATGGGCAGCAAACGAAAGGGGAGGTCCAAAGGGTTTCATTTATATTTCGATATATTTCGATAAACTTATCGATAACTGAGTTATCGGTCAAAATGTGATGACCAAAAGCCTTAAACTTTGCCTACAACATGGGCATCAAACGAAAGGGGAGGTCGAAAGGTTTCATTTATACTTCGATATATTTCGATAAACTTATCGATAACTGAGTTATCGGTCAAAATGTGATGACCAAAAGCCTCAAACTTTGCCTACAACATAGGCTTCAAACGAAAGGGGAGGTCCAAAGGTTTCATTTATACTTCGATATATTTCGATAAACTTATCGATAACTGAGTTATCGGTCAAAATGTGATGGCCAAAAGCCTCAAACTTTGCCTACAACATGGGCTGCAAACGAAAGGGGAGGTCCAAAGTTTCATTTATACTTCGATATGTTTCGAAAAACTTATCGATAACTAAGTTATCGGTCAAAATGTGATGACCAAAAGCCTTAAACTTCTCATACAACATGGGCATCAAACGAACTGTGAGGTCCAAAGGTTTCATTTATACTTCGATATATTTCGATAAACTTATCGATAACTGAGTTATCGGTCAAAATGTGATGACCAAAAGCCTTAAACTTCTCATACAACATGGGCATCAAACGAACTGTGAGGTCCAAAGGTTTCATTTATACTTCGATATATTTCGATAAACTTATCGATAACTGAGTTATCGGTCAAAATGTGATGACCAAAAGCCTTAAACTTCTCATACAACATGGGCTTTAAACGAAAGGGGAGGTACAAAGGTTTCATTTATACTTCGATATATTTCGATAACTTATCGATAACTGAGTTATCGGTCAAAATGTGATGACGAAAAGCCTTAAACTTCTCATACAACATGGGCATCAAACGAAAGGGTAGGTCCAAAGGTTTAATTTATACTTCGATATATTTCGATAAACTTATCGATAACTGAGTTATCGGTCAAAATGTGATGACCAAAAGCCTTAAACTTTGCCTACAACATGGGCATCAAACGAAAGGGGAGGTCGAAAGGTTTCATTTATACTTCGATATATATCGATATATATCGATAAACTTATCGATAACTGAGTTATCGGTCAAAATGTGATGACCAAAAGCCTTAAACTTCTCATACAGCATGGGCAGCAAACGAAAGGGGAGGTCCAAAGGGTTTCATTTATATTTCGATATATTTCGATAAACTTATCGATAACTGAGTTATCGGTCAAAATGTGATGACCAAAAGCCTTAAACTTTGCCTACAACATGGGCATCAAACGAAAGGGGAGGTCGAAAGGTTTCATTTATACTTCGATATATTTCGATAAACTTATCGATAACTGAGTTATCGGTCAAAATGTGATGACCAAAAGTCTTAAACTTTGCCTACAACATGGGCATCAAACGAAAGGGGAGGTCGAAAGGTTTCATTTATACTTCGATATATATCGATATATATCGATAAACTTATCGATAACTGAGTTATCGGTCAAAATGTGATGACCAAAAGCCTTAAACTTCTCATACAGCATGGGCTGCAAACGAAAGGGGAGGTCCAAAGTTTCATTTATACTTCGATATGTTTCGAAAAACTTATCGATAACTGAGTTATCGGTCAAAATGTGATGACCAAAAGCCTCAAACTTTGCCTACAACATAGGCTTCAAACGAAAGGGGAGGTCCAAAGGTTTCATTTATACTTCGATATATTTCGATAAACTTATCGATAACTGAGTTATCGGTCAAAATGTGATGGCCAAAAGCCTCAAACTTTGCCTACAACATGGCCATCAAACGAAAGGGGAGGTCCAAAGATTTCATTTATACTTCGATATGTTTCGAAAAACTTATCGATAACTAAGCTATCGGTCAAAATGTGAGGACCAAAAGCCTTAAACTTTGCCTACAGCATGGGCAGCAAACGAAAGGGGAGGTCCAAAGGTTTCATTTATACTTCGATATATTTCGATAAACTTATCGATAACTGAGTTATCGGTCAAAATGTGATGACCAAAAGCCTTAAACTTTGCCTACAACATGGGCATCAAACGAAAGGGGAGGTCGAAAGGTTTCATTTATACTTCGATATATTTCGATAAACTTATCGATAACTGAGTTATCGGTCAAAATGTGATGACCAAAAGTCTTAAACTTTGCCTACAACATGGCCATCAAACGAAAGGGGAGGTCCAAAGATTTCATTTATACTTCGATATGTTTCGAAAAACTTATCGATAACTAAGTTATCGGTCAAAATGTGATGACCAAAAGCCTTAAACTTTGCCTACAACATGGGCATCAAACGAAAGGGGAGGTCCAAAGGTTTCATTTATACTTCGATATATTTCGATAAACTTATCGATAACTAAGTTATCGGTCTAAATATGATGACCAAAAGCCTTAAACTTTGCCTACAACATAGCCATCAAACGAAATTGGAGGTCGAAAGGTTTCATTTATACTTCCATATATTTCGATAAAATTATCGATAACTGAGTTATCGGTCAAAATGTGATGACCAAAAACCTTTAAATTTGCCTGTATCAAACGAAAGGGGAGGTCGAAAGGTTTCATTTATACTTCGATATATTTCGATAAAATTATCGATAACTGAGTTATCGGTCAAAATGTGATGACCAAAAGCCTAAAACTTCTCATACAACATGGGCATCAAACGAAAGGGTAGGTCCAAAGGTTTAATTTATACTTCGATATATTTCGATAAACTTATCGATAACTGAGTTATCGGTCAAAATGTGATGACCAAAAGCCTCAAACTTTAGCTGCAACATGGGCATCCAGCGGAAGGGGAGGTCCAAAGTTTTCATTTATAATTCGATATATTTCGATAAACTTATCGATAACTGAGTTATCCGTCAAAATGTGATGACCAAAAGCCTTAAACTTCTCATACAACATGGGCATCAAACGAAAGGGTAGGTCCAAAGGTTTAATTTTTACTTCGATATATTTCGATAAACTTATCGATAACTGAGTTATCGTTCAAAATGTGATGACCAAAAGCCTCAAACTTTGCCTGCAACATGGGCATCAAACGGAAGGTGAGGTCCAAAGTTTTCATTTATAATTCGATATATTTCGATAAACTTATCGATAACTGAGTTATCGGTCAACATGTGATGACCAAAAACCTTTAAATTTGCCTGTATCAAACGAAAGGGGAGGTCCAAAGGTTTCATTTATACTTCGATATATTTCGATAAACTTATCGATAACTGAGTTATCGGTCAAAATGTGATGACCAAAAGCCTCAAACTTTGCCTACAACATAGGCTTCAAACGAAAGGGGAGGTCCAAAGGTTTCATTTATACTTCGATATATTTCGATAAACTTATCGATAACTGAGTTATCGGTCAAAATGTGATGGCCAAAAGCCTCAAACTTTGCCTACAACATGGGCTGCAAACGAAAGGGGAGGTCCAAAGTTTCATTTATACTTCGATATGTTTCGAAAAACTTATCGATAACTAAGTTATCGGTCAAAATGTGATGACCAAAAGCCTTAAACTTCTCATACAACATGGGCATCAAACGAACTGTGAGGTCCAAAGGTTTCATTTATACTTCGATATATTTCGATAAACTTATCGATAACTGAGTTATCGGTCAAAATGTGATGACCAAAAGCCTTAAACTTCTCATACAACATGGGCATCAAACGAACTGTGAGGTCCAAAGGTTTCATTTATACTTCGATATATTTCGATAAACTTATCGATAACTGAGTTATCGGTCAAAATGTGATGACCAAAAGCCTTAAACTTCTCATACAACATGGGCTTTAAACGAAAGGGGAGGTCCAAAGGTTTCATTTATACTTCGATATATTTCGATAACTTATCGATAACTGAGTTATCGGTCAAAATGTGATGACGAAAAGCCTTAAACTTCTCATACAACATGGGCATCAAACGAAAGGGTAGGTCCAAAGGTTTAATTTATACTTCGATATATTTCGATAAACTTATCGATAACTGAGTTATCGGTCAAAATGTGATGACCAAAAGCCTTAAACTTTGCCTACAACATGGGCATCAAACGAAAGGGGAGGTCGAAAGGTTTCATTTATACTTCGATATATATCGATATATATCGATAAACTTATCGATAACTGAGTTATCGGTCAAAATGTGATGACCAAAAGCCTTAAACTTCTCATACAGCATGGGCAGCAAACGAAAGGGGAGGTCCAAAGGGTTTCATTTATATTTCGATATATTTCGATAAACTTATCGATAACTGAGTTATCGGTCAAAATGTGATGACCAAAAGCCTTAAACTTTGCCTACAACATGGGCATCAAACGAAAGGGGAGGTCGAAAGGTTTCATTTATACTTCGATATATTTCGATAAACTTATCGATAACTGAGTTATCGGTCAAAATGTGATGACCAAAAGTCTTAAACTTTGCCTACAACATGGCCATCAAACGAAAGGGGAGGTCCAAAGATTTCATTTATACTTCGATATGTTTCGAAAAACTTATCGATAACTAAGTTATCGGTCAAAATATGATGACCAAAAGCCTTAAACTTTGCCTACAACATAGCCATCAAACGAAATTTGAGGTCGAAAGGTTTCATTTATACTTCCATATATTTCGATAAAATGATCGATAACTGATTTATCGGTCAAAATGTGATGACCAAAAACCTTTAAATTTGCCTGTATCAAACGAAAGGGGAGGTCGAAAGGTTTCATTTATACTTCGATATATTTCGATAAAATTATCGATAACTGAGTTATCGGTCAAAATGTGATGACCAAAAGCCTTAAACTTCTCATACAACATGGGCATCAAACGAAAGGGTAGGTCCAAAGGTTTAATTTATACTTCGATATATTTCGATAAACTTATCGATAACTGAGTTATCGGTCAAAATGTGATGACCAAAAGCCTCAAACTTTGCCTGCAACATGGGCATCCAGCGGAAGGGGAGGTCCAAAGTTTTCATTTATAATTCGATATATTTCGATAAACTTATCGATAACTGAGTTATCCGACAAAATGTGATGACCAAAAGCCTTAAACTTCTCATACAACATGGGCATCAAACGAAAGGGTAGGTCCAAAGGTTTAATTTTTACTTCGATACAACATGGGCATCAAACGAAAGGGTAGGTCCAAAGGTTTAATTTTTACTTCGATATATTTCGATAAACTTATCGATAACTGAGTTATCGGTCAACATGTGATGACCAAAAACCTTTAAATTTGCCTGTATCAAACGAAAGGGGAGGTCCAAAGGTTTCATTTATACTTCGATATATTTCGATAAACTTACCGATAACTGAGTTATCGGTCAAAATGTGATGACCAAAAGCCTCAATCTTTGCCTACAACATGGGCTTCAAACGAAAGGGGAGGTCCAAAGGTTTCATTTATACTTCGATATATTTCGATAAACTTATCGATAACTGAGTTATCGGTCAAAATGTGATGGCCAAAAGCCTCAAACTTTGCCTACAACATGGGCTGCAAACGAAAGGGGAGATCCAAAGGTTTCATTTATACTTCGATATGTTTCGAAAAACTTATCGATAACTAAGTTATCGGTCAAAATGTGATGACCAAAAGCCTTAAACTTCTCATACAACATGGGCATCAAACGAACTGTGAGGTCCAAAGGTTTCATTTATACTTCGATATATTTCGATACACTTATCGATAACTGAGTTATCGGTCAAAATGTGATGACCAAAAGCCTTAAACTTCTCATACAACATGGGCATCAAACGAACTGTGAGGTCCAAAGGTTTCATTTATACTTCGATATATTTCGATAAACTTATCGATAACTGAGTTATCGGTCAAAATGTGATGACCAAAAGCCTTAAACTTCTCATACAACATGGGCATCAAACGAACTGTGAGGTCCAAAGGTTTCATTTATACTTCGATATATTTCGATAAACTTATCGATAACTGAGTTATCGGTCAAAATGTGATGACCAAAAGCCTCAAACTTTGCCTGCAAAATGGGCATCCAGCGGAAGGGGAGGTCCAAAGTTTTCATTTATAATTCGATATATTTCGATAAACTTATCGATAACTGAGTTATCCGTCAAAATGTGATGACCAAAAGCCTTAAACTTCTCATACAACATGGGCATCAAACGAAAGGGTAGGTCCAAAGGTTTAATTTTTACTTCGATATATTTCGATAAACTTATCGATAACTGAGTTATCGGTCAAAATGTGATGACCAAAAGCCTCAAACTTTGCCTGCAACATGGGCATCAAACGGAAGGGGAGGTCCAAAGTTTTCATTTATAATTCGATATATTTCGATAAACTTATCGATAACTGAGTTATCGGTCAACATGTGATGACCAAAAACCTTTAAATTTGCCTGTATCAAACGAAAGGGAAGGTCCAAAGGTTTCATTTATACTTCGATATATTTCGATAAACTTATCGATAACTGAGTTTCGGTCAAAATGTGATGACCAAAAGCCTCAAACTTTGCCTTCAACATGGGCTTCAAACGAAAGGGGAGGTCCAAAGGTTTCATTTATACTTCGATATATTTCGATAAACTTATCGATAACTAAGCTATCGGTCAAAATGTGATGACCAAAAGCCTTAAACTTCTCATACAACATGGGCATCAAACGAAAGGGTAGGTCCAAAGGTTTAATTTATACTTCGATATATTTCGATAAACTTATCGATAAGTGAGTTATCGGTCAAAATGTGATGACCAAAAGCCTCAAACTTTGCCTGCAACATGGGCATCAAACGGAAGGGAGGTCCAAAGTTTTCATTTATAATTCGATATATTTCGAAAAACTTATCGATAACTGAGTTATCGGTCAAAATGTGATGACCAAAAGCCTTAAACTTCTCATACAGCATGGGCAGCAAACGAAAGGGGAGGTCCAAAGGTTTCATTTATACTTCGATATATTTCGATAAACTTATCGATAACTGAGTTATCGGTCAAAATGTGATGACCAAAAGTCTTAAACTTTGCCTACAACATGGGCATCAAACGAAAGGGGAGGTCCAAAGGTTTCATTTATACTTCGATATGTTTCGAAAAACTTATCGATAACTAAGTTATCGGTCAAAATGTGATGACCAAAAGCCTTAAACTTCTCATACAACATGGGCTTCAAACGAAAGGGGAGGTCCAAAGGTTTCATTTATACTTCGATATATTTCGATAACTTATCGATAACTGAGTTATCGGTCAAAATGTGATGACGAAAAGCCTTAAACTTCTCATACAACATGGGCATCAAACGAAAGGGTAGGTCCAAAGGTTTAATTTATACTTCGATATATTTCGATAAACTTATCGATAACTGAGTTATCGGTCAAAATGTGATGACCAAAAGCCTTAAACTTTGCCTACAACATGGGCATCAAACGAAAGGGGAGGTCGAAAGGTTTCATTTATACTTCGATATATATCGATAAACTTATCGATAACTGAGTTATCGGTCAAAATGTGATGACCAAAAGCCTTAAACTTCTCATACAGCATGGGCAGCAAACGAAAGGGGAGGTCCAAAAGTTTCATTTATACTTCGATATATTTCGATAAACTTATCGATAACTGAGTTATCGGTCAAAATGTGATGACCAAAAGCCTTAAACTTTGCCTACAACATGGGCATCAAACGAAAGGGGAGGTCGAAAGGTTTCATTTATACTTCGATATATTTCGATAAACTTATCGATAACTGAGTTATCGGTCAAAATGTGATGACCAAAAGTCTTAAACTTTGCCTACAACATGGCCATCAAACGAAAGGGGAGGTCCAAAGATTTCATTTATACTTCGATATGTTTCGAAAAACTTATCGATAACTAAGTTATCGGTCAAAATGTGAGGACCAAAAGCCTTAAACTTTGCCTACAACATGGGCATCAAACGAAAGGGGAGGTCCAAAGGTTTCATTTATACTTCGATATATTTCGATAAACTTATCGATAACTGAGTTTCGGTCAAAATGTGATGACCAAAAGCCTCAAACTTTGCCTTCAACATGGGCTTCAAACGAAAGGGGAGGTCCAAAGGTTTCATTTATACTTCGATATATTTCGATAAACTTATCGATAACTAAGCTATCGGTCAAAATGTGATGACCAAAAGCCTTAAACTTCTCATACAACATGGGAATCAAACGAAAGGGGAGGTCCAAAGGTTTCATTTATACTTCGATATATTTCGATAACTTATCGATAACTGAGTTATCGGTCAAAATGTGATGACCAAAAGCCTCAAACTTTGCCTTCAACATGGGCTTCAAACGAAAGGGGAGGTCCAAAGGTTTCATTTATACTTCGATATATTTCGATAAACTTATCGATAACTAAGCTATCGGTCAAAATGTGATGACCAAAAGCCTTAAACTTCTCATACAACATGGGCTTCAAACGAAAGGGGAGGTCCAAAGGTTTCATTTATACTTCGATATATTTCGATAACTTATCGATAACTGAGTTATCGGTCAAAATGTGATGACGAAAAGCCTTAAACTTCTCATACAGCATGGGCAGCAAACGAAAGGGGAGGTCCAAAGGTTTCATTTATACTTCGATATATTTCGATAAACTTATCGATAACTGAGTTATCGGTCAAAATGTGATGACCAAAAGTCTTAAACTTTGCCTACAACATGGGCATCAAACGAAAGGGGAGGTCCAAAGGTTTCATTTATACTTCGATATGTTTCGAAAAACTTATCGATAACTAAGTTATCGGTCAAAATGTGATGACCAAAAGCCTTAAACTTCTCATACAACATGGGCTTCAAACGAAAGGGGAGGTCCAAAGGTTTCATTTATACTTCGATATATTTCGATAACTTATCGATAACTGAGTTATCGGTCAAAATGTGATGACGAAAAGCCTTAAACTTCTCATACAACATGGGCATCAAACGAAAGGGTAGGTCCAAAGGTTTAATTTATACTTCGATATATTTCGATAAACTTATCGATAACTGAGTTATCGGTCAAAATGTGATGACCAAAAGCCTTAAACTTTGCCTACAACATGGGCATCAAACGAAAGGGGAGGTCGAAAGGTTTCATTTATACTTCGATATATATCGATAAACTTATCGATAACTGAGTTATCGGTCAAAATGTGATGACCAAAAGCCTTAAACTTCTCATACAGCATGGGCAGCAAACGAAAGGGGAGGTCCAAAAGTTTCATTTATACTTCGATATATTTCGATAAACTTATCGATAACTGAGTTATCGGTCAAAATGTGATGACCAAAAGAATTAAACTTTGCCTACAACATGGGCATCAAACGAAAGGGGAGGTCGAAAGGTTTCATTTATACTTCGATATATTTCGATAAACTTATCGATAACTGAGTTATCGGTCAAAATGTGATGACCAAAAGTCTTAAACTTTGCCTACAACATGGCCATCAAACGAAAGGGGAGGTCCAAAGATTTCATTTATACTTCGATATGTTTCGAAAAACTTATCGATAACTAAGCTATCGGTCAAAATGTGAGGACCAAAAGCCTTAAACTTTGCCTACAACATGGGCATCAAACGAAAGGGGAGGTCGAAAGGTTTCATTTATACTTCGATATATTTCGATAAACTTATCGATAACTGAGTTATCGGTCAAAATGTGATGACCAAAAGTCTTAAACTTTGCCTACAACATGGCCATCAAACGAAAGGGGAGGTCCAAAGATTTCATTTATACTTCGATATGTTTCGAAAAACTTATCGATAACTAAGTTATCGGTCAAAATGTGAGGACCAAAAGCCTTAAACTTTGCCTACAACATGGGCATCAAACGAAAGGGGAGGTCCAAAGGTTTCATTTATACTTCGATATATTTCGATAAACTTATCGATAACTGAGTTATCGGTCAAAATGTGATGACCAAAAACCTTTAAATTTGCCTGTATCAAACGAAAGGGGAGGTCGAAAGGTTTCATTTATACTTCGATATATTTCGATAAAATTATCGATAACTGAGTTATCGGTCAAAATGTGATGACCAAAAGCCTCAAACTTTGCCTGCAACATGGGCATCCAGCGGAAGGGGAGGTCCAAAGTTTTCATTTATAATTCGATATATTTCGATAAACTTATCGATAACTGAGTTATCCGTCAAAATGTGATGACCAAAAGCCTTAAACTTCTCATACAACATGGGCATCAAACGAAAGGGTAGGTCCAAAGGTTTAATTTTTACTTCGATATATTTCGATAAACTTATCGATAACTGAGTTATCGGTCAAAATGTGATGACCAAAAGCCTCAAACTTTGCCTGCAACATGGGCATCAAACGGAAGGTGAGGTCCAAAGTTTTCATTTATAATTCGATATATTTCGATAAACTTATCGATAACTGAGTTATCGGTCAACATGTGATGACCAAAAACCTTTAAATTTGCCTGTATCAAACGAAAGGGGAGGTACAAAGGTTTCATTTATACTTCGATATATTTCGATAAACTTATCGATAACTGAGTTATCGGTCAAAATGTGATGACCAAAAGCCTCAAACTTTGCCTACAACATGGGCTTCAAACGAAAGGGGAGGTCCAAAGGTTTCATTTATACTTCGATATATTTCGATAAACTTATCGATAACTGAGTTATCGGTCAAAATGTGATGGCCAAAAGCCTCAAACTTTGCCTACAATATGGGCTGCAAACGAAAGGGGAGATCCAAAGGTTTCATTTATACTTCGATATGTTTAGAAAAACTTATCGATAACTAAGTTATCGGTCAAAATGTGATGACCAAAAGCCTTAAACTTCTCATACAACATGGGCATCAAACGAACTGTGAGGTGCAAAGGTTTCATTTATACTTCGATATATTTCGATAAACTTATCGATAACTGAGTTATCGGTCAAAATGTGATGACCAAAAGCCTTAAACTTCTCATACAACATGGGCATCAAACGAACTGTGAGGTCCAAAGGTTTCATTTATACTTCGATATATTTCGATAAACTTATCGATAACTGAGTTATCGGTCAAAATGTGATGACCAAAAGCCTTAAACTTCTCATACAACATGGGCATCAAACGAACTGTGAGGTCCAAAGGTTTCATTTATACTTCGATATATTTCGATAAACTTATCGATAACTGAGTTATCGGTCAAAATGTAATGACCAAAAGCCTTAAACTTCTCATACAACATGGGCATCAAACGAAAGGGTAGGTCCAAAGGTTTCATTTATACTTCGATATATTTCGATGAACTTATCGATAACTGAGTTATCGGTCAAAATGTGATGACCAAAAGCCTCAAACTTTGCCTACAACATGGGCTTCAAACGAAAGGGGAGGTCCAAAGGTTTCATTTATACTTCGATATATTTCGATAAACTTATCGATAACTGAGTTATCGGTCAAAATGTGATGACCAAAAGCCTCAAACTTTGCCTACAACATGGGCTTCAAACGAAAGGGGAGGTCCAAAGGTTTCATTTATACTTCGATATGTTTCGAAAAACTTATCGATAACTAAGTTATCGGTCAAAATGTGATGACCAAAAGCCTCAAACTTTGCCTGTATCAAACGAAAGGGGAGGTCGAAAGGTTTCATTTATACTTCGATATATTTCGATAAACTTATCGATAACTGAGTTATCGGTCAAAATGTCATGACCAAAAGCCTCAAACTTTGCCTACAACATGGACTTCAAACGAAAGGGGAGGTCCAAAAGTTTCATTTATACTTCGATATATTTCGATAAACTTATCGATAACTAAGTTATCGGTCACAATGTGATGACCAAAAACCTTTAAATTTACTTCAACATGGGCATCAAATGAAAGGGAAGGTCGAAAGGTTTCATTTATACTTCGATATATTTCGATAAAATTATCGATAACTGAGTTATCGGTCAAAATGTGATGACCAAAAACCTTTAAATTTGCCTGTATCAAACGAAAGGGGAGGTCGAAAGGTTTCATTTATACTTCGATATATTTCGATAAACTTATCGATAACTAAGTTATCAGTCACAATGTGATGACCAAAAGCCGTAAACTTTGCTTCAACATGGGCATCAAATGAAAGGGAAGGTCGAAAGGTTTCATTTATACTTCGATATATTTCGATAAAATTATCGATAACTGAGTTATCGGTCAAAATGTCATGACCAAAAGCCTCAAACTTTGCCTACAACATGGACTTCAAACGAAAGGGGAGGTCCAAAAGTTTCATTTATACTTCGATATATTTCGATAAACTTATCGATAACTAAGTTATCGGTCACAATGTGATGACCAAAAGCCTTAAACTTTGCCTACAACATGGGCATCAAATGAAAGGGAAGGTCGAAAGGTTTCATTTATACTTCGATATATTTCGATAAACTTATCGATAACTGAGTTATCGGTCAAAATGTGATGACCAAAAGTCTTAAACTTTGCCTACAACATGGCCATCAAACGAAAGGGGAGGTCCAAACATTTCATTTATACTTCGATATGTTTCGAAAAACTTATCGATAACTAAGTTATCGGCCAAAATGTGATGACCAAAAGCCTTAAACTTTGCCTACAACATGGGCATCAAACGAAAGGGGAGGTCCAAAGGTTTCATTTATACTTCGATATATTTCGATAAACTTATCGATAACTAAGTTATCGGTCTAAATATGATGACCAAAAGCCTTAAACTTTGCCTACAACATGGCCATCAAACGAAATTGGAGGTCGAAAGGTTTCATTTATACTTCCATATATTTCGATAAAATTATCGATAACTGAGTTATCGGTCAAAATGTGATGACCAAAAACCTTTAAATTTGCCTGTATCAAACGAAAGGGGAAGTCGAAAGGTTTCATTTATACTTCGATATATTTCGATAAACTTATCGATAACTGAGTTATCGGTCAAAATGTGATGACCAAAAGCCTCAAACTTTGCCTACAACATGGACTTCAAACGAAAGGGGAGGTCCAAAGGTTTCATTTATACTTCGATATGTTTCGAAAAACTTATCGATAACTGAGTTATCGGTCAAAATGTGATGACCAAAAGCCTCAAACTTTGCCTACAACATGGACTTCAAACGAAAGGGGAGGTCCAAAGGATTCATTTATACTTCGATATGTTTCGAAAAACTTATCGATAACTGAGTTATCGGTCAAAATGTGATGACCAAAAACCTGTAAATTTGTATGTATCAAACGAAAGTGGAGGGCGAAAGGTTTAATTTATACTTCGATATATTTCGATAAACTTATCGATAACTAAGTTATCGGTCAAAATGTGATGACCAAAAGACTTAAACTTTGCCTACAACATGGGCATCAAACGAAAGGGGAGGTCCAAAGGTTTCATTTATACTTCGATATACTTCGATAAACTTATCGATAACTGAGTTATCGGTCAAAATGTGATGACCAAAAGCCTTAAACTTTGCCTACAACATGGGCATCAAACGAAAGGGGAGGTCGAAAGGTTTCATTTATACTTGGATATATTTCGATAAACTTATCGATAACTGAGTTATCGGTCAAAATGTGATGACCAAAAGTCTTAAACTTTGCCTACAACATGGCCATCAAACGAAAGGGGAGGTCCAAACATTTCATTTATACTTCGATATGTTTCGAAAAACTTATCGATAACTAAGTTATCGGCCAAAATGTGATGACCAAAAGCCTTAAACTTTGCCTACAACATGGGCATCAAACGAAAGGGGAGGTCCAAAGGTTTCATTTATACTTCGATATATTTCGATAAACTTATCGATAACTAAGTTATCGGTCTAAATATGATTACCAAAAGCCTTAAACTTTGCCTACAACATGGCCATCAAACGAAATTGGAGGTCGAAAGGTTTCATTTATGCTTCCATATATTTCGATAAAATTATCGATAACTGAGTTATCGGTCAAAATGTGATGACCAAAAACCTTTAAATTTGCCTGTATCAAACGAAAGGGGAGGTCGAAAGGTTTCATTTATACTTCGATATATTTCGATAAGCTTATCGATAACTAAGTTATCGGTCACAATGTGATGACCAAAAGCCTTAAACTTTGCCTACAACATGGGCATCAAACGAAAGGGGAGGTCCAAAGGTTTCATTTATACTTCGATATACTTCGATAAACTTATCGATAACTGAGTTATCGGTCAAAATGTGATGACCAAAAACCTTTAAATTTGCCTGTATCAAACGAAAGGGGAGGTCGAAAGGTTTCATTTATACTTCGATATATTTCGATAAACTTATCGATAACTAAGTTATCGGTCACAATGTGATGACCAAAAGCCTTAAACTTTGCCTACAACATGGGCATCAAATGAAAGGGAAGGTCGAAAGGTTTCATTTATACTTCGATATATTTCGATAAACTTATCGATAACTAAGTTATCGGTCACAATGTGATGACCAAAAGTCTTAAACTTTGCCTACAACATGGCCATCAAACGAAAGGGGAGGTCCAAAGATTTCATTTATACTTCGATATGTTTCGAAAAACTTATCGATAACTAAGTTATCGGTCAAAATGTGATGACCAAAAGCCTTAAAATTTGCCTACAACATGGGCATCAAACGAAAGGGGAGGTCCAAAGGTTTCATTTATACTTCGATATATTTCGATAAACTTATCGATAACTAAGTTATCGGTCTAAATATGATGACCAAAAGCCTTAAGCTTTGCCTACAACATGGGCATCAAACGAAAGGGGAGGTCGAAAGGTTTCATTTATACTTCGATATATTTCGATAAACTTATCGATAACTGAGTTATCGGTCAAAATGTGATGACCAAAAGTCTTAAACTTTGCCTACAACATGGCCATCAAACGAAAGGGGAGGTCCAAAGATTTCATTTATACTTCGATATGTTTCGAAAAACTTATCGATAACTAAGTTATCGGTCAAAATGTGATGACCAAAAGCCTTAAACTTTGCCTACAACATGGGCATCAAACGAAAGGGGAGGTCCAAAGGTTTCATTTATACTTCGATATATTTCGATAAACTTATCGATAACTAAGTTATCGGTCTAAATATGATGACCAAAAGCCTTAAACTTTGCCTACAACATGGCCATCAAACGAAATTGGAGGTCGAAAGGTTTCATTTATACTTCCATATATTTCGATAAAATTATCGATAACTGAGTTATCGGTCAAAATGTGATGACCAAAAACCTTTAAATTTGCCTGTATCAAACGAAAGGGGAGGTCGAAAGGTTTCATTTATACTTCGATATATTTCGATAAACTTATCGATAACTGAGTTATCGGTCAAAATGTGATGACCAAAAGCCTCAAACTTTGCCTACAACATGGACTTCAAACGAAAGGGGAGGTCCAAAGGTTTCATTTATACTTCGATATGTTTCGAAAAACTTATCGATAACTAAGTTATCGGTCAAAATGTGATGACCAAAAGCCTCAAACTTTGCCTACAACATGGGCTTCAAACGAAAGGGGAGATCCAAAGGTTTCATTTATACTTCGATATGTTTCGAAAAACTTATCGATAACTAAGTTATCGGTCAAAATGTGATGACCAAAAGCCTCAAACTTTGCCTACAACATGGGCTTCAAACGAAAGGGGAGGTCCAAAGGTTTCATTTATACTTCGATATATTTCGATAAACTTATCGATAACTGAGTTATCGGTCAAAATGTGATGACCAAAAGCCTCAAACTTTGCCCACAACATGGGCTTCCAACGAAAGGGGAGGTCCAAAGGTTTCATTTATACTTCGATATGTTTCGAAAAACTTATCGATAACTAAGTTATCGGTCAAAATGTGATGACCAAAAGCCTCAAACTTTGCCTACAACATGGGCTTCAAACGAAAGGGGAGATCCAAAGGTTTCATTTATACTTCGATATGTTTCGAAAATCTTATCGATAACTAAGTTATCGGTCAAAATGTGATGACCAAAAGCCTCAAACTTTGCCTACAACATGGGCTTCAAACGAAAGGGGAGGTCTAAAGGTTTCATTTATACTTCGATATATTTCGATAAACTTATCGATAACTAAGTTATCGGTCAAAATGTGATGACCAAAAGCTTCAAACTTTGCCTGCAACATGGGCATCAAACGGAAGGGGAGGTCCAAAGGTTTCATTTAAACTTCAATATATTTCGATAAACTTATCGATAACTGAGTTATCGGTCAAAATGTGATGACCAAAAGCCTTAAACTTCTCATACAACATGGGCATCAAACGAAAGGGGAGGTCCAAAGGTTTCATTTATACTTCGATATGTTTCGAAAAACTTATCGATAACTAAGTTATCGGTCAAAATGTGATGACCAAAAGCCTTAAACTGTGCCTACAACATGGGCATCAAACGAAAGGGGAGGTCCAAAGGTTTCATTTATACTTCGATATATTTCGATAAACTCATCGATAACTAAGTTATCGGTCTAAATATGATGACCAAAAGCCTTAAACTTTGCCTACAACATGGCCATCAAACGAAATTGGAGGTCGAAAGGTTTCATTTATACTTCCATATATTTCGATAAAATTATCGATAACTGAGTTATCGGTCAAAATGTGATGACCAAAAACCTTTAAATTTGACTGTATCAAACGAAAGGGGAGGTCGAAAGGTTTCATTTATACTTCGATATATTTCGATAGACTTATCGATAACTGAGTTATCGGTCAAAATGTGATGACCAAAAGCCTTAAACTTTGCCTACAACATGGGCATCAAACGAAAGGGCAGGTCGAAAGGTTTCATTTATACTTCGATATATTTCGATAAACTTATCGATAACTGAGTTATCGGTCAAAATGTGATGACCAAAAGTCTTAAACTTTGCCTACAACATGGCCATCAAACGAAAGGGGAGGTCCAAAGATTTCATTTATACTTCGATATGTTTCGAAAAACTTATCGATAACTAAGTTATCGGTCAAAATGTGATGACCAAAAGCCTTAAACTTTGCCTACAACATGGGCATCAAACGAAAGGGGAGGTCCAAAGGTTTCATTTATACTTCGATATATTTCGATAAACTTATCGATAACTAAGTTATCGGTCTAAATATGATGACCAAAAGCCTTAAACTTTGCCTACAACATGGCCATCAAACGAAATTGGAGGTCGAAAGGTTTCATTTATACTTCCATATATTTCGATAAAATTATCGATAACTGAGTTATCGGTCAAAATGTGATGACCAAAAACCTTTAAATTTGCCTGTATCAAACGAAAGGGGAGGTCGAAAGGTTTCATTTATACTTCGATATATTTCGATAAACTTATCGATAACTGAGTTATCGGTCAAAATGTGATGACCAAAAGCCTCAAACTTTGCCTACAACATGGACTTCAAACGAAAGGGGAGATCCAAAGGTTTCATTTATACTTCGATATGTTTCGAAAAACTTATCGATAACTAAGTTATCGGTCAAAATGTGATGACCAAAAGCCTCAAACTTTGCCTACAACATGGGCTTCAAACGAAAGGGGAGGTCCAAAGGTTTCATTTATACTTCGATATATTTCGATAAACTTATCGATAACTGAGTTATCGGTCAAAATGTGATGACCAAAAGCCTCAAACTTTGCCTACAACATGGACTTCAAACGAAAGGGGAGATCCAAAGGTTTCATTTATACTTCGATATGTTTCGAAAAACTTATCGATAACTAAGTTATCGGTCAAAATGTGATGACCAAAAGCCTCAAACTTTGCCTACAACATGGGCTTCAAACGAAAGGGGAGGTCCAAAGGTTTCATTTATACTTCGATATATTTCGATAAACTTATCGATAACTGAGTTATCGGTCAAAATGTGATGACCAAAAGCCTCAAACTTTGCCCACAACATGGGCTTCCAACGAAAGGGGAGGTCCAAAGGTTTCATTTATACTTCGATATGTTTCGAAAAACTTATCGATAACTAAGTTATCGGTCAAAATGTGATGACCAAAAGCCTTAAACTTCTCATACAACATGGACATCAAACGAAAGGGGATGTCCAAAGGTTTCATTTATACTTCGATATATTTCGATAACTTATCGATAACTGAGTTATCGGTCAAAATGTGATGACGAAAAGCCTTAAACTTCTCATACAACATGGGCATCAAACGAAAGGGTAGGTCCAAAGGTTTAATTTATACTTCGATATATTTCGATAAACTTATCGATAAGTGAGTTATCGGTCAAAATGTGATGACCAAAAGCCTTAAACTTCTCATACAACATGGGCATCAAAAGAAAGGGGAGGTCCAAAGGTTTCATTTATACTTCGATATATTTCGATAAACTTATCCATAACTGAGTTATCGGTCAAAATGTGATGACCGAAAGCCTTAAACTTTGCCTACAACATGGGCATCAAACGAAAGGGGAGGTCGAAAGGTTTCATTTATACTTCGATATATTTCGATAAACTTATCGATAACTGAGTTATCGGTCAAAATGTGATGACCAAAAGCCTTAAACTTTGCCTACAACATGGGCATCAAACGAAAGGGGAGGTCGAAAGGTTTATTTATACTTCGATATATTTCGATAAACTTATCGATAACTGAGTTATCGGTCAAAATGTGATGACCAAAAGTCTTAAACTTTGCCTACAACATGGCCATCAAACGAAATTGGAGGTCGAAAGGTTTCATTTATACTTCCATATATTTCGATAAAATTATCGATAACTGAGTTATCGGTCAAAATGTGATGACCAAAAACCTTTAAATTTGCCTGTATCAAACGAAAGGGGAGGTCCAAAGGTTTCATTTATACTTCGATATATTTCGATAAACTTATCGATAACTAAGTTATCGGTCACAATGTGATGACCAAAAGCCTTAAACTTTGCCTACAACATGGGCATCAAATGAAAGGGAAGGTCGAAAGGTTTCATTTATACTTCGATATATTTCGATAAACTTATCGATAACTGAGTTATCGGTCAAAATGTGATGACCAAAAGCCTTATACTTTGCCTACAACATGCGCATCAAACGAAAGGGGAGGTCCAAAGGATTCATTTATACTTCGATATGTTTCGAAAAACTTATCGATAACTGAGTTATCGGTCAAAATGTGATGACCAAAAACCTGTAAATTTGTATGTATCAAACGAAAGTGGAGGGCGAAAGGTTTAATTTATACTTCGATATATTTCGATAAACTTATCGATAACTAAGTTATCGGTCAAAATGTGATGACAAAAGACTTAAACTTTGCCTACAACATGGGCATCAAACGAAAGGGTAGGTCCAAAGGTTTCATTTATACTTCGATATACTTCGATAAACTTATCGATAACTGAGTTATCGGGCAAAATGTGATGACCAAAAGCCTTAAACTTTGCCTACAACATGGGCATCAAACGAAAGGGGAGGTCCAAAGGTTTCATTTATTCTTCGATATATTTCGATAAATTTATCGATAACTGAGTTATCGGTCAAAATGTGATGACCAAAAGCCTCAAACTTTGCCTACAACATGGGCATCAAACGGAAGGGGAGGTCCAAAGGTATCATTTGTACTTCGATATATTTCGATAAACTTATCGATAACTGAGTGATCGGTCAAAATGTGATGACCAAAAGCCTTAAACTTCTCATACAACATGGGCATCAAACGAAAGGGTAGGTCCAAAGGTTTAATTTATACTTCGATATATTTCGATAAACTTATCGATAACTAAGTTATCGGTCAAAATGTGATGACCAAAAGCCTCAAACTTTGCCTGCAACATGGGCATCAAACGGAAGGGGAGGTCCAAAGGTTTCATTTATACTTCGATATATTTCGATAAACTTATCGATAACTGAGTTATCGGTCAAAATGTGATGACCAAAAGCCTTAAACTTTGCCTACAACATGGGCATCAAACGAAAGGGGAGGTCGAAAGGTTTCATTTATACTTCAATATATTTCGATAAACTTATCGATAACTGAGTTATCGGTCAAAATGTGATGACCAAAAGCCTTAAACTTCTCATACAACATGGGCATCAAACGAAAGGGGAGGTCCAAAGGTTTCATTTATACTTCGATATATTTCGATAAACTTATCGATAACTGAGTTATCGGTCAAAATGTGATGACCAAAAGCCTTAAACTTTGCCTACAACATGGGCATCAAACGAAAGGGGAGGTCGAAAGGTTTCATTTATACTTCAATATATTTCGAAAAACTTATCGATAACTAAGTTATCGGTCAAAATGTGATGACCAAAAGCCTTAAACTTTGCCTACAACATGGGCATCAAACGAAAGGGGAGGTCCAAAGGTTTCATTTATACTTCGATATATTTCGATAAACTTATCGATAACTAAGTTATCGGTCTAAATATGATGACCAAAAGCCTTAAACTTTGCCTACAACATGGCCATCAAACGAAATTGGAGGTCGAAAGGTTTCATTTATACTTCGAAAATTATCGATAACTGAGTTATCGGTCAAAATGTGATGACCAAAAACCTTTAAATTTGACTGTATCAAACGAAAGGGGAGGTCGAAAGGTTTCATTTATACTTCGATATATTTCGATAAACTTATCGATAACTGAGTTATCGGTCAAAATGTGATGACCAAAAGCCTTAAACTTTGCCTACAACATGGGCATCAAACGAAAGGGGAGGTCGAAAGGTTTCATTTATACTTCGATATATTTCGATAAACTTATCGATAACTGAGTTATCGGTCAAAATGTGATGACCAAAAGCCTTAAACTTTGCCTACAACACGGGCATCAAACGAAAGGGGAGGTCGAAAGGTTTCATTTATACTTCGATATATTTCGATAAACTTATCGATAACTGAGTTATCGGTCAAAATGTGATGACCAAAAGTCTTAAACTATGCCTACAACATGGCCATCAAACGAAAGGGGAGGTCCAAAGATTTCATTTATACTTCGATATGTTTCGAAAAACTTATCGATAACTAAGTTATCGGCCAAAATGTGATGACCAAAATCCTTAAACTTTGCCTACAACATGGGCATCAAACGAAAGGGGAGGTCCAAAGGTTTCATTAATACTTCGATATATTTCGATAAACTTATCGATAACTAAGTTATCGGTCTAAATATGATTACCAAAAGCCTTAAACTTTGCCTACAACATGGCCATCAAACGAAATTGGAGGTCGAAAGGTTTAATTTATACTTCCATATATTTCGATAAAATTATCGATAACTGAGTTATCGGTCAAAATGTGATGACCAAAAACCTTTAAATTTGCCTGTATCAAACGAAAGGGGAGGTCGAAAGGTTTCATTTATACTTCGATATATTTCGATAAACTTATCGATAACTAAGTTATCGGTCACAATGTGATGACCAAAAGCCTTAAACTTTGCCTACAACATGGGCATCAAATGAAAGGGAAGGTCGAAAGGTTTCATTTATACTTCGATATATTTCGATAAACTTATCGATAACTGAGTTATCGGTCAAAATGTGATGACCAAAAGCCTTAAACTTTGCCTACAACATGCGCATCAAACGAAAGGGGAGGTCCAAAGGATTCATTTATACTTCGATATGTTTCGAAAAACTTATCGATAACTGAGTTATCGGTCAAAATGTGATGACCAAAAACCTATAAATTTGTATGTATCAAACGAAAGTGGAGGGCGAAAGGTTTAATTTATACTTCGATATATTTCGATAAACTTATCGATAACTAAGTTATCGGTCAAAATGTGATGACCAAAAGACTTAAACTTTGCCTACAACATGGGCATCAAACGAAAGGGGAGGTCCAAAGGTTTCATTTATACTTCGATATACTTCGATAAACTTATCGATAACTGAGTTATCGGGCAAAATGTGATGACCAAAAGCCTTAAACTTTGCCTACAACATGGGCATCAAACGAAAGGGGAGGTCCAAAGGTTTCATTTATTCTTCGATATATTTCGATAAATTTATCGATAACTGAGTTATCGGTCAAAATGTGATGACCAAAAGCCTCAAACTTTGCCTACAACATGGGCATCAAACGGAAGGGGAGGTCCAAAGGTATCATTTGAACTTCGATAAACTTATCGATAACTGAGTGATCGGTCAAAATGTGATGACCAAAAGCCTTAAACTTCTCATACAACATGGGCATCAAACGAAAGGGTAGGTCCAAAGGTTTAATTTATACTTCGATATATTTCGATAAACTTATCGATAACTAAGTTATCGGTCAAAATGTGATGACCAAAAGCCTCAAACTTTGCCTGCAACATGGGCATCAAACGGAAGGGGAGGTCCAAAGGTTTCATTTATACTTCGATATATTTCGATAAACTTATCGATAACTGAGTTATCGGTCAAAATGTGATGACCAAAAGCCTTAAACTTTGCCTACAACATGGGCATCAAACGAAAGGGGAGGTCGGAAGGTTTCATTTATACTTCAATATATTTCGATAAACTTATCGATAACTGAGTTATCGGTCAAAATGTGATGACCAAAAGCCTTAAACTTCTCATACAACATGGGCATCAAACGAAAGGGGAGGTCCAAAGGTTTCATTTATACTTCGATATATTTCGATAAACTTATCGATAACTGAGTTATCGGTCAAAATGTGATGACCAAAAGCCTTAAACTTCTCATACAACATGGGCATCAAACGAAAGGGGAGGTCCAAAGGTTTCATTTATACTTCGATATGTTTCGAAAAACTTATCGATAACTAAGTTATCGGTCAAAATGTGATGACCAAAAGCCTTAAACTTTGCCTACAACATGGGCATCAAACGAAAGGGGAGGTCCAAAGGTTTCATTTATACTTCGATATATTTCGATAAACTTATCGATAACTAAGTTATCGGTCTAAATATGATGACCAAAAGCCTTAAACTTTGCCTACAACATGGCCATCAAACGAAATTGGAGGTCGAAAGGTTTCATTTATACTTCGAAAATTATCGATAACTGAGTTATCGGTCAAAATGTGATGACCAAAAACCTTTAAATTTGACTGTATCAAACGAAAGGGGAGGTCGAAAGGTTTCATTTATACTTCGATATATTTCGATAAACTTATCGATAACTGAGTTATCGGTCAAAATGTGATGACCAAAAGCCTTAAACTTTGCCTACAACATGGGCATCAAACGAAAGGGGAGGTCGAAAGGTTTCATTTATACTTCGATATATTTCGATAAACTTATCGATAACTGAGTTATCGGTCAAAATGTGATGACCAAAAGTCTTAAACTTTGCCTACAACATGGCCATCAAACGAAAGGGGAGGTCCAAAGATTTCATTTATACTTCGATATGTTTCGAAAAACTTATCGATAACTAAGTTATCGGTCACAATGTGATGACCAAAAGCCTTAAACTTTGCCTACAACATGGGCATCAAATGAAAGGGAAGGTCGAAAGGTTTCATTTATACTTCGATATATTTCGATAAACTTATCGATAACTGAGTTATCGGTCAAAATGTGATGACCAAAAGCCTTAAACTTTGCCTACAACATGCGCATCAAACGAAAGGGGAGGTCCAAAGGATTCATTTATACTTCGATATGTTTCGAAAAACTTATCGATAACTGAGTTATCGGTAAAATGTGATGACCAAAAGTCTTAAACTTTGCCTACAACATGGGCATCAAACGAAAGGGGAGGTCCAAAGGTTTCATTTATACTTCGATATATTTCGATAAACTTATCGATAACTAAGTTATCGGTCTAAATATGATGACCAAAAGCCTTAAACTTTGCCTACAACATGGCCATCAAACGAAATTGGAGGTCGAAAGGTTTCATTTATACTTCGAAAATTATCGATAACTGAGTTATCGGTCAAAATGTGATGACCAAAAACCTTTAAATTTGACTGTATCAAACGAAAGGGGAGGTCGAAAGGTTTCATTTATACTTCGATATATTTCGATAAACTTATCGATAACTGAGTTATCGGTCAAAATGTGATGACCAAAAGCCTTAAACTTTGCCTACACCATGGGCATCAAACGAAAGGGGAGGTCGAAAGGTTTCATTTATACTTCGATATATTTCGATAAACTTATCGATAACTGAGTTATCGGTCAAAATGTGATGACCAAAAGCCTTAAACATCTCATACAACATGGGCATCAAACGAAAGGGGAGGTCCAAAGGTTTCATTTATACTTCGATATATTTCGATAAACTTATCGATAACTGAGTTATCGGTCAAAATGTGATGACCTAAAGGCTTAAACTTTGCCTACAACATGGGCATCAAACGAAAGGGGAGATCGAAAGGTTTCATTTATACTTCGATATATTTCGATAAACTTATCGATAACTGAGTTATCGGTCAAAATGTGATGACCAAAAGTCTTAAACTATGCCTACAACATGGCCATCAAACGAAAGGGGAGGTCCAAAGATTTCATTTATACTTCGATATGTTTCGAAAACCTTATCGATAACTAAGTTATCGGCCAAAATGTGATGACCAAAATCCTTAAACTTTGCCTACAACATGGGCATCAAACGAAAGGGGAGGTCCAAAGGTTTCATTAATACTTCGATATATTTCGATAAACTTATCGATAACTAAGTTATCGGTCTAAATATGATTACCAAAAGCCTTAAACTTTGCCTACAACATGGCCATCAAACGAAATTGGAGGTCGAAAGGTTTCATTTATACTTCCATATATTTCGATAAAATTATCGATAACTGAGTTATCGGTCAAAATGTGATGACCAAAAACCTTTAAATTTGCCTGTATCAAACGAAAGGGGAGGTCGAAAGGTTTCATTTATACTTCGATATATTTCGATAAACTTATCGATAACTAAGTTATCGGTCACAATGTGATGACCAAAAGCCTTAAACTTTGCCTACAACATGGGCATCAAATGAAAGGGAAGGTCGAAAGGTTTCATTTATACTTCGATATATTTCGATAAACTTATCGATAACTGAGTTATCGGTCAAAATGTGATGACCAAAAGCCTTAAACTTGGCCTACAACATGCGCATCAAACGAAAGGGGAGGTCCAAAGGATTCATTTATACTTCGATATGTTTCGAAAAACTTATCGATAACTGAGTTATCGGTCAAAATGTGATGACCAAAAACCTGTAAATTTGTATGTATCAAACGAAAGTGGAGGGCGAAAGGTTTAATTTATACTTCGATATATTTCGATAAACTTATCGATAACTAAGTTATCGGTCAAAATGTGATGACCAAAAGACTTAAACTTTGCCTACAACATGGGCATCAAACGAAAGGGGAGGTCCAAAGGTTTCATTTATACTTCGATATACTTCGATAAACTTATCGATAACTGAGTTATCGGGCAAAATGTGATGACCAAAAGCCTTAAACTTTGCCTACAACATGGGCATCAAACGAAAGGGGAGGTCCAAAGGTTTCATTTATTCTTCGATATATTTCGATAAATTTATCGATAACTGAGTTATCGGTCAAAATGTGATGACCAAAAGCCTCAAACTTTGCCTACAACATGGGCATCAAACGGAAGGGGAGGTCCAAAGGTATCATTTGTACTTCGATAAACTTATCGATAACTGAGTGATCGGTCAAAATGTGATGACCAAAAGCCTTAAACTTCTCATACAACATGGGCATCAAACGAAAGGGTAGGTCCAAAGGTTTAATTTATACTTCGATATATTTCGATAAACTTATCGATAACTAAGTTATCGGTCAAAATGTGATGACCAAAAGCCTCAAACTTTGCCTGCAACATGGGCATCAAACGGAAGGGGAGGTCCAAAGGTTTCATTTATACTTCGATATATTTCGATAAACTTATCGATAACTGAGTTATCGGTCAAAATGTGATGACCAAAAGCCTTAAACTTTGCCTACAACATGGGCATCAAACGAAAGGGGAGGTCGAAAGGTTTCATTTATACTTCAATATATTTCGATAAACTTATCGATAACTAAGTTATCGGTCAAAATGTGATAACCAAAAGCCTTAAACTTTGCCTACAACATGGGCATCAAACGAAAGGGGAGGTCCAAAGGTTTCATTTATACTTCGATATATTTCGATAAACTTATCGATAACTAAGTTATCGGTCTAAATATGATGACCAAAAGCCTTAAACTTTGCCTACAACATGGCCATCAAACGAAAGGGGAGATCCAAAGATTTCATTTATACTTCGATATGTTTCGAAAAACTTATCGATAACTAAGTTATCGGTCACAATGCGATGACCAAAAGCCTTAAACTTTGCCTACAACATGGGCATCAAATGAAAGGGAAGGTCGAAAGGTTTCATTTATACTTCGATATGTTTCGAAAAACTTATCGATAACTGAGTTATCGGTCAAAATGTGATGACCAAAAGCCTTAAACTTTGCCTACAACATGCGCATCAAACGAAAGGGGAGGTCCAAAGGATTCATTTATACTTCGATATGTTTCGAAAAACTTATCGATAACTGAGTTATCGGTAAAATGTGATGACCAAAAGTCTTAAACTTTGCCTACAACATGGGCATCAAACGAAAGGGGAGGTCCAAAGGTTTCATTTATACTTCGTTATATTTCGATAATCTTATCGATAACTAAGTTATCGGTCTAAATATGATTACCAAAAGCCTTAAACTTTGCCTACAACATGGCCATCAAACGAAATTGGAGGTCGAAAGGTTTCATTTATACTTCCATATATTTCGATAAAATTATCGATAACTGAGTTATCGGTCAAAATGTGATGACCAAAAACCTTTAAATTTGCCTGTATCAAACGAAAGGGGAGGTCGAAAGGTTTCATTTATACTTCGATATATTTCGATAAACTTATCGATAACTAAGTTATCGGTCACAATGTGATGACCAAAAGCCTTAAACTTTGCCTACAACATGGGCATCAAATGAAAGGGAAGGTCGAAAGGTTTCATTTATACTTCGATATATTTCGATAACCTTATCGATAACTGAGTTATCGGTCAAAATGTGATGACCAAAGGTCCAAAGGTATCATTTGTACTTCGATATATTTCGATAAACTTATCGATAACTGAGTGATCGGTCAAAATGTGATGACCAAAAGCCTTAAACTTCTCATACAACATGGGCATCAAACGAAAGGATAGGTCCAAAGGTTTAATTTATACTTCGATATATTTCGATAAACTTATCGATAACTAAGTTATCGGTCAAAATGTGATGACCAAAAGCCTCAAACTTTGCCTGCAACATGGGCATCAAACGGAAGGGGAGGTCCAAAGGTTTCATTTATACTTCGATATATTTCGATAAACTTATCGATAGCTGAGTTATCGGTCAAAATGTGATGACCAAAAGCCTTAAACTTTGCCTACAACATGGGCATCAAACGAAAGGGGAGGTCGAAAGGTTTCATTTATACTTCAATATATTTCGATAAACTTATCGATAACTGAGTTATCGGTCAAAATGTGATGACCAAAAGCCTTAAACTTCTCATACAACATGGGCATCAAACGAAAGGGGAGGTCCAAAGGTTTCATTTATACTTCGATATATTTCGATAAACTTATCGATAACTGAGTTATCGGTCAAAATGTGATGACCAAAAGCCTTAAACTTCTCATACAACATGGGCATCAAACGAAAGGGGAGGTCCAAAGGTTTCATTTATACTTCGATATGTTTCGAAAAACTTATCGATAACTAAGTTATCGGTCAAAATGTGATGACCAAAAGCCTTAAACTTTGCCTACAACATGGGCATCAAACGAAAGGGGAGGTCCAAAGGTTTCATTTATACTTCGAAAATTATCGATAACTGAGTTATCGGTCAAAATGTGATGACCAAAAACCTTTAAATTTGACTGTATCAAACGAAAGGGGAGGTCGAAAGGTTTCATTTATACTTCGATATATTTCGATAAACTTACCGATAACTGAGTTATCGGTCAAAATGTGATGACCAAAAGCCTTAAACTTTGCCTACAACATGGGCATCAAACGAAAGGGGAGGTCGAAAGGTTTCATTTATACTTCGATATATTTCGATAAACTTATCGATAACTGAGTTATCGGTCAAAATGTGATGACCAAAAGTCTTAAACTTTGCCTACAACATGGCCATCAAACGAAAGGGGAGGTCCAAAGATTTCATTTATACTTTGATATGTTTCGAAAAACTTATCGATAACTAAGTTATCGGTCAAAATGTGATGACCAAAAGCCTTAAACTTTGCCTACAACATGGCCATCAAACGAAAGGGGAGGTCCAAAGGTATCATTTGTACTTCGATATATTTCGATAAATTTATCGATAACTGAGTTATCGGTCAAAATGTGATGACCAAAAGCCTCAAACTTTGCCTACAACATGGGCATCAAACGGAAGGGGAGGTCCAAAGGTATCATTTGTACTTCGATAAACTTATCGATAACTGAGTGATCGGTCAAAATGTGATGACCAAAAGCCTTAAACTTCTCATACAACATGGGCATCAAACGAAAGGGTAGGTCCAAAGGTTTAATTTATACTTCGATATATTTCGATAAACTTATCGATAACTAAGTTATCGGTCAAAATGTGATGACCAAAAGCCTCAAACTTTGCCTGCAACATGGGCATCAAACGGAAGGGGAGGTCCAAAGGTTTCATTTATACTTCGATATATTTCGATAAACTTATCGATAACTGAGTTATCGGTCAAAATGTGATGACCAAAAGCCTTAAACTTTGCCTACAACATGGGCATCAAACGAAAGGGGAGGTCGAAAGGTTTCATTTATACTTCAATATATTTCGATAAACTTATCGATAACTGAGTTATCGGTCAAAATGTGATGACCAAAAGCCTTAAACTTCTCATACAACATGGGCATCAAACGAAAGGGGAGGTCCAAAGGTTTCATTTATACTTCGATATGTTTCGAAAAACTTATCGATAACTAAGTTATCGGTCAAAATGTGATAACCAAAAGCCTTAAACTTTGCCTACAACATGGGCATCAAACGAAAGGGGAGGTCCAAAGGTTTCATTTATACTTCGATATATTTCGATAAACTTATCGATAACTGAGTTATCGGTCAAAATGTGATGACCAAAAGCCTTAAACTTTGCCTACAACATGGCCATCAAACGAAATTGGAGGTCGAAAGGTTTCATTTATACTTCGAAAATTATCGATAACTGAGTTATCGGTCAAAATGTGATGACCAAAAACCTTTAAATTTGTATGTATCAAACGAAAGTGGAGGGCGAAAGGTTTAATTTATACTTCGATATATTTCGATAAACTTATCGATAACTAAGTTATCGGTCAAAATGTGATGACCAAAAGACTTAAACTTTGCCTACAACATGGGCATCAAACGAAAGGGGAGGTCCAAAGGTTTCATTTATACTTCAATATATTTCGATAAACTTATCGATAACTGAGTTATCGGTCAAAATGTGATGACCAAAAGCCTTAAACTTCTCATACAACATGGGCATCAAACGAAAGGGGAGGTCCAAAGGTTTCATTTATACTTCGATATATTTCGATAAACTTATCGATAACTGAGTTATCGGTCAAAATGTGATGACCTAAAGGCTTAAACTTTGCCTACAACATGGGCATCAAACGAAAGGGGAGATCGAAAGGTTTCATTTATACTTCGATATATTTCGATAAACTTATCGATAACTGAGTTATCGGTCAAAATGTGATGACCAAAAGTCTTAAACTATGCCTACAACATGGCCATCAAACGAAAGGGGAGGTCCAAAGATTTCATTTATACTTCGATATGTTTCGAAAACCTTATCGATAACTAAGTTATCGGCCAAAATGTGATGACCAAAATCCTTAAACTTTGCCTACAACATGGGCATCAAACGAAAGGGGAGGTCCAAAGGTTTCATTAATACTTCGATATATTTCGATAAACTTATCGATAACTAAGTTATCGGTCTAAATATGATTACCAAAAGCCTTAAACTTTGCCTACAACATGGCCATCAAACGAAATTGGAGGTCGAAAGGTTTCATTTATACTTCCATATATTTCGATAAAATTATCGATAACTGAGTTATCGGTCAAAATGTGATGACCAAAAACCTTTAAATTTGCCTGTATCAAACGAAAGGGGAGGTCGAAAGGTTTCATTTATACTTCGATATATTTCGATAAACTTATCGATAACTAAGTTATCGGTCACAATGTGATGACCAAAAGCCTTAAACTTTGCCTACAACATGGGCATCAAATGAAAGGGAAGGTCGAAAGGTTTCATTTATACTTCGATATATTTCGATAAACTTATCGATAACTGAGTTATCGGTCAAAATGTGATGACCAAAAGCCTTAAACTTGGCCTACAACATGCGCATCAAACGAAAGGGGAGGTCCAAAGGATTCATTTATACTTCGATATGTTTCGAAAAACTTATCGATAACTGAGTTATCGGTCAAAATGTGATGACCAAAAACCTGTAAATTTGTATGTATCAAACGAAAGTGGAGGGCGAAAGGTTTAATTTATACTTCGATATATTTCGATAAACTTATCGATAACTAAGTTATCGGTCAAAATGTGATGACCAAAAGACTTAAACTTTGCCTACAACATGGGCATCAAACGAAAGGGGAGGTCCAAAGGTTTCATTTATACTTCGATATACTTCGATAAACTTATCGATAACTGAGTTATCGGGCAAAATGTGATGACCAAAAGCCTTAAACTTTGCCTACAACATGGGCATCAAACGAAAGGGGAGGTCCAAAGGTTTCATTTATTCTTCGATATATTTCGATAAATTTATCGATAACTGAGTTATCGGTCAAAATGTGATGACCAAAAGCCTCAAACTTTGCCTACAACATGGGCATCAAACGGAAGGGGAGGTCCAAAGGTATCATTTGTACTTCGATAAACTTATCGATAACTGAGTGATCGGTCAAAATGTGATGACCAAAAGCCTTAAACTTCTCATACAACATGGGCATCAAACGAAAGGGTAGGTCCAAAGGTTTAATTTATACTTCGATATATTTCGATAAACTTATCGATAACTAAGTTATCGGTCAAAATGTGATGACCAAAAGCCTCAAACTTTGCCTGCAACATGGGCATCAAACGGAAGGGGAGGTCCAAAGGTTTCATTTATACTTCGATATATTTCGATAAACTTATCGATAACTGAGTTATCGGTCAAAATGTGATGACCAAAAGCCTTAAACTTTGCCTACAACATGGGCATCAAACGAAAGGGGAGGTCGAAAGGTTTCATTTATACTTCAATATATTTCGATAAACTTATCGATAACTAAGTTATCGGTCAAAATGTGATAACCAAAAGCCTTAAACTTTGCCTACAACATGGGCATCAAACGAAAGGGGAGGTCCAAAGGTTTCATTTATACTTCGATATATTTCGATAAACTTATCGATAACTAAGTTATCGGTCTAAATATGATGACCAAAAGCCTTAAACTTTGCCTACAACATGGCCATCAAACGAAAGGGGAGATCCAAAGATTTCATTTATACTTCGATATGTTTCGAAAAACTTATCGATAACTAAGTTATCGGTCACAATGCGATGACCAAAAGCCTTAAACTTTGCCTACAACATGGGCATCAAATGAAAGGGAAGGTCGAAAGGTTTCATTTATACTTCGATATGTTTCGAAAAACTTATCGATAACTGAGTTATCGGTCAAAATGTGATGACCAAAAGCCTTAAACTTTGCCTACAACATGCGCATCAAACGAAAGGGGAGGTCCAAAGGATTCATTTATACTTCGATATGTTTCGAAAAACTTATCGATAACTGAGTTATCGGTAAAATGTGATGACCAAAAGTCTTAAACTTTGCCTACAACATGGGCATCAAACGAAAGGGGAGGTCCAAAGGTTTCATTTATACTTCGTTATATTTCGATAATCTTATCGATAACTAAGTTATCGGTCTAAATATGATTACCAAAAGCCTTAAACTTTGCCTACAACATGGCCATCAAACGAAATTGGAGGTCGAAAGGTTTCATTTATACTTCCATATATTTCGATAAAATTATCGATAACTGAGTTATCGGTCAAAATGTGATGACCAAAAACCTTTAAATTTGCCTGTATCAAACGAAAGGGGAGGTCGAAAGGTTTCATTTATACTTCGATATATTTCGATAAACTTATCGATAACTAAGTTATCGGTCACAATGTGATGACCAAAAGCCTTAAACTTTGCCTACAACATGGGCATCAAATGAAAGGGAAGGTCGAAAGGTTTCATTTATACTTCGATATATTTCGATAACCTTATCGATAACTGAGTTATCGGTCAAAATGTGATGACCAAAGGTCCAAAGGTATCATTTGTACTTCGATATATTTCGATAAACTTATCGATAACTGAGTGATCGGTCAAAATGTGATGACCAAAAGCCTTAAACTTCTCATACAACATGGGCATCAAACGAAAGGATAGGTCCAAAGGTTTAATTTATACTTCGATATATTTCGATAAACTTATCGATAACTAAGTTATCGGTCAAAATGTGATGACCAAAAGCCTCAAACTTTGCCTGCAACATGGGCATCAAACGGAAGGGGAGGTCCAAAGGTTTCATTTATACTTCGATATATTTCGATAAACTTATCGATAGCTGAGTTATCGGTCAAAATGTGATGACCAAAAGCCTTAAACTTTGCCTACAACATGGGCATCAAACGAAAGGGGAGGTCGAAAGGTTTCATTTATACTTCAATATATTTCGATAAACTTATCGATAACTGAGTTATCGGTCAAAATGTGATGACCAAAAGCCTTAAACTTCTCATACAACATGGGCATCAAACGAAAGGGGAGGTCCAAAGGTTTCATTTATACTTCGATATATTTCGATAAACTTATCGATAACTGAGTTATCGGTCAAAATGTGATGACCAAAAGCCTTAAACTTCTCATACAACATGGGCATCAAACGAAAGGGGAGGTCCAAAGGTTTCATTTATACTTCGATATGTTTCGAAAAACTTATCGATAACTAAGTTATCGGTCAAAATGTGATGACCAAAAGCCTTAAACTTTGCCTACAACATGGGCATCAAACGAAAGGGGAGGTCCAAAGGTTTCATTTATACTTCGAAAATTATCGATAACTGAGTTATCGGTCAAAATGTGATGACCAAAAACCTTTAAATTTGACTGTATCAAACGAAAGGGGAGGTCGAAAGGTTTCATTTATACTTCGATATATTTCGATAAACTTACCGATAACTGAGTTATCGGTCAAAATGTGATGACCAAAAGCCTTAAACTTTGCCTACAACATGGGCATCAAACGAAAGGGGAGGTCGAAAGGTTTCATTTATACTTCGATATATTTCGATAAACTTATCGATAACTGAGTTATCGGTCAAAATGTGATGACCAAAAGTCTTAAACTTTGCCTACAACATGGCCATCAAACGAAAGGGGAGGTCCAAAGATTTCATTTATACTTTGATATGTTTCGAAAAACTTATCGATAACTAAGTTATCGGTCAAAATGTGATGACCAAAAGCCTTAAACTTTGCCTACAACATGGCCATCAAACGAAAGGGGAGGTCCAAAGGTATCATTTGTACTTCGATATATTTCGATAAATTTATCGATAACTGAGTTATCGGTCAAAATGTGATGACCAAAAGCCTCAAACTTTGCCTACAACATGGGCATCAAACGGAAGGGGAGGTCCAAAGGTATCATTTGTACTTCGATAAACTTATCGATAACTGAGTGATCGGTCAAAATGTGATGACCAAAAGCCTTAAACTTCTCATACAACATGGGCATCAAACGAAAGGGTAGGTCCAAAGGTTTAATTTATACTTCGATATATTTCGATAAACTTATCGATAACTAAGTTATCGGTCAAAATGTGATGACCAAAAGCCTCAAACTTTGCCTGCAACATGGGCATCAAACGGAAGGGGAGGTCCAAAGGTTTCATTTATACTTCGATATATTTCGATAAACTTATCGATAACTGAGTTATCGGTCAAAATGTGATGACCAAAAGCCTTAAACTTTGCCTACAACATGGGCATCAAACGAAAGGGGAGGTCGAAAGGTTTCATTTATACTTCAATATATTTCGATAAACTTATCGATAACTGAGTTATCGGTCAAAATGTGATGACCAAAAGCCTTAAACTTCTCATACAACATGGGCATCAAACGAAAGGGGAGGTCCAAAGGTTTCATTTATACTTCGATATGTTTCGAAAAACTTATCGATAACTAAGTTATCGGTCAAAATGTGATAACCAAAAGCCTTAAACTTTGCCTACAACATGGGCATCAAACGAAAGGGGAGGTCCAAAGGTTTCATTTATACTTCGATATATTTCGATAAACTTATCGATAACTGAGTTATCGGTCAAAATGTGATGACCAAAAGCCTTAAACTTTGCCTACAACATGGCCATCAAACGAAATTGGAGGTCGAAAGGTTTCATTTATACTTCGAAAATTATCGATAACTGAGTTATCGGTCAAAATGTGATGACCAAAAACCTTTAAATTTGTATGTATCAAACGAAAGTGGAGGGCGAAAGGTTTAATTTATACTTCGATATATTTCGATAAACTTATCGATAACTAAGTTATCGGTCAAAATGTGATGACCAAAAGACTTAAACTTTGCCTACAACATGGGCATCAAACGAAAGGGGAGGTCCAAAGGTTTCATTTATACTTCAATATATTTCGATAAACTTATCGATAACTGAGTTATCGGTCAAAATGTGATGACCAAAAGCCTTAAACTTCTCATACAACATGGGCATCAAACGAAAGGGGAGGTCCAAAGGTTTCATTTATACTTCGATATATTTCGATAAACTTATCGATAACTGAGTTATCGGTCAAAATGTGATGACCAAAAGCCTTAAACTTTGCCTACAACATGGGCATCAAACGAAAGGGGAGGTCGAAAGGTTTCATTTATACTTCGATATATTTCGATAAACTTATCGATAACTGAGTTATCGGTCAAAATGTGATGACCAAAAGTCTTAAACTTTGCATACAACATGGCCATCAAACGAAAGGGGAGATCCAAAGATTTCATTTATACTTCGATATGTTTCGAAAAACTTATCGATAACTAAGTTATCGGTCACAATGTGATAACCAAAAGCCTTAAACTTTGCCTACAACATGGGCATCAAACGAAAGGGGAGGTCCAAAGGTTTCATTTATACTTCAATATATTTCGATAAACTTATCGATAACTGAGTTATCGGTCAAAATGTGATGACCAAAAGCCTTAAACTTCTCATACAACATGGGCATCAAACGAAAGGGGAGGTCCAAAGGTTTCATTTATACTTCGATATATTTCGATAAACTTATCGATAACTGAGTTATCGGTCAAAATGTGATGACCAAAAGCCTTAAACTTGGCCTACAACATGCGCATCAAACGAAAGGGGAGGTCCAAAGGATTCATTTATACTTCGATATGTTTCGAAAAACTTATCGATAACTGAGTTATCGGTCAAAATGTGATGACCAAAAACCTGTAAATTTGTATGTATCAAACGAAAGTGGAGGGCGAAAGGTTTAATTTATACTTCGATATATTTCGCCTACAACATGGGCATCAAACGAAAGGGGAGGTCCAAAGGTTTCATTTATACTTCGATATACTTCGATAAACTTATCGATAACTGAGTTATCGGGCAAAATGTGATGACCAAAAGCCTTAAACTTTGCCTACAACATGGGCATCAAACGAAAGGGGAGGTCCAAAGGTTTCATTTATTCTTCGATATATTTCGATAAATTTATCGATAACTGAGTTATCGGTCAAAATGTGATGACCAAAAGCCTCAAACTTTGCCTACAACATGGGCATCAAACGGAAGGGGAGGTCCAAAGGTATCATTTGTACTTCGATAAACTTATCGATAACTGAGTGATCGGTCAAAATGTGATGACCAAAAGCCTTAAACTTCTCATACAACATGGGCATCAAACGAAAGGGTAGGTCCAAAGGTTTAATTTATACTTCGATATATTTCGATAAACTTATCGATAACTAAGTTATCGGTCAAAATGTGATGACCAAAAGCCTCAAACTTTGCCTGCAACATGGGCATCAAACGGAAGGGGAGGTCCAAAGGTTTCATTTATACTTCGATATATTTCGATAAACTTATCGATAACTGAGTTATCGGTCAAAATGTGATGACCAAAAGCCTTAAACTTTGCCTACAACATGGGCATCAAACGAAAGGGGAGGTCGAAAGGTTTCATTTATACTTCAATATATTTCGATAAACTTATCGATAACTAAGTTATCGGTCAAAATGTGATAACCAAAAGCCTTAAACTTTGCCTACAACATGGGCATCAAACGAAAGGGGAGGTCCAAAGGTTTCATTTATACTTCGATATATTTCGATAAACTTATCGATAACTAAGTTATCGGTCTAAATATGATGACCAAAAGCCTTAAACTTTGCCTACAACATGGCCATCAAACGAAATTGGAGGTCGAAAGGTTTCATTTATACTTCGAAAATTATCGATAACTGAGTTATCGGTCAAAATGTGATGACCAAAAACCTTTAAATTTGACTGTATCAAACGAAAGGGGAGGTCGAAAGGTTTCATTTATACTTCGATATATTTCGATAAACTTATCGATAACTGAGTTATCGGTCAAAATGTGATGACCAAAAGCCTTAAACTTTGCCTACAACATGGGCATCAAACGAAAGGGGAGGTCGAAAGGTTTCATTTATACTTCGATATATTTCGATAAACTTATCGATAACTGAGTTATCGGTCAAAATGTGATGACCAAAAGTCTTAAACTTTGCCTACAACATGGCCATCAAACGAAAGGGGAGATCCAAAGATTTCATTTATACTTCGATATGTTTCGAAAAACTTATCGATAACTAAGTTATCGGTCACAATGTGATGACCAAAAGCCTTAAACTTTGCCTACAACATGGGCATCAAATGAAAGGGAAGGTCGAAAGGTTTCATTTATACTTCGATATGTTTCGAAAAACTTATCGATAACTGAGTTATCGGTCAAAATGTGATGACCAAAAGCCTTAAACTTTGCCTACAACATGCGCATCAAACGAAAGGGGAGGTCCAAAGGATTCATTTATACTTCGATATGTTTCGAAAAACTTATCGATAACTGAGTTATCGGTAAAATGTGATGACCAAAAGTCTTAAACTTTGCCTACAACATGGGCATCAAACGAAAGGGGAGGTCCAAAGGTTTCATTTATACTTCGATATATTTCGATAAACTTATCGATAACTAAGTTATCGGTCTAAATATGATTACCAAAAGCCTTAAACTTTGCCTACAACATGGCCATCAAACGAAATTGGAGGTCGAAAGGTTTCATTTATACTTCCATATATTTCGATAAAATTATCGATAACTGAGTTATCGGTCAAAATGTGATGACCAAAAACCTTTAAATTTGCCTGTATCAAACGAAAGGGGAGGTCGAAAGGTTTCATTTATACTTCGATATATTTCGATAAACTTATCGATAACTAAGTTATCGGTCACAATGTGATGACCAAAAGCCTTAAACTTTGCCTACAACATGGGCATCAAATGAAAGGGAAGGTCGAAAGGTTTCATTTATACTTCGATATATTTCGATAACCTTATCGATAACTGAGTTATCGGTCAAAATGTGATGACCAAAGGTCCAAAGGTATCATTTGTACTTCGATATATTTCGATAAACTTATCGATAACTGAGTGATCGGTCAAAATGTGATGACCAAAAGCCTTAAACTTCTCATACAACATGGGCATCAAACGAAAGGATAGGTCCAAAGGTTTAATTTATACTTCGATATATTTCGATAAACTTATCGATAACTAAGTTATCGGTCAAAATGTGATGACCAAAAGCCTCAAACTTTGCTGCAACATGGGCATCAAACGGAAGGGGAGGTCCAAAGGTTTCATTTATACTTCGATATATTTCGATAAACTTATCGATAGCTGAGTTATCGGTCAAAATGTGATGACCAAAAGCCTTAAACTTTGCCTACAACATGGGCATCAAACGAAAGGGGAGGTCGAAAGGTTTCATTTATACTTCAATATATTTCGATAAACTTATCGATAACTGAGTTATCGGTCAAAATGTGATGACCAAAAGCCTTAAACTTCTCATACAACATGGGCATCAAACGAAAGGGGAGGTCCAAAGGTTTCATTTATACTTCGATATATTTCGATAAACTTATCGATAACTGAGTTATCGGTCAAAATGTGATGACCAAAAGCCTTAAACTTCTCATACAACATGGGCATCAAACGAAAGGGGAGGTCCAAAGGTTTCATTTATACTTCGATATGTTTCGAAAAACTTATCGATAACTAAGTTATCGGTCAAAATGTGATGACCAAAAGCCTTAAACTTTGCCTACAACATGGGCATCAAACGAAAGGGGAGGTCCAAAGGTTTCATTTATACTTCGAAAATTATCGATAACTGAGTTATCGGTCAAAATGTGATGACCAAAAACCTTTAAATTTGACTGTATCAAACGAAAGGGGAGGTCGAAAGGTTTCATTTATACTTCGATATATTTCGATAAACTTATCGATAACTGAGTTATCGGTCAAAATGTGATGACCAAAAGCCTTAAACTTTGCCTACAACATGGGCATCAAACGAAAGGGGAGGTCGAAAGGTTTCATTTATACTTCGATATATTTCGATAAACTTATCGATAACTGAGTTATCGGTCAAAATGTGATGACCAAAAGTCTTAAACTTTGCCTACAACATGGCCATCAAACGAAAGGGGAGGTCCAAAGATTTCATTTATACTTTGATATGTTTCGAAAAACTTATCGATAACTAAGTTATCGGTCAAAATGTGATGACCAAAAGCCTTAAACTTTGCCTACAACATGGGCATCAAACGAAAGGGGAGGTCGAAAGGTTTCATTTATACTTCGATATATTTCGATAAACTTATCGATAACTGAGTTATCGGTCAAAATGTGATGACCAAAAGTCTTAAACTTTGCCTACAACATGGCCATCAAACGAAAGGGGAGGTCCAAAGATTTCATTTATACTTTGATATGTTTCGAAAAACTTATCGATAACTAAGTTATCGGTCAAAATGTGATGACCAAAAGCCTTAAACTTTGCCTACAACATGGCCATCAAACGGAAGGGGAGGTCCAAAGGTATCATTTGTACTTCGATAAACTTATCGATAACTGAGTGATCGGTCAAAATGTGATGACCAAAAGCCTTAAACTTCTCATACAACATGGGCATCAAACGAAAGGGTAGGTCCAAAGGTTTAATTTATACTTCGATATATTTCGATAAACTTATCGATAACTAAGTTATCGGTCAAAATGTGATGACCAAAAGCCTCAAACTTTGCCTGCAACATGGGCATCAAACGGAAGGGGAGGTCCAAAGGTTTCATTTATACTTCGATATATTTCGATAAACTTATCGATAACTGAGTTATCGGTCAAAATGTGATGACCAAAAGCCTTAAACTTTGCCTACAACATGGGCATCAAACGAAAGGGGAGGTCGAAAGGTTTCATTTATACTTCAATATATTTCGATAAACTTATCGATAACTGAGTGATCGGTCAAAATGTGATGACCAAAAGCCTTAAACTTCTCATACAACATGGGCATCAAACGAAAGGGTAGGTCCAAAGGTTTAATTTATACTTCGATATATTTCGATAAACTTATCGATAACTAAGTTATCGGTCAAAATGTGATGACCAAAAGCCTCAAACTTTGCCTGCAACATGGGCATCAAACGGAAGGGGAGGTCCAAAGGTTTCATTTATACTTCGATATATTTCGATAAACTTATCGATAACTGAGTTATCGGTCAAAATGTGATGACCAAAAGCCTTAAACTTCTCATACAACATGGGCATCAAACGAAAGGGGAGGTCCAAAGGTTTCATTTATACTTCGATATGTTTCGAAAAACTTATCGATAACTAAGTTATCGGTCAAAATGTGATAACCAAAAGCCTTAAACTTTGCCTACAACATGGGCATCAAACGAAAGGGGAGGTCCAAAGGTTTCATTTATACTTCGATATATTTCGATAAACTTATCGATAACTAAGTTATCGGTCTAAATATGATGACCAAAAGCCTTAAACTTTGCCTACAACATGGCCATCAAACGAAATTGGAGGTCGAAAGGTTTCATTTATACTTCGAAAATTATCGATAACTGAGTTATCGGTCAAAATGTGATGACCAAAAACCTTTAAATTTGACTGTATCAAACGAAAGGGGAGGTCGAAAGGTTTCATTTATACTTCGATATATTTCGATAAACTTATCGATAACTGAGTTATCGGTCAAAATGTGATGACCAAAAGCCTTAAACTTTGCCTACAACATGGGCATCAAACGAAAGGGGAGGTCGAAAGGTTTCATTTATACTTCGATATATTTCGATAAACTTATCGATAACTGAGTTATCGGTCAAAATGTGATGACCAAAAGTCTTAAACTTTGCCTACAACATGGCCATCAAACGAAAGGGGAGGTCCAAAGATTTCATTTATACTTCGATATGTTTCGAAAAACTTATCGATAACTAAGTTATCGGTCACAATGTGATGACCAAAAGCCTTAAACTTTGCCTACAACATGGGCATCAAATGAAAGGGAAGGTCGAAAGGTTTCATTTATACTTCGATATATTTCGATAAACTTATCGATAACTGAGTTATCGGTCAAAATGTGATGACCAAAAGCCTTAAACTTTGCCTACAACATGCGCATCAAACGAAAGGGGAGGTCCAAAGGATTCATTTATACTTCGATATGTTTCGAAAAACTTATCGATAACTGAGTTATCGGTAAAATGTGATGACCAAAAGTCTTAAACTTTGCCTACAACATGGGCATCAAACGAAAGGGGAGGTCCAAAGGTTTCATTTATACTTCGATATATTTCGATAAACTTATCGATAACTAAGTTATCGGTCTAAATATGATTACCAAAAGCCTTAAACTTTGCCTACAACATGGCCATCAAACGAAATTGGAGGTCGAAAGGTTTCATTTATACTTCCATATATTTCGATAAAATTATCGATAACTGAGTTATCGGTCAAAATGTGATGACCAAAAACCTTTAAATTTGCCTGTATCAAACGAAAGGGGAGGTCGAAAGGTTTCATTTATACTTCGATATATTTCGATAAACTTATCGATAACTAAGTTATCGGTCACAATGTGATGACCAAAAGCCTTAAACTTTGCCTACAACATGGGCATCAAATGAAAGGGAAGGTCGAAAGGTTTCATTTATACTTCGATATATTTCGATAACCTTATCGATAACTGAGTTATCGGTCAAAATGTGATGACCAAAGGTCCAAAGGTATCATTTGTACTTCGATATATTTCGATAAACTTATCGATAACTGAGTGATCGGTCAAAATGTGATGACCAAAAGCCTTAAACTTCTCATACAACATGGGCATCAAACGAAAGGATAGGTCCAAAGGTTTAATTTATACTTCGATATATTTCGATAAACTTATCGATAACTAAGTTATCGGTCAAAATGTGATGACCAAAAGCCTCAAACTTTGCCTGCAACATGGGCATCAAACGGAAGGGGAGGTCCAAAGGTTTCATTTATACTTCGATATATTTCGATAAACTTATCGATAACTGAGTTATCGGTCAAAATGTGATGACCAAAAGCCTTAAACTTTGCCTACAACATGGGCATCAAACGAAAGGGGAGGTCGAAAGGTTTCATTTATACTTCAATATATTTCGATAAACTTATCGATAACTGAGTTATCGGTCAAAATGTGATGACCAAAAGCCTTAAACTTCTCATACAACATGGGCATCAAACGAAAGGGGAGGTCCAAAGGTTTCATTTATACTTCGATATATTTCGATAAACTTATCGATAACTGAGTTATCGGTCAAAATGTGATGACCAAAAGCCTTAAACTTCTCATACAACATGGGCATCAAACGAAAGGGGAGGTCCAAAGGTTTCATTTATACTTCGATATGTTTCGAAAAACTTATCGATAACTAAGTTATCGGTCAAAATGTGATGACCAAAAGCCTTAAACTTTGCCTACAACATGGGCATCAAACGAAAGGGGAGGTCCAAAGGTTTCATTTATACTTCGATATGTTTCGAAAAACTTATCGATAACTAAGTTATCGGTCAAAATGTGATGACCAAAAGCCTCAAACTTTGCCTGCAACATGGGCATCAAACGGAAGGGGAGGTCCAAAGGTTTCATTTATACTTCGATATATTTCGATAAACTTATCGATAACTGAGTTATCGGTCAAAATGTGATGACCAAAAGCCTTAAACTTTGCCTACAACATGGGCATCAAACGAAAGGGGAGGTCCAAAGGTTTCATTTATACTTCGAAAATTATCGATAACTGAGTTATCGGTCAAAATGTGATGACCAAAAGCCTTAAACTTCTCATACAACATGGGCATCAAACGAAAGGGGAGGTCGAAAGGTTTCATTTATACTTCGATATATTTCGATAAACTTATCGATAACTGAGTTATCGGTCAAAATGTGATGACCAAAAGTCTTAAACTTTGCCTACAACATGGCCATCAAACGAAAGGGGAGGTCCAAAGATTTCATTTATACTTTGATATGTTTCGAAAAACTTATCGATAACTAAGTTATCGGTCAAAATGTGATGACCAAAAGCCTTAAACTTTGCCTACAACATGGGCATCAAACGAAAGGGGAGGTCCAAAGGTTTCATTTATACTTCGATATATTTCGATAAACTTATCGATAACTAAGTTATCGGTCTAAATATGATGACCAAAAGCCTTAAACTTCTCATACAACATGGGCATCAAACGAAAGGGGAGGTCCAAAGGTTTCATTTATACTTCGATATGTTTCGAAAAACTTATCGATAACTAAGTTATCGGTCAAAATGTGATGACCAAAAGTCTTAAACTTTGCCTACAACATGGGCATCAAACGAAAGGGGAGGTCCAAAGGTTTCATTTATACTTCGAAAATTATCGATAACTGAGTTATCGGTCAAAATGTGATGACCAAAAGCCTTAAACTTCTCATACAACATGGGCATCAAACGAAAGGGGAGGTCGAAAGGTTTCATTTATACTTCGATATATTATTAAATAAAATTAATTATTCGTTTTTAGGGCACTAGTTCAGCACCCTGTTTTTGTAATGCAAAAAAAACAACAAAAATACTGATTATGATTTTTTTTTAAGCGGAACACGAATCCGTGGTCCAAAAATTTCCATCATGTCCCGTTTCTGAGAAAAAATGTTTTTAGACCTCAAAATTAGTATAATTTGAACAGGCCCCCTGTGCTCTGGGTGCTCTTATAAGATTTGAATATCGGCTCATATATAAACCAAGTTTTAGGAAACATTATCTAAGATAAGAAAAAATTGTAGTATGTCGCAATTATTTTATACAGATTTTCAAAGTTGGCCGAAATCACAAAATCATATTTTTGGCACATTTTTGAAAAATTATATAAATTGACCCCGATCTGCCACAAACTTTTTACATATCAGAAAATATTGCATGGTTTCTAGTCTGTCAATGGTAAGAAAATCTTTTTATTACCACTTACCATGAAAATAATATCTTCATTTATTACCACCTCGTTTCCGTTACTTTTATACAAAATTTCTATGTAATATTTTCAGTATCAGCATACATTTTGTATAGAAATTGATGAAAGCAAAAATAAATATTTTACGGAAGCGAGGTGTTAATAAATGAAGATATTATTTTCATGGTAAGTGGTAATAAAAAGATTTTCTTACCATTGACAGACTAGAAACCATGCAATATTTTCTGATATGTAAAAAGTTTGTGGCAGATCGGGGTCAATTTATATAATTTTTCAAAAATGTGCCAAAAATATGATTTTGTGATTTCGGCCAACTTTGAAAATCAGTATAAAATAATTGCGACATACTACAATTTTTTCTTATCTTAGATAATGTTTCCTAAAACTTGGTTTATATATGAGCCGATATTCAAATCTTATAAGAGCACCCAGAGCACAGGGGGCCTGTTCAAATTATACTAATTTTGAGGTCTAAAACATTTTTTCTCAGAAACGGGACATGATGGAAATTTTTGGACCACGGATTCGTGTTCCGCTTAGAAAAAATCATAATCAGTATTTTTGTTGTTTTTTTTTGCATTACAAAAACAGGGTGCTGTAACTAGTGCCCTAAAAACGAATAATTAATTTTATTTAATAGTAGTTTTGCACTTTTTTTTAAAAAGTGTGACTTTTGTCAATTTATGTGAGTAATAGAAACCACCTACATGAACAAACATACAAAAGCTATTTTTGAAAAGATTTTTTGGTCAAATGTATATTTTTGAAGGTCCTAAAGGGTTAAAGTGGGATATTTCGCGAAAACGAGCAGCCCCGATTTTACTGAAAACGCAGTTCGACATCTAGGGTGGTCCCAGACAAGACCTCATTCACAGTTTTTGTGCCCATTTTTGTTGAACCTATTCTTGCCAGCAGAGCGGTGTGGGCATCAAATGAAAGGGAAGGTCGAAAGGTTTAATTTATACTTCGATATATTTCGATAAACTTATCGATAACTGAGTTATCGGTCAAAATGTCATAAACTTTGCTTACAACATGCGCATCAATCGAAAGGGGAGGTCCAAAGGATTCATTTATACTTCGATATGTTTCGAAAAACTTATCGATAACTTAGTTATCGGTCAAAATGTGATGACCAAAAACCTGTAAATTTGTATGTATCAAACGAAAGTGGAGGGCGAAAGGTTTAATTTATACCTCGATATATTTCGATAAACTTATCGATAACTAACTTATCGGTCAAAATGTGATGACCAAAAGACTTAAACTTTGCCTACAACATGGGCATCAAACGAAAGGGGAGGTCCAAAGGTTTCATTTATAACTCGATATACTTCGATAAACTTATCGATAACTGAGTTATCGGGCAAAATGTGATTACCAAAAGCCTTAAACTTTGCCTACAACATGGGCATCAAACGAAAGGGGAGGTCCAAAGGTTTCATTTTGTGGCAACTGCAGCACTCGAACGGGGATGGCAACCCCTGGACCAAAAGAATAAAAAGGAATACAACTAACGAGTGCGCTCATCGAGAAATAACACAAAATATGCATATACATAAACATACGTAGACGATCAACTGCTTTTCACAAAAAAATCATTCTCGTCGCTCATCTTCGCACAGTGCGGTCGCAAATCAACTCATCCTAATTTTCATTTAGAATATATTTTCATTTAGTTTAACTTTGATCTAATTTATTTTTATAAGTTTTGAATTGACCAGAAATAAACGTGAATTTGCTTAGCTAAAAAGCTAATACACTGCGGTTCATTATTTACCATAGTGGTGACCCCGTAACAAAAATCGGAAATAGTGAATCCAGCATCATTTGCAGTCACGCTCGACAATAAAACGTGTTGCCTTATTATTAAGCTACAAATCAACTATAACCTCCTCCAAGCCGCAATTGGAGCACCTGAAGTTAAGTACAGCACCAGTCCCAGTAAGTATCACGCCACCTGAAAACAGTTACCCGTTAGTGGTGTTATCCAACGTAACGGGCTTCGGCAGTATTCACACATACATACACTAACCAACAACATGGGGCCTGGAGAAAACGACAGCAGCGGCGTAGAAATTGGCAACGACGACAGCGGCGCAGTCGGCGGCACAAGTGCCGACGACAACGGAGACAGCAGCAGACCCCAAATCAACGCGGTCTTCGGCAAATTACCGTTTCCTAAGCTGAACTCTAAATACAACATCGAATCGTGGTTTATAAAGGTGGATGCATGGTTCGAATTGCATGGTTTTGGCGTGCGCAAAGAAAAAGACAAGTACACAGCGATTATTGCGCATGCCGACGACTACATCCTCGACCAGGTATTCGATTTAGTGCGAAACCCACCAACCATCGCGCCATACACAACGCTTAAAAATGCAATTAAAGACAAGTTCAGCGACTCAGCAATGGCCCGGCTCGACAAACTAACGGCAATTCAGCTAGGTGACGCTAAGCCTACACATTTATTAAGCCAGATGCACCGAACTAACGCAACGAAAGATGAATCAGTCATACAACAATATTGGCTGAAGCAACTACCAGAATCCGCACGTGCCGTTATTGCCGGCATGCTACAGGCTCAACCGAACACGCATTTGCACCAACTGGCCATCACTGCAGATGCAGTACTCGACGCACTAAGCCGCAATTCATCATCAGCACAATCAAACCCACCTGTAATTAATGCCATCGAAACTCCGTCCAACCAGCTAGAATTAATCCAGAAACGAATCGATAAACACGACGCCGTATTGGATAAGATCAACATTAAGTTAGACCGCCTATCATTACGAGATCGTAGCCGACAACGTGAACGTTCACAAAACAACGCCAGGCGCACCAGCACTCCACATCGCACCGCCAACGTACAACAAAATCCGACCTGCTGGTATCATCGCGAGTATGGTACGCAATCACGCAAATGCCGCAGCCCATGCGACTTTAAAGCCAAAAAAACCGACACTACAAAATCTAGACGTTGCCGAAGCAAGGCTCGAGAGTTCCGGCAGTAAAATATCGAGCGAAAAATCACAATGCGACCTCGAGGTAAAAATTTCAGAATTTACCCAGTCTAAACGTTTTTTTATAATAGACATGAGATCAAGCCAATCATTTTTGATAGACACGGGAGCGGAGGTGTCGGTCGTTCCACCAACGCGAGCATGTCGACTATGCAAATCCGGAGGTAGCCCTCTTTACGCAGCAAATGGAACCACTATTCAAACTTACGGTATAACACGCCGAACACTCGATCTGGGCCTCCAACGAAAATTTCATTGGCAGTTCGTCATAGCTGAAACAAAATACCCTATCATAGGGGTGGACTTCCTTCGCCACTTCAATTTAATCATCGACGTGGCAAACTCTACGCTGATAGACAAATCCACGACTGCCTGCAGATCAAGTATCTCGTGCATAACATCATCGACCATCAACAGCGAACACGAAATCGAAGACATCAAAAAGCTACTACGAGACTACGCTTCTATAACGAATCCAAACGCCGCAGCTCCTTCCGCACGCCAGTTAGGAGTAACGCATTGCATCGAGACCAAGGGGCCGCCTGTGTTTGCAAGGCCCAGACGTCTCACGACAGATAAATTGAAAGCCGCCAAAGAAGAGTTTGAATATTTATCTCGGCTGGGGATATGTCGCCCATCAAAAAGTTCGTATGCTTCTCCGCTACACTTGGTAAAAAAGTCAAATGGTGAGTGGCGACCGTGCGGTGATTACCGCGCGCTAAACGCACAGACCGTGCCGGACCGGTACCCACTCCCACACATTCAGGATTTTACACACTTTTTACACAACAAAGACGTTTTCAGCAAAATCGACCTAAATCGAGCATACCATCAGATCCCCATCGAGCCCGAAGACATTCCCAAAACGGCAATAACAACGCCGTTTGGATTATTCGAGTTTACTCATATGACGTTCGGTCTATGCAACGCGGCGCAAACGTTTCAGCGATTTATGCACGCAGTATTTCAAGGTTTTGATTTTGTATTTGTATACATCGACGACGTGTGCATCGCTTCAGAGGGCATCGAACAGCACAAACAACACCTACGACAGGTTCTCGAGCGTCTTCAGCAGTCACACCTCACAATAAATTCAGCCAAATGCAAATTTGCGCAAAGCCAAAACGAATTCCTCGGCCATTTGGTTACCAAACGGGGCATACAACCGCTACCAGACAAAGTTCAAGCCATCAGCAATTTTCCATTGCCTGAATTCGCCAAGGAGTTGCGGCGATTTTTAGCAATGATCAACTTTTACCGCCGATTTCTACCGAAAGCTGTAAATAACCAAATGCCTCTCGTACAGCTGATACCAGGAAACAAGAAAAATGATAAAACACGGATCAAATGGACCGAGGAAACCATCAATCACTTCAACGAATGCAAAAAAGCGCTGGCAAATGCAACACTTCTGGTACATCCAGCACCGAACGCCCGCATTTCACTTAGTACAGATGCAAGCGACACGGCTGTAGGCGCAGTTCTACACCAAATCATCGAGAGCGAGCTCCAGCCACTCGCATTCTTCAGCCTCAAACTCACGGAAGCGCAAAGGAAATATAGCACCTACGACCGAGAGCTACTTGCAGTGTATTTAGCCATACGACACTTCCGTAGTATGTTGGAGGGAAGACCATTCGAGATTCGTACGGATCATAAACCGTTAATTTACGCGTTCAAACAAAAGCACGATCAAGCTTCCCCGCGGCAGCTGCGACAACTAGACTTTATAAGTCAATTTACGACAAACATCATTCACGTCGCTGGGACCGAAAATACTACAGCAGACACGCTTTCGCGCATCGATGCTATGGAAACAACATTCATCGACTACGAACGCATCGCAGAAAGCCAATCAAGTTGCCCCGAGTTGCAAAAGCTAATCGACGACAGTAGCACATCCCTTCGCCTTAAAAAGCTTCGTATGCCAAACACAACTAGTACACTATACTGTGATGTCTCAACAGCTGAAGTACGCCCGTTCATACCAAGTCAGCATCGTAAAGAAATCATTCGTAAAATGCATCAACTATCACATAGTGGAGTACGAGCAACCACTAAACTCATCAAGGCACGCTTCGTATGGCCAAACATGGGTAAGGACATTTCTGAAGCAGTACAGCGATGTGTCAGCTGCCAACAGTCAAAGGTTAGCAGGCATACACACTCACCGCCGCAACAATATGTATTACCATCGTGCAGATTCGAGCATTTAAACGTAGACCTCATCGGACCGTTACCACCATCAAACGAATACCAGTACTGTCTCACCATTATAGACAGATACACGCGATGGCCGGAAGCAGCCCCGTTGAGAGACATAACCGCAGAAACAGTCGCCAGAGAACTCATAAACGTCTGGTTTTCACGCTTCGGTATACCAGCACGCATAACAACAGATCAAGGACGGCAGTTTGAGTCCGCATTATTCAAAGAGTTGTCACGCATACTGGGTATAACTCACCTACGGACGACGGCATACCACCCGCAAGCCAACGGAATTATAGAGCGCTGGCACCGATCACTCAAGACAGCCATAACATGCTACAAGCGGCAAGACTGGATTAACTGCTTGCCCTTAGTTTTGCTTGGATTACGTACCGCCTTCAAACCCGATATTGACACTACAGCTGCACAACTTGTCTACGGCACCACGTTACGGTTGCCTGGACAGTTTTTCAACGAAACTCAGGCGCCACCTCCACAATCCGACTTCGTAAAGCAACTCGCCGACACCATGCAGGAGATACGCCCAGCCCAAGCAGCAAATCACAGCACTCAGAAGCATTTCGTTTCACCGAAGCTAATGGATGCAACCCACGTTTTCGTTCGCAACGACAAAGTACGACCGGCATTTCAACCACCATACGATGGACCATATCAGGTCGTACCCAAAAACCAAAAATATTTCACAATCAAAGCGAGCAAAAACAACGTTAAAATATCAATAGATCGACTGAAGCCAGCGTTTGTAGAATCGCAACAAACATATACGCAAGAATCGACAACAACAACGCAACAAAACTCAACTCAGTTGCACACACCTTCGCCACCACAGCAGCCCACTTCAGAATCAAAAACGGGCCGCCTCGGACGCAAGATAAGACTCCCCGTCCGTTTCAGGACGTAAAGTCTGGGGGGAGCACTGTGGCAACTGCAGCACTCGAACGGGGATGGCAACCCCTGGACCAAAAGAATAAAAAGGAATACAACTAACGAGTGCGCTCATCGAGAAATAACACAAAATATGCATATACATAAACATACGTAGACGATCAACTGCTTTTCACAAAAAAATCATTCTCGTCGCTCATCTTCGCACAGTGCGGTCGCAAATCAACTCATCCTAATTTTCATTTAGAATATATTTTCATTTAGTTTAACTTTGATCTAATTTATTTTTATAAGTTTTGAATTGACCAGAAATAAACGTGAATTTGCTTAGCTAAAAAGCTAATACACTGCGGTTCATTATTTACCATAATTTATTCTTCGATATATTTCGATAAATTTATCGATAACTGAGTTATCGGTCAAAATGTGATGACCAAAAGCCTCAAACTTTGCCTACGCTTTTGGTCATCCCATTGTGACCGATAACTTAGTTATCGATAAGTTTATCGAAATATATCGAAGTATAAATGAAACCTTTCGACCTCCCCTTTCGTTTGATACAGTCAAATTTAAAGGTTTTTGGTCATCACATTTTGACCGATAACTCAGTTATCGATAAGTTTATCGAAATAACTTATCGATAACTGAGTTATCGGTCAAAATGTGATGACCAAAAGCCTCAAACTTTGCCTGCAACATGGGCATCAAACGGAAGGGGAGGTCCAAAGTTTTCATTTATAATTCGATATATTTCGATAAACTTATCGAAAACTGAGTTATCGGTCAAAATGTGATGACCAAAAACCTTTAAATTTGCCTGAATCAAACGAAAGGGGAGGTCCAAAGGTTTCATTTATACTTCGATATGTTTCGAAAAACTTATCGATAACTAAGTTATCGGTCAAAATGTAAAGACTAAAAGCCTTAAACTTTGCCTACAACATGGGCATCAAACGAAAGGGGAGGTCCAAAGGTTTCATTTATACTTCGATATATTTCGATAAACTTATCGATAACTGAGTTATCGGTCAAAATGTGATGACCAAAAGCGTCAAACTTTGCCTACAACATGGGCTTCAAACGAAAGGGGAGGTCCAAAGGTTTAATTTATACTTCGATATATTTCGATAAACTTATCGATAACTGAGTTATCGGTCAAAATGTGATGACCAAAAGCCTTAAACTTCTCATACAACATGGGCATCAAACGAAAGGTGAGGTCCAAAGGTTTCAGTTATACTTCGATATATTTCGATAAACTTATCGATAACTGAGTTATCGGTCAAAATGTGATGACCAAAAGCCTTAAACTTCTCATACAACATGGGCATCAAACGAAAGGGTAGGTCCAAAGGTTTAATTTATGCTTCGATATATTTCGATAAACTTATCGATAACTGAGTTATCGGTCAAAATGTGATGACCAAAAGTCTTAAACTTTGCCTATAACATGGGCATCAAACGAAAGGGGAGACCCAAAGGTTTCATTTATACTTCGATATGTTTTGAAAAACTTATCGATAACTAAGTTATCGGTCAAAATGTAAAGACCAAAAGCCTTAAACTTTGCCTACAGCATGGGCATCAAACGAAAGGGGAGGTCCAACGGTTTCATTTATACTTCGATATATTTCGATAAAATTATCGATAACTGAGTTGTCGGTCAAAATGTGATGACCAAAAGCCTCAAACTTTGCCTACAACATCGGCTTCAAACGAAAGGGGAGGTCCAAAGGTTTCATTTATACTTCGATATATTTCGATAAACTTATCGATAACTGAGTTATCGGTCAAAATGTGATGACCAAAAGCCTCAAACTTTGCCTACAACATGGGCTACAAACGAAAGGGGAGGTCCAAAGGTTTCATTTATACTTCGATATGTTTCGAAAAACTTATCGATAACTAAGTTATCGGTCAAAATGTAAAGACCAAAAGCCTCAAACTTTGCCTACAACATGGGCTTCAAACGAAAGGGGAGGTCTAAAGGTTTCATTTATACTTCGATATATTTCGATAAACTTATCGATAACTAAGTTATCGGTCTAAATATGATGACCAAAAGCCTTTAACTTTGCCTACAACATGGCCATCAAACGAAATTGGAGGTCGAAAGGTTTCATTTATACTTCCATATATTTCGATAAATTTATCGATAACTGAGTTATCGGTCAAAATGTGATGACCAAAAGTCTTAAACTTTGCCTATAACATGGGCATCAAACGAAAGGGGAGGCCCAAAGGTTTCATTTATACTTCGATATGTTTTGAAAAACTTATCGATAACTAAGTTATCGGTCAAAATGTAAAGACCAAAAGCCTTAAACTTTGCCTACAGCATGGGCATCAAACGAAAGGGGAGGTCTAAAGGTTTCATTTATACTTCGATATATTTCGATAAACTTATCGATAACTAAGTTATCGGTCTAAATATGATGACCAAAAGCCTTTAACTTTGCCTACAACATGGGCATCAAACGGAAGGGGAGGTCGAAAGGTTTCATTTATACTTCGATATATTTCGATAAACTTATCGATAACTGAGTTATCGGTCAAAATGTGATGACCAAAATCCTTAAACTTCTCATACAACATGGGCATCAAACGAAAGGGTAGGTCCAAAGGTTTAATTTATACTTCGATATATTTCGATAAACTTATCGATAACTAAGTTATCGGTCAAAATGTGATGACCAAAAGCCTCAAACTTTGCCGGCAACATGGGCATCAAACGAAAGGGGAGGTCCAAAGGTTTCATTTATACTTCGATATATTTCGATAAACTTATCGATAACTGAGTTATCGGTCAAAATGTGATGACCAAAAGCCTTAAACTTCTCATACAACATGGGCATCAAACGAAAGGTGAGGTCCAAAGGTTTTATTTATACTTCGATATATTTCGATAAACTTATCGATAACTGAGTTATCGGTCAAAATGTGATGACCAAAAGCCTTAAACTTCTCATACAACATGGGCATCAAACGAAAGGGTAGGTCCAAAGGTTTAATTTATACTTCGATATATTTCGATAAACTTATCGATAACTTAGTTATCGGTCAAAATGTGATGACCAAAAGCCTCAAACTTTGCCTACAACATGGGCTTCAAACGAAAGGGGAGATCCAAAGGTTTCATTTATACTTCGATATGTTTCGAAAAACTTATCGATAACTAAGTTATCGGTCAAAATGTGATGACCAAAAGCCTTAAACTTCTCATACAACATGGGCATCAAACGAAAGGTGAGGTCCAAAGGTTTTATTTATACTTCGATATATTTCGATAAACTTATCGATAACTGAGTTATCGGTCAAAATGTGATGACCAAAAGCCTTAAACTTCTCATACAACATGGGCATCAAACGAAAGGGTAGGTCGAAAGGTTTAATTTATACTTCGATATATTTCGATAAACTTATCGATAAGTGAGTTATCGGTCAAAATGTGATGACCAAAAGCCTCAAACTTTGCCTGCAACATGGGCATCAAACGGAAGGGGAGGTCCAAAGTTTTCATTTATAATTCGATATATTTCGATAAACTTATCGATAACTGAGTTATGGGTCAAAATGTGATGACCAAAAGCCTTAAACTTCTCATACAACATGGGCATCAAACGAAAGGGGAGGGCCAAAGGTTTCATTTATATTTCGATATATTTCGATAAACTTATCGATAACTTAGTTATCGGTCAAAATGTCATGACCAAAAGCCTTAAACTTTGCCTACAACATGGGCATCAAACGAAAGGGGAGGTCGAAAGGTTTCATTTATACTTCGATATATTTCGATAAACTTATCGATAACTGAGTCATCGGTCAAAATGTGATGACCAAAAGTCTTAAACTTTGCCTATAACATGGGCATCAAACGAAAGGGGAGGCCCAAAGGTTTCATTTATACTTCTATATGTTTTGAAAAACTTATCGATAACTAAGTTATCGGTCAAAATGTAAAGACCAAAAGCCTTAAACTTTGCCTACAACATGGGCATCAAACGAAAGGGGAGGTCCAAAGGTTTCATTTATACTTCGATATATTTCGATAAACTTATCGATAACTGAGTTATCGGTCAAAATGTGATGACCAAAAGCCTCAAACTTTGCCTACAACATCGGCTTCAAACGAAAGGGGAGGTCCAAAGGTTTCATTTATACTTCGATATACTTCGATAAATTTATCGATAACTGAGTTATCGGTCAAAATGTGATGACCAAAAGCCTCAAACTTTGCCTACAACATGGGCATCAAACGGAAGGGGAGGTCCAAAGGTATCATTTATACTTCGATATATTTCGATAAACTTATCGATAACTGAGTTATCGGTCAAAATGTGATGACCAAAAGCCTCAAACTTTGCCTACAACATGGGCTTCAAACGAAAGGGGAGGTCCAAAGGATTCATTTATACTTCGATATGTTTCGAAAAACTTATCGATAACTGAGTTATCGGTCAAAATGTGATGACCAAAAACCTGTAAATTTGTATGTATCAAACGAAAGTGGAGGGCGAAAGGTTTAATTTATACTTCGATATATTTCAATAAACTTATCGATAACTAAGTTATCGGTCAAAATGTGATGACCAAAAGACTTAAACTTTGCCTACAACATGGGCATCAAACGAAAGGGGAGGTCCAAAGGTTTCATTTATTCTTCGATATATTTCGATAAATTTATCGATAACTGAGTTATCGGTCAAAATGTGATGACCAAAAGCCTCAAACTTTGCCTACAACATGGGCATCAAACGGAAGGGGAGGTCCAAAGGTATCATTTATACTTCGATATATTTCGATAAACTTATCGATAACTGAGTTATCGGTCAAAATGTGATGACCAAAAGCCTTAAACTTCTCATACAACATGGGCATCAAACGAAAGGGTAGGTTCAAAGGTTTAATTTATACTTCGATATATTTCGATAAACTTATCGATAACTGAGTTATCGGTCAAAATGTGATGACCAAAAGCCTCAAACTTTGCCTGCAACATGGGCATCAAACGAAAGGGGAGGTCCAAAGTTTTCATTTGTAATTCGATATATTTCGATAAACTTATCGATAACTGAGTTATCGGTCAAAATGTGATGACGAAAAGCCTTAAACTTCTCATACAATATGGGCATCAAACGAAAGGGTAGGTCCAAAGGTTTAATTTATACTTCGATATATTTCGATAAACTTATCGATAACTGAGTTATCGGTCAAAATGTGATGACCAAAAGCCTCAAACTTTGCCTGCAACATGGGCATCAAACGGAAGGGGAGGTCCAAAGTTTTCATTTATAATTCGAAATATTTCGATAAACTTATCGAAAACTGAGTTATCGGTCAAAATGTGATGACCAAAAACCTTTAAATTTGCCTGAATCAAACGAAAGGGGAGGTCCAAAGGTTTCATTTATACTTCGATATGTTTCGAAAAACTTATCGATAACTAAGTTATCGGTCAAAATGTAAAGACTAAAAGCCTTAAACTTTGCCTACAACATGGGCATCAAACGAAAGGGGAGGTCCAAAGGTTTCATTTATACTTCGATATATTTCGATAAACTTATCGATAACTGAGTTATCGGTCAAAATGTGATGACCAAAAGCCTCAAACTTTGCCTACAACATGGGCTTCAAACGAAAGGGGAGGTCCAAAGGTTTCATTTATACTTCGATATATTTCGATAAACTTATCGATAACTGAGTTATCGGTCAAAATGTGATGACCAAAAGCCTCAAACTTTGCCTACAACATGGGCTTCAAACGAAAGGGGAGATCCAAAGGTTTCATTTATACTTCGATATGTTTCGAAAAACTTATCGATAACTAAGTTATCGGTCAAAATGTGATGACCAAAAGCCTTAAACTTCTCATACAACATGGGCATCAAACGAAAGGTGAGGTCCAAAGGTTTCATTTATACTTCGATATATTTCGATAAACTTATCGATAACTGAGTTATCGGTCAAAATGTGATGACCAAAAGCCTTAAACTTCTCATACAACATGGGCATCAAACGAAAGGGTAGGTCCAAAGGTTTCATTTATACTTCGATATATTTCGATAAACTTATCGATAACTGAGTTATCGGTCAAAATGTGATGACCAAAAGCCTCAAACTATGCCTGCAACATGGGCATCAAACGGAAGGGGAGGTCGAAAGGTTTCATTTATACTTCGATATATTTCGATAAACTTATCGATAACTGAGTTATCGGTCAAAATGTGATGACCAAAAGTCTTAAACTTTGCCTATAACATGGGCATCAAACGAAAGGGGAGGCCCAAAGGTTTCATTTATACTTCGATATGTTTCGATAAACTTATCGATAACTAAGTTATCGGTCAAAATGTAAAGACCAAAAGCCTTAAACTTTGCCTACAGCATGGGGATCAAACGAAAGGGGAGGTCCAACGGTTTCATTTATACTTCGATATATTTCGATAAAATTATCGATAACTGAGTTGTCGGTCAAAATGTGATGACCAAAAGCCTCAAACTTTGCCTACAACATCGGCTTCAAACGAAAGGGGAGGCCAAAGGTTTCATTTATACTTCGATATATTTCGATAAACTTATCGATAACTGAGTTATCGGTCAAAATGTGATGACCAAAAGCCTCAAACTTTGCCTACAACATGGGCTTCAAACGAAAGGGGAGGTCCAAAGGTTTCATTTATACTTCGATATGTTTCGAAAAACTTATCGATAACTAAGTTATCGGTCAAAATGTAAAGACCAAAAGCCTCAAACTTTGCCTACAACATGGGCTTCAAACGAAAGGGGAGGTCTAACGGTTTCATTTATACTTCGATATATTTCGATAAACTTATCGATAACTAAGTTATCGGTCTAAATATGATGACCAAAAGCTTTTAACTTTGCCTACAACATGACCATCAAACGAAATTGGAGGTCGAAAGGTTTCATTTATAGTTCCATATATTTCGATAAAATTATCGATAACTGAGTTATCGGTCAAAATGTGATGACCAAAAGTCTTAAACTTTGCCTATAACATGGGCATCAAACGAAAGGGGAGGCCCAATGGTTTCATTTATACTTCGATATGTTTTGAAAAACTTATCGATAACTAAGTTATCGGTCAAAATGTAAAGACCAAAAGAATTAAACTTTGCCTACAGCATGGGCATCAAACGAAAGGGGAGGTCTAAAGGTTTCATTTATACTTCGATATATTTCGATAAACTTATCGATAACTAAGTTATCGGTCTAAATATGATGACCAAAAGCCTTTAACTTTGCCTACAACATGGGCATCAAACGGAAGGGGAGGTCGAAAGGTTTCATTTATAATCCGATATATTTCGATAAACTTATCGATAACTGAGTTATCGGTCAAAATGTGATGACCAAAAGTCTTAAACTTTGCCTATAACATGGGCATCAAACGAAAGGGGAGGCCCAAGGGTTTCATTTATACTTCGATATGTTTTGAAAAACTTATCGATAACTAAGTTATCGGTCAAAATGTAAAGACCAAAAGCCTCAAACTTTGCCTACAACATGGGCTTCAAACGAAAGGGGAGGTCTAAAGGTTTCATTTATACTTCGATATATTTCGATAAACTTATCGATAACTAAGTTATCGGTCTAAATATGATGACCAAAAGCCTTTAACTTTGCCTACAACATGGGCATCAAACGGAAGGGGAGGTCGAAAGGTTTCATTTATACTTCGATATATTTCGATAAACTTATCGATAACTGAGTTATCGGTCAAAATGTGATGACCAAAAGTCTTAAACTTTGCGTATAACATGGGCATCAAACGAAAGGGGAGGCCCAAAGGTTTCATTTATACTTCGATATGTTTTGAAAAACTTATCGATAACTAAGTTATCGGTCAAAATGTAAAGACCAAAAGCCTTAAACTTTGCCTACAGCATGGGCATCAAACGAAAGGGGAGGTCCAACGGTTTCATTTATACTTCGATATATTTCGATAAAATTATCGATAACTGAGTTGTCGGTCAAAGCGTGATGACCAAAAGCCTCAAACTTTGCCTACAACATCTGCTTCAAACGAAAGGGGAGGTCCAAAGGTTTCATTTATACTTCGATATATTTCGATAAACTTATCGATAACTGAGTTATCGGTCAAAATGTGATGACCAAAAGCCTCAAACTTTGCCTACAACATGGGCTTCAAACGAAAGGGGAGGTCCAAAGGTTTCATTTATACTTCGATATGTTTCGAAAAACTTATCGATAACTAAGTTATCGGTCAAAATGTAAAGACCAAAAGCCTCAAACTTTACCTACAACATGGGCTTCAAACGAAATTGGAGGTCGAAAGGTTTCATTTATACTTCCATATATTTCGATAAAATTATCGATAACTGAGTTATCGGTCAAAATGTGATGACCAAAAACCTTTAAATTTGCCTGTATCAAACGAAAGGGGAGGTCGAAAGGTTTCATTTATACTTCGATATGTTTCGAAAAACTTATCGATAACTAAGTTATCGGTCAAAATGTAAAGACCAAAAGCCTTAAACTTTGCCTACAACATGGGCATCAAACGAAAGGGGAGGTCCAAAGGTTTCATTCATACTTCGATATGTTTCGAAAAACTTATCGATAACTAAGTTATCGGTCAAAATGTAAAGACCAAAAGCCTTAAACTTTGCCTACAACATGGGCATCAAACGAAAGGGGAGGTCCAAAGGTTTCATTTATACTTCGATATATTTCGATAAACTTATCGATAACTGAGTTATCGGTCAAAATGTGATGACCAAAAGCCTCAAACTTTACCTACAATATGGGCTTCAAACGAAAGGGGAGGTCTAAAGGTTTCATTTATACTTCGATATATTTCGATAAACTTATCGATAACTGAGTTATCGGTCAAAATATGATGACCAAAAGCCTTAAACTTTGCCTACAACATGGCCATCAAACGAAATTGGAGGTCGAAAGGTTTCATTTATACTTCCATATATTTCGATAAAATTATCGATAACTGAGTTATCGGTCAAAATGTGATAACCAAAAACCTTTAAATTTGCCTGTATCAAACGAAAGGGGAGGTCGAAATTTTTCATTTATACTTCGATATATTTCGATAAACTTATCGATAACTGAGTTATCGGTCAAAATGTGATGACCAAAAGCCTTTAAATTTGCCTGTATCAAACGAAAGGGGAGGTCGAAAGGTTTCATTTATACTTCGATATATTTCGCTAAACTTATCGATAACTGAGTTATCGGTCAAAATATGATGACCAAAAGTCTTAAACTTTGCCTATAACATGGGCATCAAACGAAAGGGGAGGTCCAAAGGTTTCATTCATACTTCGATATGTTTCGAAAAACTTATCGATAACTAAGTTATCGGTCAAAATGTAAAGACCAAAAGCGTTAAACTTTGCCTACAACATGGGCATCAAACGAAAGGGGAGGTCCAAAGGTTTCATTTATACTTCGATATATTTCGATAAACTTATCGATAACTGAGTAATCGGTCAAAATGTGATGACCAAAAGCCTCAAACTTTACCTACAATATGGGCTTCAAACGAAAGGGGAGGTCCAAAGGTTTCATTTATACTTCCATATATTTCGATAAAATTATCGATAAATGAGTTATCGGTCAAAATGTGATAACCAAAAACCTTTAAATTTGCCTGTATCAAACGAAAGGGGAGGTCGAAAGGTTTCATTTATACTTCGATATATTTCGATAAACTTATCGATAACTGAGTTATCGGTCAAAATGTGATGACCAAAAGCCTCAAACTTTCTTTACCTACAATATGGGCTTCAAACGAAAGGGGAGGTCCAAAGGTTTCATTTATACTTCGATATATTTCGATAAACTTATCGATAACTGAGTTATCGGTCAAAATGTGATGACCAAAAGCCTCAAACTTTCTTAACCTACAATATGGGCTTCAAACGAAAGAGGAGGTCCAAAGGTTTCATTTATACTTCGATATATTTCGATAAACTTATCGATAACTGAGTTATCGGTCAAAATGTGATGACCAAAAGCCTCAAACTTTGCCTACAACATGGGCTTCAAACGAAAGGGGAGGTCTAAAGGTTTCATTTATAGTTCGATATATTTCGATAAACTTATCGATAACTAAGTTATCGGTCTAAATATGATGACCAAAAGCCTTAAACTTTGCCTACAACATGGCCATCAAACGAAATTGGAGGTCGAAAGGTTTCATTTATACTTCCATATATTTCGATAAAATTATCGATAACTGAGTTATCGGTCAAAATGTGATAACCAAAAACCTTTAAATTTGCCTGTATCAAACGAAAGGGGAGGTCCAAAGGTTTCATTTATACTTCGATATATTTCGATAAACTTATCGATAACTGAGTTATCGGTCAAAATGTGATGACCAAAAGCCTTAAACTTCTCATACAACATGGGCATCAAACGAAAGGGTAGGTCCAAAGGTTTAATTTATACTTCGATATATTTCGATAAACTTATCGATAACTGAGTTATCGGTCAAAATGTGATGACCAAAAGTCTTAAACTTTGCCTATAACATGGGCATCAAACGAAAGGGGAGGTCCAAAGGTTTCATTTATACTTCGATATGTTTCGAAAAACTTATCGATAACTAAGTTATCGGTCAAAATGTAAAGACCAAAAGCCTTAAAGTTTGCCTACAACATGGGCATCAAACGAAAGGGGAGGTCCACAGGTTTCATTTATACTTCGATATATTTCGATAAACTTATCGATAACTAAGTTATCGGTCTAAATATGATGACCAAAAGCCTTAAACTTTGCCTACAACATGGCCATCAAACGAAATTGGAGGTCGAAAGGTTTCATTTATACTTCCATATATTTCGATAAAATTATCGATAACTGAGTTATCGGTCAAAATGTGATGACCAAAAACCTTTAAATTTGCACGTATCAAACGAAAGGGGAGGTCGAAAGGTTTCATTTATACTTCGATATATTTCGATAAACTTATCGATAACTGAGTTATCGGTCAAAATGTGATGACCAAAAGTCTTAAACTTTGCATATAACATGGGCATCAAACGAAAGGGGAGGTCCAAAGGTTTCACTTATACTTCGATATGTTTCGAAAAACTTATCGATAACTAAGTTATCGGTCAAAATGTAAAGACCAAAAGCCTTAAACTTTGCCTACAACATGGGCATCAAACGAAAGGGGAGGTCCAAAGGATTCATTTATACTTCGATATATTTCGATAAACTTATCGATAACTGAGTTATCGGTCAAAATGTGATGACCAAAAGCCTCAAACTTTGCCTACAACATGGACTTCAAACGAAAGGGGAGGTCCAAAGGTTTCATTTATACTTCGATATATTTCGATAAACTTATCGATAACTAAGTTATCGGTCTAAATATGATGACCAAAAGCCTTAAACTTTGCCTACAACATGGCCATCAAACGAAATTGGAGGTCGAAAGGTTTCATTTATACTTCGATATGTTTCGAAAAACTTATCGATAACTAAGTTATCGGTCAAAATGTAAAGACCAAAAGCCTTAAAGTTTGCCTACAACATGGGCTTCAAACGAAAGGGGAGGTCCAAAGGTTTCATTTATACTTCGATATGTTTCGAAAAACTTATCGATAACTAAGTTATCGGTCAAAATGTAAAGACCAAAAGCCTCAAACTTTACCTACAACATGGGCTTCAAACGAAATTGGAGGTCGAAAGGTTTCATTTATACTTCCATATATTTCGATAAAATTATCGATAACTGAGTTATCGGTCAAAATGTGATGACCAAAAACCTTTAAATTTGCCTGTATCAAACGAAAGGGGAGGTCGAAAGGTTTCATTTATACTTCGATATGTTTCGAAAAACTTATCGATAACTAAGTTATCGGTCAAAATGTAAAGACCAAAAGCCTTAAACTTTGCCTACAACATGGGCATCAAACGAAAGGGGAGGTCCAAAGGTTTCATTCATACTTCGATATGTTTCGAAAAACTTATCGATAACTAAGTTATCGGTCAAAATGTAAAGACCAAAAGCCTTAAACTTTGCCTACAACATGGGCATCAAACGAAAGGGGAGGTCCAAAGGTTTCATTTATACTTCGATATATTTCGATAAACTTATCGATAACTGAGTTATCGGTCAAAATGTGATGACCAAAAGCCTCAAACTTTACCTACAATATGGGCTTCAAACGAAAGGGGAGGTCTAAAGGTTTCATTTATACTTCGATATATTTCGATAAACTTATCGATAACTGAGTTATCGGTCAAAATATGATGACCAAAAGCCTTAAACTTTGCCTACAACATGGCCATCAAACGAAATTGGAGGTCGAAAGGTTTCATTTATACTTCCATATATTTCGATAAAATTATCGATAACTGAGTTATCGGTCAAAATGTGATAACCAAAAACCTTTAAATTTGCCTGTATCAAACGAAAGGGGAGGTCGAAATTTTTCATTTATACTTCGATATATTTCGATAAACTTATCGATAACTGAGTTATCGGTCAAAATGTGATGACCAAAAGCCTTTAAATTTGCCTGTATCAAACGAAAGGGGAGGTCGAAAGGTTTCATTTATACTTCGATATATTTCGCTAAACTTATCGATAACTGAGTTATCGGTCAAAATATGATGACCAAAAGTCTTAAACTTTGCCTATAACATGGGCATCAAACGAAAGGGGAGGTCCAAAGGTTTCATTCATACTTCGATATGTTTCGAAAAACTTATCGATAACTAAGTTATCGGTCAAAATGTAAAGACCAAAAGCGTTAAACTTTGCCTACAACATGGGCATCAAACGAAAGGGGAGGTCCAAAGGTTTCATTTATACTTCGATATATTTCGATAAACTTATCGATAACTGAGTAATCGGTCAAAATGTGATGACCAAAAGCCTCAAACTTTACCTACAATATGGGCTTCAAACGAAAGGGGAGGTCCAAAGGTTTCATTTATACTTCCATATATTTCGATAAAATTATCGATAAATGAGTTATCGGTCAAAATGTGATAACCAAAAACCTTTAAATTTGCCTGTATCAAACGAAAGGGGAGGTCGAAAGGTTTCATTTATACTTCGATATATTTCGATAAACTTATCGATAACTGAGTTATCGGTCAAAATGTGATGACCAAAAGCCTCAAACTTTCTTTACCTACAATATGGGCTTCAAACGAAAGGGGAGGTCCAAAGGTTTCATTTATACTTCGATATATTTCGATAAACTTATCGATAACTGAGTTATCGGTCAAAATGTGATGACCAAAAGCCTCAAACTTTCTTTACCTACAATATGGGCTTCAAACGAAAGAGGAGGTCCAAAGGTTTCATTTATACTTCGATATATTTCGATAAACTTATCGATAACTGAGTTATCGGTCAAAATGTGATGACCAAAAGCCTCAAACTTTGCCTACAACATGGGCTTCAAACGAAAGGGGAGGTCTAAAGGTTTCATTTATAGTTCGATATATTTCGATAAACTTATCGATAACTAAGTTATCGGTCTAAATATGATGACCAAAAGCCTTAAACTTTGCCTACAACATGGCCATCAAACGAAATTGGAGGTCGAAAGGTTTCATTTATACTTCCATATATTTCGATAAAATTATCGATAACTGAGTTATCGGTCAAAATGTGATAACCAAAAACCTTTAAATTTGCCTGTATCAAACGAAAGGGGAGGTCCAAAGGTTTCATTTATACTTCGATATATTTCGATAAACTTATCGATAACTGAGTTATCGGTCAAAATGTGATGACCAAAAGCCTTAAACTTCTCATACAACATGGGCATCAAACGAAAGGGTAGGTCCAAAGGTTTAATTTATACTTCGATATATTTCGATAAACTTATCGATAACTGAGTTATCGGTCAAAATGTGATGACCAAAAGTCTTAAACTTTGCCTATAACATGGGCATCAAACGAAAGGGGAGGTCCAAAGGTTTCATTTATACTTCGATATGTTTCGAAAAACTTATCGATAACTAAGTTATCGGTCAAAATGTAAAGACCAAAAGCCTTAAAGTTTGCCTACAACATGGGCATCAAACGAAAGGGGAGGTCCACAGGTTTCATTTATACTTCGATATATTTCGATAAACTTATCGATAACTAAGTTATCGGTCTAAATATGATGACCAAAAGCCTTAAACTTTGCCTACAACATGGCCATCAAACGAAATTGGAGGTCGAAAGGTTTCATTTATACTTCCATATATTTCGATAAAATTATCGATAACTGAGTTATCGGTCAAAATGTGATGACCAAAAACCTTTAAATTTGCACGTATCAAACGAAAGGGGAGGTCGAAAGGTTTCATTTATACTTCGATATATTTCGATAAACTTATCGATAACTGAGTTATCGGTCAAAATGTGATGACCAAAAGTCTTAAACTTTGCATATAACATGGGCATCAAACGAAAGGGGAGGTCCAAAGGTTTCACTTATACTTCGATATGTTTCGAAAAACTTATCGATAACTAAGTTATCGGTCAAAATGTAAAGACCAAAAGCCTTAAACTTTGCCTACAACATGGGCATCAAACGAAAGGGGAGGTCCAAAGGATTCATTTATACTTCGATATATTTCGATAAACTTATCGATAACTGAGTTATCGGTCAAAATGTGATGACCAAAAGCCTCAAACTTTGCCTACAACATGGACTTCAAACGAAAGGGGAGGTCCAAAGGTTTCATTTATACTTCGATATATTTCGATAAACTTATCGATAACTAAGTTATCGGTCTAAATATGATGACCAAAAGCCTTAAACTTTGCCTACAACATGGCCATCAAACGAAATTGGAGGTCGAAAGGTTTCATTTATACTTCCATGTATTTTGATAAAATTATCGATAACTGAGTTATCGGTCAAAATGTGATGAACAAAAACCTTTAAATTTGCCTGTATCAAACGAAAGGTTAGGTCGAAAGTTTTCATTTATACTTCGATATATTTCGATAAACTTATCGATGACTGAGTTATCGGTCAAAATGTGATGGCCAAAAGCCTCAAACTTTGCCTACAACATGGGCTTCAAACGAAAGGGGAGGTCCAAAGGTTTCATTTATACTTCGATATATTTAGATGAACTTATCGATAACTGAGTTATCGGTCAAAATGTGATGACCAAAAGCCTAAAATTTTGCCTACAACATGGGCTTCAAACGAAAGAGGAGGTCCAAAGGTTTCATTTATACTTCGATATATTTCGATAAACTTATCGATAACTGAGTTATCGGTCAAAATGTGATGACCAAAAGCCAGGCGCGTAGCCAGACAAAAATTTCGGGGGGGGTTTTGGCCAAAGTGTCAGTAAATAAGAATTACCTATAAATACACATATATTTATATTTTCACATATTACATATTTATACTTTTATTTATTTGAAATTTTCCTCTTTCTACACGGCTAAAAAATTGAGCCTAAATTTTAAACCATTCATTGGTTTACACAATTTTTAAAACTTTTTGGTAATAAAGTCCAAACCTTTCTCAATTTTTTGCGGTTTAGATTTAAAACTTAACCGGGATAAACAAACACGGTACTTTTCGCACAAAATTCATGAGTGCGCCGTAGCTCAGTAGGTAGAGCATTGCGCACTGATTTGGGGCACGTCGGTTCGAGACCTAACATTTTTTAAAAAAACATAAACAATTGTTAACAACATTTTCGGTATAAAATTTAAATAATTTTTATTAGGCGCATTTCTATGACAACCGTCGTAAATTTAATTCTAAACCAAATTTGGCTATACACCTAGATCAGTATGCCTGCGTTCAAAGGGTTTTTTTGGAATATCCAGTAAAATTAACTTCTTTAGACTAATTTAATTATTTTGAATGAAAGTATGTGCAAATAATAATGAAACTTCTGCAAATCAAAGTTCAAAAGTTTGTGGAAAATTCATGAAAATTTAAGAAATCTCGAAAAAATTTCATCGAAATTTCTAACTTTCTCGGAAAATTTTTTTGATTTTTTTCGAGTATGCAGTTTTGCTGCTCGTTCAATTGTCAAAAGCCGACCAAGAGCATTTTCTTCAATATAAAAATATTACGCTTATAAATTTGTATGGAAGATAATGCACTTGGCTAGGAAAAAAATGGCCAAAAATCGAGTAATTTTTCTAGCGGCTTAAGATTGCTATCTTTGTTCACTTTAATTTAAATATTTTTACTAAAAAGTTAGAAATTTTTATGAAAATGTTTCAAGTTTTCTTGAATTTTCATGAATTTTCCACAAAGTTCTTAACTTTGAGTTGCAGTATTTTTCTTGTTTTTTTGCACATTCTTTCATACAAAAATAATGAAATTAGTCAAAGGAAGTCAATCTTACTGAAAATTCCAAACTACACTTTGAATATGTAGCCCCAAAAAGATTTAAATCTAGGCTAAATATTTTAGCCGTGTACAAAACAATATTTATTTTTATTGTTTGTTTTCAAATTTTGTGTAGGATTTTTTCAGGCTTTGGCAGGATGTAAATAGTTGTCGCTTTATTTCTTGAAGAAAAACTGAAGCTTCGGAAAAATAAAAACAAAAAATGAAATAACATTGAAATTCATATACAAAGCGGAAAATTGCAATTATTCAACATGCAAAACGGAACGTCAACATTTGTTGGCTATTCATGACAATTTCATAGTCAAGAAATACTTGAAAATATTTCTTAATCATTTTCTTTTCAACAGCATACCGGGCTTTCTTTTAAACGTTTTCAACCTCACAAGTATAAGTACAATTTAATTGTTACTTTCTCTGATAATTCAATACGACTGCGTTGTGTACAGCTTAGTAATTTTTGGAAATTTTTTTTAACTTCTTGTTCACTTTTTTGGTTAAACCTTTGGCAACCGTGACTATAATAACGAGAAACACTCATTTTTACGATTTTTGCTCGCTGTATTCATAGCTCGAAAAGCAGTTAGTTTGGCGCGAATTTTTTAAAGGGCCAAATGAGTGAACCGTTGCAGGAATTTAGTTGTGACCTCTCAGACTTGCTCTGACAATTGATTAGCGACTACCAATAACTTCTCTCAGTGTGAAATATTATTCAATTTTATTCTTTCGTATTTTCATTATTGCTATTAATGCTAATTTCTTAACAGGGGTTTTAAAGGTAAATAGAGTAATTATTCTAGTACAGACGTATATTTTTTAATTTTCGGAAATTTCGGGGGGGGGTTTGAACCCCCAAAACCGCCCCCTGAATACGCGCCTGCCAAAAGCCTTGAACTTTGGCTACAACATGGGCATCAAACGAAGGGGGAGGTCCAAAAGTTTCATTTATACTTCGATATATTTCGATAAACTTATGGATGACCTAGTTATCGGTCAAAATGTGATGACCAAAAACCTTAAACTTTGCTTACAATAGGGGTATCAAATGAAAGGGGTGGTCGAAAAATTTCATTTATACTTCCATATATTTCGATTCACTTATCGATAACTGAGTTATCGGTCAAAATGTGATGACCAAAAGCCTTGAACTTTGCCTACAACATGGTCATCAAACTAAAGGGGAGGTCGAAAGGTTTCATTTATACTTCCATATATTTCGATAAACATATCGATAACTGAGTTATGGGTCAAAATGTGATGACCAAAAGCCTTAAACTTTGCCTACAACACGGGCATCAAACGAAAGGGGAGGTCGAAAGATTTCTTTAAAACTTTGATATATTTCGATAAACTTATCGATAACTGAGTTATCGGTCAAAATGTGATGGCCAAAAGCCTTAAAATTTGCTTACAATAGGGGTATCAAATGAAAGGTGAGGTCGAAAAATTTCATTTATACTTCGATATATTTCGATTACTGAGTTATCGGTCAAAATGTGATGACCAAAAGCCTTGAACTTTGCCTACAACATGGGCATCAAACGAAAGGGGAGGTCGAAAGGTTTCAGTTATACTTCTATATATTTCTATAAACTTATCGATAACTGAGTTATCGGTCAAAATGTGATGACCAAAAGTCTTAAACTTTGCCTATAACATGGGCATCAAACGAAAGGGGAGGTCCAAAGGTTTCATTTATACTTCGATATGTTTCGAAAAACTTATCGATAACTAAGTTATCGGTCAAAATGTAAAGACCAAAAGCCTTAAAGTTTGCCTACAACATGGGCATCAAACGAAAGGGGAGGTCCACAGGTTTCATTTATACTTCGATATATTTCGATAAACTTATCGATAACTAAGTTATCGGTCTAAATATGATGACCAAAAGCCTTAAACTTTGCCTACAACATGGCCATCAAACGAAATTGGAGGTCGAAAGGTTTCATTTATACTTCCATATATTTCGATAAAATTATCGATAACTGAGTTATCGGTCAAAATGTGATGACCAAAAACCTTTAAATTTGCACGTATCAAACGAAAGGGGAGGTCGAAAGGTTTCATTTATACTTCGATATATTTCGATAAACTTATCGATAACTGAGTTATCGGTCAAAATGTGATGACCAAAAGTCTTAAATTTTGCCTATAACATGGGCATCAAACGAAAGGGGAGGTCCAAAGGTTTCACTTATACTTCGATATGTTTCGAAAAACTTATCGATAACTAAGTTATCGGTCAAAATGTAAAGACCAAAAGCCTTAAACTTTGCCTACAACATGGGCATCAAACGAAAGGGGAGGTCCAAAGGATTCATTTATACTTCGATATATTTCGATAAACTTATCGATAACTGAGTTATCGGTCAAAATGTGATGACCAAAAACCTTTAAATTTGCACGTATCAAACGAAAGGGGAGGTCGAAAGGTTTCATTTATACTTCGATATATTTCGATAAACTTATCGATAACTGAGTTATCGGTCAAAATGTGATGACCAAAAGTCTTAAACTTTGCCTATAACATGGGCATCAAACGAAAGGGGAGGTCCAAAGGTTTCACTTATACTTCGATATGTTTCGAAAAACTTATCGATAACTAAGTTATCGGTCAAAATGTAAAGACCAAAAGCCTTAAACTTTGCCTACAACATGGGCATCAAACGAAAGGGGAGGTCCAAAGGTTTCATTTATACTTCGATATATTTCGATAAACTTATCGATAACTGAGTTATCGGTCAAAATGTGATGACCAAAAGCCTCAAACTTTGCCTACAACATGGGCTTCAAACGAAAGGGGAGGTCCAAAGTTTTCATTTATACTTCGATATATTTCGATAAACTTATCGATAACTAAGTTATCGGTCTAAATATGATGACCAAAAGCCTTAAACTTTGCCTACAACATGGCCATCAAACGAAATTGGAGGTCGAAAGGTTTCATTTATACTTCCATGTATTTCGATAAAATTATCGATAACTGAGTTATCGGTCAAAATGTGATGACCAAAAACCTTTAAATTTGCACGTATCAAACGAAAGGGGAGGTCGAAAGGTTTCATTTATACTTCGATATATTTCGATAAACTTATCGATAACTGAGTTATCGGTCAAAATGTGATGACCAAAAGTCTTAAACTTTGCCTATAACATGGGCATCAAACGAAAGGGGAGGTCCAAAGGTTTCACTTATACTTCGATATGTTTCGAAAAACTTATCGATAACTAAGTTATCGGTCAAAATGTAAAGACCAAAAGCCTTAAACTTTGCCTACAACATGGGCATCAAACGAAAGGGGAGGTCCAAAGGATTCATTTATACTTCGATATATTTCGATAAACTTATCGATAACTGAGCTATCGGTCAAAATGTGATGACCAAAAGCCTCAAACTTTGCCTACAACATGGGCTTCAAACGAAAGGGGAGGTCCAAAGGTTTCATTTATACTTCGATATATTTCGATAAACTTATCGATAACTAAGTTATCGGTCTAAATATGATGACCAAAAGCCTTAAACTTTGCCTACAACATGGCCATCAAACGAAATTGGAGGTCGAAAGGTTTCATTTATACTTCCATGTATTTTGATAAAATTATCGATAACTGAGTTATCGGTCAAAATGTGATGACCAAAAACCTTTAAATTTGCCTGTATCAAACGAAAGGGGAGGTCGAAAGGTTTCATTTATACTTCGATATATTTCGATAAACTTATCGATGACTGAGTTATCGGTCAAAATGTGATGGCCAAAAGCCTCAAACTTTGCCTACAACATGGGCTTCAAACGAAAGGGGAGGTCCAAAGGTTTCATTTATACTTCGATATATTTAGATGAACTTATCGATAACTGAGTTATCGGTCAAAATGTGATGACCAAAAGCCTAAAATTTTGCCTACAACATGGGCTTCAAACGAAAGAGGAGGTCCAAAGGTTTCATTTATACTTCGATATATTTCGATAAACTTATCGATAACTGAGTTATCGGTCAAAATGTGATGACCAAAAGCCAGGCGCGTAGCCAGACAAAAATTTCGGGGGGGGTTTTGGCCAAAGTGTCAGTAAATAAGAATTACCTATAAATACACATATATTTATATTTTCACATATTACATATTTATACTTTTATTTATTTGAAATTTTCCTCTTTCTACACGGCTAAAAAATTGAGCCTAAATTTTAAACCATTCATTGGTTTACACAATTTTTAAAACTTTTTGGTAATAAATTCCAAACCTTTCTCAATTTTTTGCGGTTTAGATTTAAAACTTAACCGGGATAAACAAACACGGTACTTTTCGCACAAAATTCATGAGTGCGCCGTAGCTCAGTAGGTAGAGCATTGCGCACTGATTTGGGGCACGTCGGTTCGAGACCTAACATTTTTTAAAAAAACATAAACAATTGTTAACAACATTTTCGGTATAAAATTTAAATAATTTTTATTAGGCGCATTTCTATGACAACCGTCGTAAATTTAATTCTAAACCAAATTTGGCTATACACCTAGATCAGTATGCCTGCGTTCAAAGGGTTTTTTTTGGAATATCCAGTAAAATTAACTTCTTTAGACTAATTTAATTATTTTGAATGAAAGTATGTGCAAATAATAATGAAACTTCTGCAAATCAAAGTTCAAAAGTTTGTGGAAAATTCATGAAAATTTAAGAAATCTCGAAAAAATTTCATCGAAATTTCTAACTTTCTCGGAAATTTTTTTTGATTTTTTTCGAGTATGCAGTTTTGCTGCTCGTTCAATTGTCAAAAGCCGACCAAGAGCATTTTCTTCAATATAAAAATATTACGCTTATAAATTTGTATGGAAGATAATGCACTTGGCTAGGAAAAAAATGGCCAAAAATCGAGTAATTCTTCTAGCGGCTTAAGATTGCTATCTTTGTTCACTTTAATTTAAATATTTTTACTAAAAAGTTAGAAATTTTTATGAAAATGTTTCAAGTTTTCTTGAATTTTCATGAATTTTCCACAAAGTTCTTAACTTTGAGTTGCAGTATTTTTCTTGTTTTTTTGCACATTCTTTCATACAAAAATTATGAAATTAGTCAAAGGAAGTCAATCTTACTGAAAATTCCAAACTACACTTTGAATATGTAGCCCCAAAAAGATTTAAATCTAGGCTAAATATTTTAGCCGTGTACAAAACAATATTTATTTTTATTGTTTGTTTTCAAATTTTGTGTAGGATTTTTTCAGGCTTTGGCAGGATGTAAATAGTTGTCGCTTTATTTCTTGAAGAAAAACTGAAGCTTCGGAAAAATAAAAACGAAAAATGAAATAACATTGAAATTCATATAAAAAGCGGAAAATTGCAATTATTCAACATGCAAAACGGAACGTCAACATTTGTTGGCTATTCATGACAATTTCATAGTCAAGAAATACTTGAAAATATTTCTTAATCATTTTCTTTTCAACAGCATACCGGGCTTTCTTTTAAACGTTTTCAACCTCACAAGTATAAGTACAATTTAATTGTTACTTTCTCTGATAATTCAATACGACTGCGTTGTGTACAGCTTAGTAATTTTTGGAAATTTTTTTTAACTTCTTGTTCACTTTTTTGGTTAAACCTTTGGCAACCGTGACTATAATAACGAGAAACACTCATTTTTACGATTTTTGCTCGCTGTATTCATAGCTCGAAAAGCAGTTAGTTTGGCGCGAATTTTTTAAAGGGCCAAATGAGTGAACCGTTGCAGGAATTTAGTTGTGACCTCTCAGACTTGCTCTGACAATTGATTAGCGACTACCAATAACTTCTCTCAGTGTGAAATATTATTCAATTTTATTCTTTCGTATTTTCATTATTGCTATTAATGCTAATTTCTTAACAGGGGTTTTAAAGGTAAATAGAGTAATTATTCTAGTACAGACGTATATTTTTTAATTTTCGGAAATTTCGGGGGAGGGTTTGAACCCCCAAAACCGCCCCCTGAATACGCGCCTGCCAAAAGCCTTGAACTTTGGCTACAACATGGGCATCAAACGAAGGGGGAGGTCCAAAAGTTTCATTTATACTTCGATATATTTCGATAAACTTATGGATGACCTAGTTATCGGTCAAAATGTGATGACCAAAAACCTTAAACTTTGCTTACAATAGGGGTATCAAATGAAAGGGGTGGTCGAAAAATTTCATTTATACTTCCATATATTTCGATTCACTTATCGATAACTGAGTTATCGGTCAAAATGTGATGACCAAAAGCCTTAAACTTTGCCTACAACACGGGCATCAAACGAAAGGGGAGGTCGAAAGATTTCTTTAAAACTTTGATATATTTCGATAAACTTATCGATAACTGAGTTATCGGTCAAAATGTGATGGCCAAAAGCCTTAAAATTTGCTTACAATAGGGGTATCAAATGAAAGGTGAGGTCGAAAAATTTCATTTATACTTCGATATATTTCGATTACTGAGTTATCGGTCAAAATGTGATGACCAAAAGCCTTGAACTTTGCCTACAACATGGGCATCAAACGAAAGGGGAGGTCGAAAGGTTTCAGTTATACTTCTATATATTTCTATAAACTTATCGATAACTGAGTTATCGGTCAAAATGTGATGACCAAAAGTCTTAAACTTTGCCTATAACATGGGCATCAAACGAAAGGGGAGGTCCAAAGGTTTCATTTATACTTCGATATGTTTCGAAAAACTTATCGATAACTAAGTTATCGGTCAAAATGTAAAGACCAAAAGCCTTAAAGTTTGCCTACAACATGGGCATCAAACGAAAGGGGAGGTCCACAGGTTTCATTTATACTTCGATATATTTCGATAAACTTATCGATAACTAAGTTATCGGTCTAAATATGATGACCAAAAGCCTTAAACTTTGCCTACAACATGGCCATCAAACGAAATTGGAGGTCGAAAGGTTTCATTTATACTTCCATATATTTCGATAAAATTATCGATAACTGAGTTATCGGTCAAAATGTGATGACCAAAAACCTTTAAATTTGCACGTATCAAACGAAAGGGGAGGTCGAAAGGTTTCATTTATACTTCGATATATTTCGATAAACTTATCGATAACTGAGTTATCGGTCAAAATGTGATGACCAAAAGTCTTAAACTTTGCCTATAACATGGGCATCAAACGAAAGGGGAGGTCCAAAGGTTTCACTTATACTTCGATATTTTTTTTTTTTTTTTTTTTTAGCATCCAATATATTTTGCCAACTGTATACATAGAATACATCTAACAATTTTTTGATTTTTAAAAGGAATTCATAATTAATAACACTTAATAAACTTGATGAACATGGATGGATTGCTCTCAGTAGTGCATCCATTTTTTGCTAATTTATCAATATAATTCAATAAACTTCTGGGCATGGACTTATTGCTATCAGCAGTTCATCCATTTTAAAAATTCATTACCGTTGAAGTTATCGGTCAAAATGTAAAGACCAAAAGCCTTAAAGTTTGCCTACAACATGGGCATCAAACGAAAGGGGAGGTCCACAGGTTTCATTTATACTTCGATATATTTCGATAAACTTATCGATAACTAAGTTATCGGTCTAAATATGATGACCAAAAGCCTTAAACTTTGCCTACAACATGGCCATCAAACGAAATTGGAGGTCGAAAGGTTTCATTTATACTTCCATATATTTCGATAAAATTATCGATAACTGAGTTATCGGTCAAAATGTGATGACCAAAAACCTTTAAATTTGCACGTATCAAACGAAAGGGGAGGTCGAAAGGTTTCATTTATACTTCGATATGTTTCGAAAAACTTATCGATAACTAAGTTATCGGTCAAAATGTAAAGACCAAAAGCCTTAAAGTTTGCCTACAACATGGGCATCAAACGAAAGGGGAGGTCCACAGGTTTCATTTATACTTCGATATATTTCGATAAACTTATCGATAACTAAGTTATCGGTCTAAATATGATGACCAAAAGCCTTAAACTTTGCCTACAACATGGCCATCAAACGAAATTGGAGGTCCAAAGGTTTCATTTATACTTCGATATGTTTCGAAAAACTTATCGATAACTAAGTTATCGGTCAAAATGTAAAGACCAAAAGCCTTAAAGTTTGCCTACAACATGGGCATCAAACGAAAGGGGAGGTCCACAGGTTTCATTTATACTTCGATATGTTTCGAAAAACTTATCGATAACTAAGTTATCGGTCAAAATGTAAAGACCAAAAGCCTTAAACTTTGCCTACAACATGGGCATCAAACGAAAGGGGAGGTCCAAAGGATTCATTTATACTTCGATATATTTCGATAAACTTATCGATAACTGAGTTATCGGTCAAAATGTGATGACCAAAAACCTTTAAATTTGCACGTATCAAACGAAAGGGGAGGTCGAAAGGTTTCATTTATACTTCGATATATTTCGATAAACTTATCGATAACTGAGTTATCGGTCAAAATGTGATGACCAAAAGTCTTAAACTTTGCCTATAACATGGGCATCAAACGAAAGGGGAGGTCCAAAGGTTTCACTTATACTTCGATATGTTTCGAAAAACTTATCGATAACTAAGTTATCGGTCAAAATGTAAAGACCAAAAGCCTTAAACTTTGCCTACAACATGGGCATCAAACGAAAGGGGAGGTCCAAAGGTTTCATTTATACTTCGATATATTTCGATAAACTTATCGATAACTGAGTTATCGGTCAAAATGTGATGACCAAAAGCCTCAAACTTTGCCTACAACATGGGCTTCAAACGAAAGGGGAGGTCCAAAGTTTTCATTTATACTTCGATATATTTCGATAAACTTATCGATAACTAAGTTATCGGTCTAAATATGATGACCAAAAGCCTTAAACTTTGCCTACAACATGGCCATCAAACGAAATTGGAGGTCGAAAGGTTTCATTTATACTTCCATGTATTTCGATAAAATTATCGATAACTGAGTTATCGGTCAAAATGTGATGACCAAAAACCTTTAAATTTGCACGTATCAAACGAAAGGGGAGGTCGAAAGGTTTCATTTATACTTCGATATATTTCGATAAACTTATCGATAACTGAGTTATCGGTCAAAATGTGATGACCAAAAGTCTTAAACTTTGCCTATAACATGGGCATCAAACGAAAGGGGAGGTCCAAAGGTTTCACTTATACTTCGATATGTTTCGAAAAACTTATCGATAACTAAGTTATCGGTCAAAATGTAAAGACCAAAAGCCTTAAACTTTGCCTACAACATGGGCATCAAACGAAAGGGGAGGTCCAAAGGATTCATTTATACTTCGATATATTTCGATAAACTTATCGATAACTGAGCTATCGGTCAAAATGTGATGACCAAAAGCCTCAAACTTTGCCTACAACATGGGCTTCAAACGAAAGGGGAGGTCCAAAGGTTTCATTTATACTTCGATATATTTCGATAAACTTATCGATAACTAAGTTATCGGTCTAAATATGATGACCAAAAGCCTTAAACTTTGCCTACAACATGGCCATCAAACGAAATTGGAGGTCGAAAGGTTTCATTTATACTTCCATGTATTTTGATAAAATTATCGATAACTGAGTTATCGGTCAAAATGTGATGACCAAAAACCTTTAAATTTGCCTGTATCAAACGAAAGGGGAGGTCGAAAGGTTTCATTTATACTTCGATATATTTCGATAAACTTATCGATGACTGAGTTATCGGTCAAAATGTGATGGCCAAAAGCCTCAAACTTTGCCTACAACATGGGCTTCAAACGAAAGGGGAGGTCCAAAGGTTTCATTTATACTTCGATATATTTAGATGAACTTATCGATAACTGAGTTATCGGTCAAAATGTGATGACCAAAAGCCTAAAATTTTGCCTACAACATGGGCTTCAAACGAAAGAGGAGGTCCAAAGGTTTCATTTATACTTCGATATATTTCGATAAACTTATCGATAACTGAGTTATCGGTCAAAATGTGATGACCAAAAGCCAGGCGCGTAGCCAGACAAAAATTTCGGGGGGGGTTTTGGCCAAAGTGTCAGTAAATAAGAATTACCTATAAATACACATATATTTATATTTTCACATATTACATATTTATACTTTTATTTATTTGAAATTTTCCTCTTTCTACACGGCTAAAAAATTGAGCCTAAATTTTAAACCATTCATTGGTTTACACAATTTTTAAAACTTTTTGGTAATAAATTCCAAACCTTTCTCAATTTTTTGCGGTTTAGATTTAAAACTTAACCGGGATAAACAAACACGGTACTTTTCGCACAAAATTCATGAGTGCGCCGTAGCTCAGTAGGTAGAGCATTGCGCACTGATTTGGGGCACGTCGGTTCGAGACCTAACATTTTTTAAAAAAACATAAAAAATTGTTAACAACATTTTCGGTATAAAATTTAAATAATTTTTATTAGGCGCATTTCTATGACAACCGTCGTAAATTTAATTCTAAACCAAATTTGGCTATACACCTAGATCAGTATGCCTGCGTTCAAAGGGTTTTTTTGGAATATCCAGTAAAATTAACTTCCTTAGACTAATTTAATTATTTTGAATGAAAGTATGTGCAAATAATAATGAAACTTCTGCAAATCAAAGTTCAAAAGTTTGTGGAAAATTCATGAAAATTTAAGAAATCTCGAAAAAATTTCATCGAAATTTCTAACTTTCTCGGAAATTTTTTTTGATTTTTTTCGAGTATGCAGTTTTGCTGCTCGTTCAATTGTCAAAAGCCGACCAAGAGCATTTTCTTCAATATAAAAATATTACGCTTATAAATTTGTATGGAAGATAATGCACTTGGCTAGGAAAAAAATGGCCAAAAATCGAGTAATTCTTCTAGCGGCTTAAGATTGCTATCTTTGTTCACTTTAATTGAACGGGCCACAAAACTGAAAACTCGAAAAAATTTAAATATTTTTACTAAAAAGTTAGAAATTTTTATGAAAATGTTTCAAGTTTTCTTGAATTTTCATGAATTTTCCACAAAGTTCTTAACTTTGAGTTGCAGTATTTTTCTTGTTTTTTTGCACATTCTTTCATACAAAAATAATGAAATTAGTCAAAGGAAGTCAATCTTACTGAAAATTCCAAACTACACTTTGAATATGTAGCCACAAAAAGATTTAAATCTAGGCTAAATATTTTAGCCGTGTACAAAACAATATTTATTTTTATTGTTTGTTTTCAAATTTTGTGTAGGATTTCTTCAGGCTTTGGCAGGAAGTAAATAGTTGTCGCTTTATTTCTTGAAGAAAAACTGAAGCTTCGGAAAAATAAAAACAAAAAATGAAATAACATTGAAATTCATATAAAAAGCGGAAAATTGCAATTATTCAACATGCAAAACGGAACGTCAACATTTGTTGGCTATTCATGACAATTTCATAGTCAAGAAATACTTGAAAATATTTCTTAATCATTTTCTTTTCAACAGCATACCGGGCTTTCTTTTAAACGTTTTCAACCTCACAAGTATAAGTACAATTTAATTGTTACTTTCTCTGATAATTCAATACGACTGCGTTGTGTACAGCTTAGTAATTTTTGGAAATTTTTTTTAACTTCTTGTTCACTTTTTTGGTTAAACCTTTGGCAACCGTGACTATAATAACGAGGGACACTCATTTTTCCGATTTTTGCTCGCTGTATTCATAGCTCGAAAAGCAGTTAGCTTGGCGCGAATTTTTTAAAGGGCCAAATGAGTGAACCGTTGCAGGAATTTAGTTGTGACCTCTCAGACTTGCTCTGACAATTGATTAGCGACTACCAATAACTTCTCTCAGTGTGAAATATTATTCAATTTTATTCTTTCGTATTTTCATTATTGCTATTAATGCTAATTTCTTAACAGGGGTTTTAAAGGTAAATAGAGTAATTATTCTAGTACAGACGTATATTTTTTAATTTTCGGAAATTTCGGGGGGGGGTTTGAACCCCCAAAACCGCCCCCTGAATACGCGCCTGCCAAAAGCCTTGAACTTTGGCTACAACATGGGCATCAAACGAAGGGGGAGGTCCAAAAGTTTCATTTATACTTCGATATATTTCGATAAACTTATGGATGAGCTAGTTATCGGTCAAAATGTGATGACCAAAAACCTTAAACTTTGCTTACAATAGGGGTATCAAATGAAAGGGGTGGTCGAAAAATTTCATTTATACTTCGATATATTTCGATTCACTTATCGATAACTGAGTTATCGGTCAAAATGTGATGACCAAAAGCCTTGAACTTTGCCTACAACATGGGCATCAAACTAAAGGGGAGGTCGAAAGGTTTCATTTATACTTCCATATATTTCGATAAACATATCGATAACTGAGTTATGGGTCAAAATGTGATGACCAAAAGCCTTAAACTTTGCCTACAACATGGGCATCAAACGAAAGGGGAGGTCGAAAGATTTCTTTAAAACTTTGATATATTTCGATAAACTTATCGATAACTGAGTTATCGGTCAAAATGTGATGGCCAAAAGCCTTAAAATTTGCTTACAATAGGGGTATCAAATGAAAGGTGAGGTCGAAAAATTTCATTTATACTTCGATATATTTCGATTACTGAGTTATCGGTCAAAATGTGATGACCAAAAGCCTTGAACTTTGCCTACAACATGGGCATCAAACGAAAGGGGAGGTCGAAAGGTTTCAGTTATACTTCTATATATTTCTATAAACTTATCGATAACTGAGTTATCGGTCAAAATGTGATGACCAAAAGTCTTAAACTTTGCCTATAACATGGGCATCAAACGAAAGGGGAGCCAAAGGTTTCATTTATACTTCGATATGTTTCGAAAAACTTATCGATAACTAAGTTATCGGTCAAAATGTAAAGACCAAAAGCCTTAAAGTTTGCCTACAACATGGGCATCAAACGAAAGGGGAGGTCCACAGGTTTCATTTATACTTCGATATATTTCGATAAACTTATCGCTAACTAAGTTATCGGTCTAAATATGATGACCAAAAGCCTTAAACTTTGCCTACAACATGGCCATCAAACGAAATTGGAGGTCGAAAGGTTTCATTTATACTTCCATATATTTCGATAAAATTATCGATAACTGAGTTATCGGTCAAAATGTGATGACCAAAAACCTTTAAATTTGCCTATAACATGGGCATCAAAGGAAAGGGGAGGTCCAAAGGTTTCACTTATACTTCGATATGTTTCGAAAAACTTATCGATAACTAAGTTATCGGTCAAAATGTAAAGACCAAAAGCCTTAAACTTTGCCTACAACATGGGCATCAAACGAAAGGGGAGGTCCAAAGGATTCATTTATACTTCGATATATTTCGATAAACTTATCGATAACTGAGTTATCGGTCAAAATGTGATGACGAAAAGCCTCAAACTTTGCCTACAACATGGGCTTCAAACGAAAGGGGAGGTCCAAAGGTTTCACTTATACTTCGATATATTTCGATAAACTTATCGATAACTAAGTTATCGGTCTAAATATGATGACCAAAAGCCTTAAACTTTGCCTACAACATGGCCATCAAACGAAATTGGAGGTCGAAAGGTTTCATTTATACTTCCATGTATTTCGATAAAATTATCGATAACTGAGTTATCGGTCAAAATGTGATGACCAAAAACCTTTAAATTTGCCTGTATCAAACGAAAGGGGAGGTCGAAAGGTTTCATTTATACTTCCATGTATTTTGATAAAATTATCGATAACTGAGTTATCGGTCAAAATGTGATGACCAAAAACCTTTAAATTTGCCTGTATCAAACGAAAGGGGAGGTCGAAAGGTTTCATTTATACTTCGATATATTTCGATAAACTTATCGATGACTGAGTTATCGGTCAAAATGTGATGGCCAAAAGCCTCAAACTTTGCCTACAACATGGGCTTCAAACGAAAGGGGAGGTCCAAAGGTTTCATTTATACTTCGATATATTTAGATGAACTTATCGATAACTGAGTTATCGGTCAAAATGTGATGACCAAAAGCCTAAAATTTTGCCTACAACATGGGCTTCAAACGAAAGAGGAGGTCCAAAGGTTTCATTTATACTTCGATATATTTCGATAAACTTATCGATAACTGAGTTATCGGTCAAAATGTGATGACCAAAAGCCAGGCGCGTAGCCAGACAAAAATTTCGGGGGGGGGGTTTTGGCCAAAGTGTCAGTAAATAAGAATTACCTATAAATACACATATATTTATATTTTCACATATTACATATTTATACTTTTATTTATTTGAAATTTTCCTCTTTCTACACGGCTAAAAAATTGAGCCTAAATTTTAAACCATTCATTGGTTTACACAATTTTTAAAACTTTTTGGTAATAAATTCCAAACCTTTCTCAATTTTTTGCGGTTTAGATTTAAAACTTAACCGGGATAAACAAACACGGTACTTTTCGCACAAAATTCATGAGTGCGCCGTAGCTCAGTAGGTAGAGCATTGCGCACTGATTTGGGGCACGTCGGTTCGAGACCTAACATTTTTTAAAAAAACATAAAAAATTGTTAACAACATTTTCGGTATAAAATTTAAATAATTTTTATTAGGCGCATTTCTATGACAACCGTCGTAAATTTAATTCTAAACCAAATTTGGCTATACACCTAGATCCGTATGCCTGCGTTCAAAGGGTTTTTTTGGAATATCCAGTAAAATTAACTTCTTTAGACTAATTTAATTATTTTGAATGAAAGTATGTGCAAATAATAATGAAACTTCTGCAAATCAAAGTTCAAAAGTTTGTGGAAAATTCATGAAAATTTAAGAAATCTCGAAAAAATTTCATCGAAATTTCTAACTTTCTCGGAAAATTTTTTTGATTTTTTTCGAGTATGCAGTTTTGCTGCTCGTTCAATTGTCAAAAGCCTACCAAGAGCATTTTCTTCAATATAAAAATATTACGCTTATAAATTTGTATGGAATATAATGCACTTGGCTAGGAAAAAAATGGCCAAAAATCGAGTAATTCTTCTAGCGGCTTAAGATTGCTATCTTTGTTTACTTTAATTGAACGGGCCACAAAACTGAAAACTCGAAAAAATTTAAATATTTTTACTAAAAAGTTAGAAATTTTTATGAAAATGTTTCAAGTTTTCTTGAATTTTCATGAATTTTCCACAAAGTTCTTAACTTTGAGTTGCAGTATTTTTCTTGTTTTTTTGCACATTCTTTCATACAAAAATAATGAAATTAGTCAAAGGAAGTCAATCTTACTGAAAATTGCAAACTACACTTTGAATATGTAGCCCCAAAAAGATTTAAATCTAGGCTAAATATTTTAGCCGTGTACAAAACAATATTTATTTTTATTGTTTGTTTTCAAATTTTGTGTAGGATTTTTTCAGGCTTTGGCAGGATGTAAATAGTTGTCGCTTTATTTCTTGAAGAAAACCTGAAGCTTCGGAAAAATTAAATAACATTGAAATTCATATAAAAAGCGGAAAATTGCAATTATTCAACATGCAAAACGGAACGTCAACATTTGTTGGCTATTCATGACAATTTCATAGTCAAGAAATACTTGAAAATATTTCTTAATCATTTTCTTTTCAACAGCATACCGGGCTTTCTTTTAAACGTTTTCAACCTCACAAGTATAAGTACAATTTAATTGTTACTTTCTCTGATAATTCAATACGACTGCGTTGTGTACAGCTTAGTAATTTTTGGAAATTTTTTTTAACTTCTTGTTCACTTTTTTGGTTAAACCTTTGGCAACCGTGACTATAATAACGAGGGACACTCATTTTTACGATTTTTGCTCGCTGTATTCATAGCTCGAAAAGCAGTTAGTTTGGCGCGAATTTTTTAAAGGGCCAAATGAGTGAACCGTTGCAGGAATTTAGTTGTGACCTCTCAGACTTGCTCTGACAATTGATTAGCGACTACCAATAACTTCTCTCAGTGTGAAATATTATTCAATTTTATTCTTTCGTATTTTCATTATTGCTATTAATGCTAATTTCTTAACAGGGGTTTTTAAGGTAAATAGAGTAATTATTCTAGTACAGACGTATATTTTTTAATTTTCGGAAATTTCGGGGGGGGTTTGAACCCCCAAAACCGCCCTCTGAATACGCGCATGCCAAAAGCCTTGAACTTTGGCTACAACATGGGCATCAAACGAAGGGGAGGTCCAAAAGTTTCATTTATACTTCGATATATTTCGATGAACTTATGGATGAGCTAGTTATCGGTCAAAATGTGATGACCAAAAACCTTAAACTTTGCTTACAATAGGGGTATTAAATGAAAGGGGTGGTCGAAAAATTTCATTTATACTTCGATATATTTCGATTCACTTATCGATAACTGAGTTATCGGTCAAAATGTGATGACCAAAAGCCTTGAACTTTGCCTACAACATGGTCATCAAACTAAAGGGGAGGTCGAAAGGTTTCATTTATACTTCCATATATTTCGATAAACATATCGATAACTGAGTTATGGGTCAAAATGTGATGACCAAAAGCCTTAAACTTTGCCTACAACATGGGCATCAAACGAAAGGGGAGGTCGAAAGATTTCTTTAAAACTTTGATATATTTCGATAAACTTATCGATAACTGAGTTATCGGTCAAAATGTGATGGCCAAAAGCCTTAAAATTTGCTTACAATAGGGGTATCAAATGAAAGGTGAGGTCGAAAAATTTCATTTATACTTCGATATATTTCGATTACTGAGTTATCGGTCAAAATGTGATGACCAAAAGCCTAAAATTTTGCCTACAACATGGGCTTCAAACGAAAGAGGAGGTCCAAAGGTTTCATTTATACTTCGATATATTTCGATAAACTTATCGATAACTGAGTTATCGGTCAAAATGTGATGACCAAAAGCCAGGCGCGTAGCCAGACAAAAATTTCGGGGGGGGTTTTGGCCAAAGTGTCAGTAAATAAGAATTACCTATAAATACACATATATTTATATTTTCACATATTACATATTTATACTTTTATTTATTTGAAATTTTCCTCTTTCTACACGGCTAAAAAATTGAGCCTAAATTTTAAACCATTCATTGGTTTACACAATTTTTAAAACTTTTTGGTAATAAATTCCAAACCTTTCTCAATTTTTTGCGGTTTAGATTTAAAACTTAACCGGGATAAACAAACACGGTACTTTTCGCACAAAATTCATGAGTGCGCCGTAGCTCAGTAGGTAGAGCATTGCGCACTGATTTGGGGCACGTCGGTTCGAGACCTAACATTTTTTAAAAAAACATAAAAAATTGTTAACAACATTTTCGGTATAAAATTTAAATAATTTTTATTAGGCGCATTTCTATGACAACCGTCGTAAATTTAATTCTAAACCAAATTTGGCTATACACCTAGATCAGTATGCCTGCGTTCAAAGGGTTTTTTTGGAATATCCAGTAAAATTAACTTCCTTAGACTAATTTAATTATTTTGAATGAAAGTATGTGCAAATAATAATGAAACTTCTGCAAATCAAAGTTCAAAAGTTTGTGGAAAATTCATGAAAATTTAAGAAATCTCGAAAAAATTTCATCGAAATTTCTAACTTTCTCGGAAAATTTTTTTGATTTTTTTCGAGTATGCAGTTTTGCTGCTCGTTCAATTGTCAAAAGCCTACCAAGAGCATTTTCTTCAATATAAAAATATTACGCTTATAAATTTGTATGGAAGATAATGCACTTGGCTAGGAAAAAAATGGCCAAAAATCGAGTAATTCTTCTAGCGGCTTAAGATTGCTATCTTTGTTTACTTTAATTGAACGGGCCACAAAACTGAAAACTCGAAAAAATTTAAATATTTTTACTAAAAAGTTAGAAATTTTTATGAAAATGTTTCAAGTTTTCTTGAATTTTCATGAATTTTCCACAAAGTTCTTAACTTTGAGTTGCAGTATTTTTCTTGTTTTTTTGCACATTCTTTCATACAAAAATAATGAAATTAGTCAAAGGAAGTCAATCTTACTGAAAATTCCAAACTACACTTTGAATATGTAGCCCCAAAAAGATTTAAATCTAGGCTAAATATTTTAGCCGTGTACAAAACAATATTTATTTTTATTGTTTGTTTTCAAATTTTGTGTAGGATTTTTTCAGGCTTTGGCAGGATGTAAATAGTTGTCGCTTTATTTCTTGAAGAAAAACTGAAGCTTCGGAAAAATAAAAACAAAAAATGAAATAACATTGAAATTCATATAAAAAGCGGAAAATTGCAATTATTCAACATGCAAAACGGAACGTCAACATTTGTTGGCTATTCATGACAATTTCATAGTCAAGAAATACTTGAAAATATTTCTTAATCATTTTCTTTTCAACAGCATACCGGGCTTTCTTTTAAACGTTTTCAACCTCACAAGTATAAGTACAATTTAATTGTTACTTTCTCTGATAATTCAATACGACTGCGTTGTGTACAGCTTAGTAATTTTTGGAAATTTTTTTTAACTTCTTGTTCACTTTTTTGGTTAAACCTTTGGCAACCGTGACTATAATAACGAGGGACACTCATTTTTACGATTTTTGCTCGCTGTATTCATAGCTCGAAAAGCAGTTAGTTTGGCGCGAATTTTTTAAAGGGCCAAATGAGTGAACCGTTGCAGGAATTTAGTTGTGACCTCTCAGACTTGCTCTGACAATTGATTAGCGACTACCAATAACTTCTCTCAGTGTGAAATATTATTCAATTTTATTCTATCGTATTTTCATTATTGCTATTAATGCTAATTTCTTAACAGGGGCTTTAAAGGTAAATAGAGTAATTATTCTAGTACAGACGTATATTTTTTAATTTTCGGAAATTTCGGGGGGCGGGTTTGAACCCCCAAAACCGCCCCCTGAATACGCGCCTGCCAAAAGCCTTGAACTTTGGCTACAACATGGGCATCAAACGAAGGGGGAGGTCCAAAAGTTTCATTTATACTTCGATATATTTCGATAAACTTATGGATGACCTAGTTATCGGTCAAAATGTGATGACCAAAAACCTTAAACTTTGCTTACAATAGGGGTATCAAATGAAAGGGGTGGTCGAAAAATTTCATTTATACTTATTCACTTATCGATAACTGAGTTATCGGTCAAAATGTGATGACCAAAAGCCTTGAACTTTGCCTACAACATGGGCATCAAACTAAAGGGGAGGTCGAAAGGTTTCATTTATACTTCGATATATTTCGATAAACATATCGATAACTGAGTTATCGGTCAAAATGTGATGACCAAAAGCCTTAAACTTTGCCTACAACATGGGCATCAAACGAAAGGGGAGGTCGAAAGATTTCTTTAAAACCTTGATATATTTCGATAAACTTATCGATAACTGAGTTATCGGTCAAAATGTGATGGCCAAAAGCCTTAAAATTTGCTTACAATAGGGGTATCAAATGAAAGGTGAGGTCGAAAAATTTCATTTATACTTCGATATATTTCGATTACTGAGTTATCGGTCAAAATGTGATGACCAAAAGCCTTGAACTTTGCCTACAACATGGGCATCAAACGAAAGGGGAGGTCGAAAGGTTTCAGTTATACTTCTATATATTTCGATAAAATTATCGATAACTGAGTTATCGGTCAAAATGTGATGACCAAAAACCTTTAAATTTGCACGTATCAAACGAAAGGGGAGGTCGAAAGGTTTCATTTATACTTCGATATATTTCGATAAACTTATCGATAACTGAGTTATCGGTCAAAATGTGATGACCAAAAGTCTTAAACTTTGCATATAACATGGGCATCAAACGAAAGGGGAGGTCCAAAGGTTTCACTTATACTTCGATATGTTCCGAAAAACTTATCGATAACTAAGTTATCGGTCAAAATGTAAACACCAAAAGCCTTAAATTTTGCCTACAACATGGGCATCAAACGAAAGGGGAGGTCCAAAGGATTCATTTATACTTCGATATATTTCGATAAACTTATCGATAACTGAGTTATCGGTCAAAATGTGATGACCAAAAGCCTCAAACTTTGCCTACAACATGGGCTTCAAACGAAAGGGGAGGTCCAAAGGTTTCATTTATACTTCGATATATTTCGATAAACTTATCGATGACTGAGTTATCGGTCAAAATGTGATGGCCAAAAGCCTCAAACTTTGCCTACAACATGGGCTTCAAACGAAAGGGGAGGTCCAAAGGTTTCATTTATACTTCGATATATTTAGATGAACTTATCGATAACTGAGTTATCGGTCAAAATGTGATGACCAAAAGCCTAAAATTTTGCCTACAACATGGGCTTCAAACGAAAGAGGAGGTCCAAAGGTTTCATTTATACTTCGATATATTTCGATAAACTTATCGATAACTGAGTTATCGGTCAAAATGTGATGACCAAAAGCCAGGCGCGTAGCCAGACAAAAATTTCGGGGGGGGGTTTTGGCCAAAGTGTCAGTAAATAAGAATTACCTATAAATACACATATATTTATATTTTCACATATTACATATTTATACTTTTATTTATTTGAAATTTTCCTCTTTCTACACGGCTAAAAAATTGAGCCTAAATTTTAAACCATTCATTGGTTTACACAATTTTTAAAACTTTTTGGTAATAAATTCCAAACCTTTCTCAATTTTTTGCGGTTTAGATTTAAAACTTAACCGGGATAAACAAACACGGTACTTTTCGCACAAAATTCATGAGTGCGCCGTAGCTCAGTAGGTAGAGCATTGCGCACTGATTTGGGGCACGTCGGTTCGAGACCTAACATTTTTTAAAAAAACATAAAAAATTGTTAACAACATTTTCGGTATAAAATTTAAATAATTTTTATTAGGCGCATTTCTATGACAACCGTCGTAAATTTAATTCTAAACCAAATTTGGCTATACACCTAGATCAGTATGCCTGCGTTCAAAGGGTTTTTTTGGAATATCCAGTAAAATTAACTTCCTTAGACTAATTTAATTATTTTGAATGAAAGTATGTGCAAATAATAATGAAACTTCTGCAAATCAAAGTTCAAAAGTTTGTGGAAAATTCATGAAAATTTAAGAAATCTCGAAAAAATTTCATCGAAATTTCTAACTTTCTCGGAAAATTTTTTTGATTTTTTTCGAGTATGCAGTTTTGCTGCTCGTTCAATTGTCAAAAGCCTACCAAGAGCATTTTCTTCAATATAAAAATATTACGCTTATAAATTTGTATGGAAGATAATGCACTTGGCTAGGAAAAAAATGGCCAAAAATCGAGTAATTCTTCTAGCGGCTTAAGATTGCTATCTTTGTTCACTTTAATTGAACGGGCCACAAAACTGAAAACTCGAAAAAATTTAAATATTTTTACTAAAAAGTTAGAAATTTTTATGAAAATGTTTCAAGTTTTCTTGAATTTTCATGAATTTTCCACAAAGTTCTTAACTTTGAGTTGCAGTATTTTTCTTGTTTTTTTGCACATTCTTTCATACAAAAATAATGAAATTAGTCAAAGGAAGTCAATCTTACTGAAAATTCCAAACTACACTTTGAATATGTAGCCCCAAAAAGATTTAAATCTAGGCTAAATATTTTAGCCGTGTACAAAACAATATTTATTTTTATTGTTTGTTTTCAAATTTTGTGTAGGATTTTTTCAGGCTTTGGCAGGATGTAAATAGTTGTCGCTTTATTTCTTGAAGAAAAACTGAAGCTTCGGAAAAATAAAAACAAAAAATGAAATAACATTGAAATTCATATAAAAAGCGGAAAATTGCAATTATTCAACATGCAAAACGGAACGTCAACATTTGTTGGCTATTCATGACAATTTCATAGTCAAGAAATACTTGAAAATATTTCTTAATCATTTTCTTTTCAACAGCATACCGGGCTTTCTTTTAAACGTTTTCAACCTCACAAGTATAAGTACAATTTAATTGTTACTTTCTCTGATAATTCAATACGACTGCGTTGTGTACAGCTTAGTAATTTTTGGAAATTTTTTTTAACTTCTTGTTCACTTTTTTGGTTAAACCTTTGGCAACCGTGACTATAATAACGAGAAACACTCATTTTTACGATTTTTGCTCGCTGTATTCATAGCTCGAAAAGCAGTTAGTTTGGCGCGAATTTTTTAAAGGGCCAAATGAGTGAACCGTTGCAGGAATTTAGTTGTGACCTCTCAGACTTGCTCTGACAATTGATTAGCGACTACCAATAACTTCTCTCAGTGTGAAATATTATTCAATTTTATTCTTTCGTATTTTCATTATTGCTATTAATGCTAATTTCTTAACAGGGGTTTTAAAGGTAAATAGAGTAATTATTCTAGTACAGACGTATATTTTTTAATTTTCGGAAATTTCGGGGGAGGGTTTGAACCCCCAAAACCGCCCCCTGAATACGCGCCTGCCAAAAGCCTTGAACTTTGGCTACAACATGGGCATCAAACGAAGGGGGAGGTCCAAAAGTTTCATTTATACTTCGATATATTTCGATAAACTTATGGATGACCTAGTTATCGGTCAAAATGTGATGACCAAAAACCTTAAACTTTGCTTACAATAGGGGTATCAAATGAAAGGGGTGGTCGAAAAATTTCATTTATACTTCCATATATTTCGATTCACTTATCGATAACTGAGTTATCGGTCAAAATGTGATGACCAAAAGCCTTGAACTTTGCCTACAACATGGTCATCAAACTAAAGGGGAGGTCGAAAGGTTTCATTTATACTTCCATATATTTCGATAAACATATCGATAACTGAGTTATGGGTGAAAATGTGATGACCAAAAGGGTAAAATTTTTCCTACAACATGGGCATCAAACGAAGGGGGAGGTCCAAAAGTTTCATTTATACTTCTATATATTTCGATAAACTTATGGATGACCTAGTTATCGGTCAAAATGTGATGACCAAAAACCTTAAACTTTGCTTACAATAGGGGTATCAAATGAAAGGGGTGGTCGAAAAATTTCATTTATACTTATTCACTTATCGATAACTGAGTTATCGGTCAAAATGTGATGACCAAAAGCCTTGAACTTTGCCTACAACATGGGCATCAAACTAAAGGGGAGGTCGAAAGGTTTCATTTATACTTCGATATATTTCGATAAACATATCGATAACTGAGTTATCGGTCAAAATGTGATGACCAAAAGCCTTAAACTTTGCCTACAACATGGGCATCAAACGAAAGGGGAGGTCGAAAGATTTCTTTAAAACCTTGATATATTTCGATAAACTTATCGATAACTGAGTTATCGGTCAAAATATGATGGCCAAAAGCCTTAAAATTTGCTTACAATAGGGGTATCAAATGAAAGGTGAGGTCGAAAAATTTCATTTATACTTCGATATATTTCGATTACTGAGTTATCGGTCAAAATGTGATGACCAAAAGCCTTGAACTTTGCCTACAACATGGGCATCAAACGAAAGGGGAGGTCGAAAGGTTTCAGTTATACTTCTATATATTTCTATAAACTTATCGATAACTGAGTTATCGGTCAAAATGTGATGACCAAAAGCCTTAAAATTTGCTTACAATATTAGTATCAAATGAAAGGGGAGGTCGAAAAATTTCATTTATACTTCGATATATTTCGATTCACTTATCGATAACTGAGTTATCGGTCAAAATGTGATGACCAAAAGCCTTGAACTTTGCCTACAACATGGGCATCAAACGAAATGGGAGGTCGAAAAATTTCTTTTAAGCTTTGATATATTTCGATAAAATTAACGATAACTGAGTTATCGGTCAAAATGTGATGGCGAAAAGCCTTAAAATTTGCTTACAATATTGGTATCAAATGAAAGGGGAGGTCGAAAAATTTCATTTATACTTCGATATATTTCGATTCACTTATCGATAACTGAGTTATCGGTCAAAATGTGATGACCAAAAGCCTTGAACTTTGCCTACAACATGGGCATCAAACGAAAGGGGAGGTCGAAAGGTTTCATTTATACATCTATATATTTCTATAAACTTATCGATAACTGAGTTAACGGTCAAAATGTGATGACCATAAGCCTTAAACTTTCAAACGAAAGGGGAGGTCGAAAGGTTTCATTTATACTTCTATATAATTCTATAAACTTATCGATAACTGAGTTATCGGTCAAAATGTGATGCCAAAAGCCTTAAACTTTGCCTACAACATGGGCATCAAATGAAAGGGGAGGTCGAAAGATTTCTTTTATACTTTGATATATTTCGATAAAATTAAAGATAACTGAGTTATCGGTCAAAATGTGATGGCCAAAAGCCTTAAAATTTGCTTACAATAGGGGTATCAAATGAAAGGGGAGGTCGAAAAATTTCATTTATACTTCGATATATTTCGATTCACTTATCGATAACTGAGTTATCGGTCAAAATGTGATGACCAAAAGCCTTAAACTTTGCCTACAACATGGGCATCAAATGAAAGGGGAGGTCGAAAGATTTCTTTTATACTTTGATATTGACTAAGTGACGGGCGTCACTTAGTACTGATCAGTATTGACAAGGACCAAAATAATACAACCGTGCGCATCATAATACATGACAGTTGGAATCACACTGGAACTGGGTTCCAGTGTGGCTTAGCTAGGCGCTGAGCGCTCTATCATCTTTCTTTTTCATATCGGACAGCAAAGGAAACGGATCTCCAGATTAAGTATCATTTTCCTCTTTAATTTTTGGACGTCGAGCGGACCAGTCGCAGAACAAAGCAACTAAGTATCATCATCATATTCTATAATCATATATTTTCTCATTACCCATTGTCTCTACCTCACATAATTAATATAAAATAATATCGTTATCCAATTAGAATAAGTTTAGCCCATAAGGCCAGTGAATTTCTTTGAATAAAATATTGTACTTGAAGTTGAAATCCTACATCTCATTATTTCTTGGAAATAATTATCCCTCCCGTTCACGTAAGTTTGTTCCCTCTCGATACAAATCCTATCTGGATTTAACATTGGTCCTTGCGAGCCAAATTTGGATCAGCAGATTTGCAAGCAAAAATTCCCTTCATAAAAAACTATCGTGAACAACACTGGCCTTAAGCTGCAAACAGCCACCGACGGAAAAACGGACGACGTGTCAGCTGACACGATCTACCTTATGGGAATTGCATGTAAGCGATTTTTCACCGACGTTCGTGACGTACGTTTTACGCACGTCGCTACGTCCAAACCAAAAAATTTCTGATTTTTACGTAGGAAACGTTTCAGCTGATCGCTCTTCGCCAAACAGTGTTGCCTATTCAACTATTTGCATGTTGAGTTTGGGCCGTTTGCAATTATTTTACAAAAATACCCAAAAAAGTTTTAAGTATTGTCGAAATATCTTAAAATTTTTGACTTATGTTAAAGTTTATAAATAAATATACTATATGTAGTTATTTAATATTACTTTCGACATTTTACAAAATGAAAAATTACAAATACAAAAGTAGAGGTTTGGTTAAGCATACATGCAAACTGAGGAATGGTAACACTGTATTGAATGTTTCTACGTAAGCCCAACGTTCATAAAAAATCGCAAATTTGCTCGTGTACGTCCACCGCCACCGTCCGTTAGACACGTCGGTGGCTGTTTGCAACTTTAGCTGCGCGCTAAACAAACAAACACAGCCTCATTCCATTCCCACTTCATTCTCATTTTTTCATAACAATTTTCTCAGCAAAGCCGAACAACAAGTGGAAATAAGTAAAAGTGCTAAAAAAACCGTGGAAATTGAAGACAAATAATTAAAACAACTAACAAAACCTAACAAGTGGAAGTGCGAAATTGGAAAATTGGAAAAAATTTATTAAAACAGCGACGAATAATAATAAGGAGCAAATTAAAGACCAGATCAACACGCCAGCGCAAGGAAGCAGTCCCTGCAAAAAACCGAAATACTCCGTTCCATACTCCATAGAGTACTCCTTAAGGAGTATCGGAGTACTCCAACACTTATCCTCGCTCATATAAAAAAGGTGGTCCAATTTACATGGCGATGGCCGGTAATTGGATCACCTCATCCGACTCGGAGTACTCCATTTCTTTGCTTTTGAATACTCTATAGACCACCTACATGAGAGTACTCCCAAAATACTCCTATTGGATTACTCTATGGAGTATTCAACAGCAAAGCGAGAGAGGGAGTAGGTGTTCTTTTTGAGGAGTACTCTATAGAGTAATCTTTAGGCAGCATTTTCAAAGTACTCTCACATAGGTGTTCCATAGACTATTCAGCAGGGTGCTCCGATATGGATTAGGTGATCCAATCACCGGACATGGGCTTATAAATTGGACCACCTTTTTGTGTGAATGAGGATAAATGTTGGAGTACTCCCATACTCCAACGTTTTTTACAGGGGTAGAATCCCGATCCCAACACGCTTTCCCAATAGTACATACATACATATAGCAAAATGTCTGGGTGAGTGCTGAAATTACCAATAGTAGTTACAAACATAAATACCGCTACATAAAATTAAATTCAATAAGTCGAGTTGTCTTTTATGCATTGTATTGCTGTTTTACCGGCAAGAAAGCGGTATATTTCTTATATACATATGTTTAGGCCATCGGCCTAAATATATCGGTCGTCCCTCGTAGACTTATTCAAAAATGAAAGTGCACTCAGGTTCGTACCGATAACTGCGCGCTCCTTTCGAACCTAACGAAAGTAAGCATTCGCCGGGGGTACGAGCCGAAAACAAAAATATAAGCCTTTCTCTTTAGCATCGACCGTCAACCAAGTCACCAGCAGCCAAACCAGGTAAATACACTGTAAATCCATTTTCCATTTTCCACTGTTCACTTTATTTATTCAATTTATTCATACCATCCAATAAACCAATTTGTAATTAATTAATTTGAAAACTCAGTGTTTACTTTTTGCACTAACTCGCCACATACTTCTTTTTCTTCTTCTTCCCTCTATACATTATTACGTGCGAGCGCGCCCTCCATTGCGACGTCTCCGCCCGTAACATTGGTCCTTCGAGCAAGGAATATTTAAATTGAAATTTTGAACCAGCATTATTTGGCAAAACCAACACGGAAAATCAACATTAATCACAATTTTCTAATTACCAAACCAGCCAAAACAACACCACATATAACTATACATCTGAACGAGTACACAGCGAGTAACATATACACATACAGTCCACTACACACATCATCGTGCATCACATCACAGTGCATCACATCATCGTACATCACATCATCGTGCAGCACATCACCAAATCATATCACAACATCATATACAGACAGTCCGTTTAGATCTCATCACATCACATTTACAAATATCACAAGGTACGTTGGTTTTTGTTTGGTTCATGCACCACTTTTTTTCAATATACGTCGAAACGTATACGTGAGTTTTGTGATTGTTTTATGGAAAACAAAGCAAGTGAAAAGTTTGTGTTCACGTGGGCACACTTTCGCCTTTTGACTATCGGTTAAGTCCCCCGCCAGTGGTAAGACTTATCCGACACAGCTCAAGGCAGGCAGTCAGTGAATTTTTTTTATTTTTTTTTTACAAACACATCACTGCACTGAACATTCCTTCATTTGCCACATACAGTGGAAACTCTTTATTACATACATCGTTTTTTTTTTTTTTTTCTAATTTTCACTTGGTTGATGCTTTTTTATAGACTTATCACAAAATTCGCGATATTGATCGCTCCACAACTTTGAATAATTATAAAGCGAACACTCCCTTTTTGGGTTGTTTAATACGTTGTCATACACAAATATATATTCACTCGTGGGTGGCTTGTTTTTTATAATAATATACCTATTTATAAATTGTATCGAAATAATATCAATAAACAATTCACACATTTTCATTTATATTTGAGAAAAAAAACCCAATTGCGTTCACATTTTTTTGGTTTTGGATATCACGATATTTTGGTTTGGCTATTCAGGGAATTATATTCACGATTTATTTCCCACAAGCACATTAAATCTGTACCGAGATTTCTATCTGTGCAACTTTCACTATCACTTTTTAATTCACGATTTTAAGGACACATTAAATCGGCATCCAGATTTCTATCTGTGTCACTCGCACATACATAGCTTCACTTTAGTTTCCAAGCAATCGACTTCTGAGTCAGCAACTCCCATTCTCTGTTTCCTTAAAGAGACAAAATATTTAAATTAATTAAGAAAATGGAGACATACATACGACTCTCCGACTGCATTGTTACATTCGAGCAAGACTTTGGTGATATACAGGTCGAAGAATCAGACAAATACACCCTTGCAATACAGCAAGAGGAGTTGAAGTCATTGTGGAAGAAGAGCAAGACGGCTTATGAAAGCCTTCTCAGTTCCACAGACCTGTCCAAAGAAGACGTGCAGTCTTTACGGCAAAAAAATAAAACATGTTTCGCATGTTACGCGAAATGCATGGCAGCTATTAATGCTGGGGTTGAAAGACTATCCATACCTGCCACACCTGCCCCTAAAGTCTCTGAATCTTCCAGCAGAGAAAATAATATTCGTCTCCCTCCGTGCGACACCGAGGTGTTCAAGGGTGACTACCTTTCTTGGCCAACCTTTAGGGACTTGTTCACGGCCATATATATATTAAACAAACGCCTTACGCCGGTTGAAAAGTTATATCACCTCAACCAAAAAACTGAAGGGGAGGCAAAAGAAATTGTGCGCAGGTGTCCATTGACCAATGAAGGTTTTACAACGGCCTGGAAAAATCTGAGTGACAGGTACGAAAACAAACGTATCCTAGTCAATACTCAGCTAAAATCATTATTTAGTTTGACGGCAGTCGATAATGAATGCGGAACGTCAATTAAAAAGTTGCAGCGAGATATTAACAATTGCATCTCGTCACTACAATTTCATCAAATTGACATTTCGAATTGGGATGCGATAATAACTTACTTATGCTCCACGAAACTCCCGGAATGCACTCTGGCTTTATGGGAACAAACCCTAGAAAACAAAACAGAGATTCCAAAATGGGAGGATATGGACAAATTCCTGTCCAATCGGTTCCAAACGTTGGAAACCGTCTCTGACCTCCGGGGTAGCAAACCATCCAAAGCACCCAGGAGTCAAAATAATGCACGGGATACGCCTGCGAAACTTGGAGTATACCAAGCCAGCGTCCCAAAAACTTCATGTAAAATGTGCAACAGTAAAGAGCACAAATTACGAAACTGTCCGAAATTCCGCGGACTAACCATTGCAGACAGAATAGCCTACATCAAAACCAACAATTGTTGCTTGAACTGCCTGTCGGCGGGACATACAGTGACACGATGCACAAGTTCATTTAACTGCAGCTCGTGTCACGCAAGGCACAACACCTTACTCCACTTGGCAACAGCTCAGCCAAAAGCAACTAACCAGAGGTGGCGACAAAATACGTCAGATGATAGGCCCTCAACATCACAGCAGGCGCGAGACAGTCTGGAATCTGAAAAGAGGAAAGATATTAGTAATGTCTCGTCTTGTCATGCTAATACAACTAAGGGGGTATTATTAGGCACGGCCCGGGTTAAAATACAATACAATGGGGTCGACTTTTCTGCTAGAGCCCTAATTGACTCCGGTTCAGAATGCTCATTTATAACAGAAAGACTGAAGCGTAGAATTAACCTCCCATCAAAACGCTTGCACGTACAAGTTTCCGGGATAAACAACACGCTGTCAGCACAGGTGAACGAGTCATGCTCCATTCAATTAGGCTCCTTGACCGACCCCTTAGTTAGCATCGACACAGTGGTCTTAGTCCTACCCCAATTAACGGGGGATCTTCCTACTTGCCAAGTGAGCGCAATGACACGGCAGGCATTCCCTGATCTAATTCTGGCGGATAAGAGGTTCTTCATTAATGAACCAGTCGACCTCATCCTAGGAGGCGACATTTACCCCCAAATTATCCTCGACGGTATACGCAAAAACGTTCTTAACACGCTTCTTGCACAAGAAACCGTATTCGGTTGGATCTTAACCGGTCGTGCAGATGCACCCCAACCAACCAACACACGGGTATCATTTTTCAACGAAGTAAACCTGGACAAGCAGTTAACCGCTTTCTGGGAGTTGGAGGATGTCCCTAAGAAAAGGGCACTAAATGAAGACAACGCCTATTGCGAGGCACTTTTCAAGGCCACTACGGAACGGAACTCCGATGGGAAATATATCGTCGCCCTTCCATTTAAAGAGGATTTCCCTAACAACATTTGCTTAGGGCCTTCTCTAAAGGGCGTTTGCTCCCAATTCTATAGAAATGAGACGCGCCTAGCGAAGACTCCGACCTTACAAACCGAGTATAATCGAGTTTTAGCAGAGTATGAGACGTTAGGACATATGTCAAGGGTTCCCGCTATCATACCACCCCATTCCACAGATTGCTACTTCCTACCCCATCATGCGGTTATAAAAGAAGAAAGCACTACAACAAAGGTCCGGGTGGTATTCAATGCTTCGTGTCCTACTGCTAATGGCACAAGCTTAAATGACGTACTTCATACAGGCCCAGTTCTTCAGGCCGATCTGACCATTCTGCTTCTTCGATGGCGATTTTTCAAGTATGTTTTCAATAGCGATATTGAGAAAATGTACCGCCAGATATGGGTAAAACCCAATCAGACACAGTTCCAAAGAATAGTTTTTCGACCCAACCCAGGGGATCCCATACGCGTCTATGAATTACGGACAGTAACATTCGGAGTCAACTGCGCCCCGTACTTGGCGATACGAACCCTTCATCAACTCGCTGACGACGTTGAGTCCTCGTCACCAACGGCAGCAGATATTCTTCGGACAGGCATGTACGTCGACGACGTGCTTGCAGGGGGACATAGCATAGAGTCCGCAATCCAAGCTCGCGATGAAATCTCGCACGCATTGCAATCAGCGGGATTTTCCCTCCGAAAATGGACGTCGAACTGCAGCAAAATATTGCAAGGCATACCCAAACCTCATCGTCTACATGAGGACTTCCTGGAGTTCGAGGATTCAAGTACGGTTAAAACCCTCGGGATCCGTTGGAACGCGCATTCAGACTCCTTCTACTTCACGGCAAAACCCATCGAAAATAGGGAGACGATAACAAAAAGGGCAATCCTTTCAGCCATCGCCAAACTGTTCGATCCACTAGGCTGGCTGGCACCGGTAGTCATAGTAGCCAAAATTCTTATGCAAAACATATGGCTAGAGGGGACTGACTGGGACGAAAAGGTGTCTGCACAAACCCTAGATCGGTGGCTAAGATTCACACAGGATTACGACGAAATCAATAACATTAGAATCCCGAGATGGGTGCATTTCACACCATCCAACGAGATGGAAATACACGGGTTCTGCGATGCATCAGAAAAAGCCTACGCAGCTACAATCTTTTTAAGAGCCAAGGTAAGGGATCAGAACTACGTCCATTTATTAATGGCCAAAACAAGAGTGGCTCCTGTTAAAACGATATCACTACCCCGATTAGAGTTATGCGGGGCAGTCTTACTGGCCGAAACAATAGAATCGGTTCGCGAAAACCTCAACTTAGGCAATTTCAAGACTTATCTATGGACCGATTCAACGATCGTTCTGGCTTGGATCAGAAAACCACCATGCTCGTGGTCAACATTCGTGGCTCACAGAGTAACAAAGATTGTGGAAAAGGTGGGACATCAAATCTGGCGACATGTGGACTCTGCATCAAACCCAGCAGACATGGCCAGCCGAGGACTATCCGCGAAGGATATAGTGAACAACACATTGTGGTGGCAGGGACCTTCTTGGCTACAAGAAGACAAGACAAAATGGCCAACTCAAGAAAAATATTATGGTACAAACATCGAAGAAAAGAGAGTACAAGTGCACACAACTAAGCAAATGCACAATAACGAGGACATTCTCGAAAGGTTTTCTAGTTTTTCAAGGGCTTTGGGGGTTATATCATACATTTTGAGGTTCTCTCAAAGAACTAATCCCAAAACAAAATCTTATTTCAAGGCGGAGTCATACCTCATTTCGCCCGACGAAATTAAGGATACGACTCGACGTCTTATCAAATTATATCAACAGAAACATTATTCTGAAGAGCTAAGGGATTTAAAAACCGGTAAACCCATTGGGACAAAAAGTGAAGTCCTTTCTCTCAACCCCTTCATTGACAGCCATGACATACTGAGAGTGGGCGGTCGTCTGTCTGCGTCCCTGGATCTCGCCTTCAATGAACGCCATCCAGTAATTCTCCCGTACGACTGTCAGTTTACGCGTCTTCTCGTCCAATTTATCCACCAAATATCCCTCCACGGCGAAAACCAGCTCATGTTGCGCCTCCTACGTACGCAATATTGGATCCCACGGGTCAAGAGTATGATCCGGTCCACCATCCACAATTGCAAAGCGTGCACAATCTACCGTAAGCGAGCCCAAACCCAACTAATGGGGAACCTGCCTCCAGAACGCACCACCTTCTCACGCGCATTCACGAATACCGGGGTAGATTTCGCCGGACCATTTGATATTAAATCCTACAGTGGAAGAGGGTGTCGTCTATCAAAGGGCTACGTTTGCCTCTTTGTCTGCTTCACGACCAAAGCTATTCACTTAGAAGCCACTAGCGACCTTAGTACCGCAGCGTTTCTAGCAGCGTTCGACAGATTTGTTGCGAGACGAGGATGTCCAAAGAACATCTACTCCGACAATGGAACTAACTTTGTCGGAGCCTCTCGAGCCCTCCGCTCAGAGGTCCAAGCATTTCTGTCGGACGCTCGCAATCAAACCCTGTCCAAATACCACCATCAGATCCTGACCTGGCACTTCATACCAGCAGGCGCTCCTCATATTTGGGGTCTGTGGGAAGCAGGGGTAAAAAGTTTCAAAACCCACTTCAAAAAGATCGCATCAGATCATAAATTTACCCTGGAAGAGTTTAGTACCCTACTGTGTCGCATCGAGTCTTGCCTCAACTCTCGACCACTTAGTCCATCGTCCAACGAGTCATCGAACTTGGAGCCCCTCACGCCCGGACATTTCCTCGTTGGAGGACATCTATTAGCCCCACCGGAGATTGACGTTAGCGAGAATCGCGCATCACTCGTCAACCGATGGGAAAAGCTGAAGGCCCTGCATCAGACGTTTTGCAAACGCTGGAAAACGGAATACCTCACAGAACTGCAAAAGCGCGTTAAGTGGAAACAGCCCCAATCCAACATGAAACAAGGGGACCTAGTCGTTCTAAAGGAGGACAACCTGCCTCCCAACGAATGGAGGCTAGGACGAGTCGCTCAGTTACATCATGGACCAGATAACCGAGTCCGAGTCGTGGTACTTGATACCGCGAGGGGGCAGACTACCAGACCAATCACGAAATTGGTCCTACTACCATCCGGAAACGATGGCGAAAACTAGTCCTATTCCACTTCTCAATCTCCCTAATTCCACTTCTAATTACATAACGAACTAGGGAGGTCATAGTTTAGTCGAAGCGACTTAACAAAATCAAAACTAAAATGTGACAAGTTCTTTAATACCCACCGCAATCGGACAAACCGATCAGCTACAAGAAAATAAACGCACTCGTTCAAACGGAACGAGGCCAACCGAAACCCTACCGCAGACGGACGAACCGATCTGCCACAGACGTTGAGAATTTTCCGCAACCATTCGCCGCATATCACCCAAGCGTCACATTCATATCCATTTGCACACACCACAAGACAACAAGAGTACCCCCCAGAGTCATCTACATCAACAGTTTGAGGTACTGGAGACTTACAAAATTCAACAAAATGAAGAATTTTGGCTCTTAAATAACCGTGTTATTAACTTAAGAGTCTTACAAAATTCAACAAAATGAAAAACTTTGGCTCCTGAAATACACCTTCGCGACTTCGAAATCGAAGATTTTTTTGAATAAGCTTTGGTTAGCAATTTTTTTGAAGTTATGGATTTTGAAGTTACGGATGAAATCCATGTAATAAAGGTGAAGGAATAATGAAAATCCTGATTAAGTAAATTATTGCCCTGGCTGCGCTGGTGATATCAATCCAACGCAGCAGAAATAATTCCCTTCACCGATTCATGTAATGGAGAAGATTCCTTTGATTGGGTTTTTTTGGTAAATTGCCGCAATTTTAAATGTCCTGTCAATATTTTGCACAACCTTTTCCCTAGCAATGTTTCTTCAAGCCCTCATTGAGTTGTTCAAAACTTAGTTCATCGACGTGCCTTAATTTTGTTTATTCACAAAAGGTGGTTATGCATAAAAGATCCATATACTTAAGTGGATATACATATGGGCAAGAAAGGATCGCAACTGGGTAACTTACACCCACATTACTATCTCTAAGAGCTCTACTATTGTATAAACCAGAACTAACAGACAGAAATTAAGTCGGAGGAACTTTCGAGTGAAAATCACGGGTAAAAGCTATCATATGTATTTGTGGGGGTCCATTTCTTTGATGAAATGGCGAAAACTTAGGGATCAGGATATGAGTTTTTTTTCTCTAAGCCATATTTCCTCGAAACAAACCATTTTCTTAAATTAATTTGGCACTCAAACTACATAAAACTAGCAAAATTTAAAGTACTCAAGGTGATAATAATCAGGGTAAGGAAATGCAACATCGGGCGATACTATTACAACCACTACTAATAGCACTACAAAATCTACCTAATACATAAAACATACTCACAACTCACCCGCAATTTATTTTATTGTATTTATGTTGGAATTGTTGTGGGCAACATTACTTGCATCTTCACCAGCACCATTTGAGTGTTTGGCATGTTTCTGGGGATGGTTACTCTGTTCGGCAATTGCGTCGTTTCACTTGCTTGTAGGATTCCGTTGTGGTGGGGAAGCTATCGGATCTCTACTCGCCACCGTTGACGTGTATTTGCTGGTGAATGGTGGTCATCCCGTCGCCACCGCCACATTTGTTGACGCAGTTGCATTCGTAGTTGGCGAGGATGATGGCGCCTGCTTTAACGTCCCACCATAACCATGATCCAGCAGATGCGTTGCTGTGGACGTTAAAGCAGCGCTACTTATCACTTGCGTCTTTTGTTGCCGGTGTGGCTGTTCCACATCCTACTGCAACATCGAACTAATTAAATTGTACTACCCCCGGCGCATTAAAAAATGGTACCACCCGCCCATGCGCCATGCCACAATAGGGCATTAATGTGCGTCACACATTTGTGTGCCATGCACCGTTGGGGCATAAAGAATGCTGCCCATTGATGGAGCATATAGTTGGCTGCTCATTGATGGGGCATATAGAAAGCTGCCCATTGATGGAGCATATATTTGGCTGCTCATTGATGGGCATAGAGAAAACTGCCATAAAATCTGAAAAGACAAAACAATTAGAATTGCATATACAAATAGTTTTCATGTATGTATCCATCGCTGGGCGCCGGCCACCACAGCGAGTGATACACACACGTACATACATGGTTCCAACGCTGCCGAAACGATACAGGATTTCGGCAGCGTAAACTTATACTTACCCCGAAATCCGCCATGTATCCACTGCTTCGTTCCATCATGATCCACCTGCCACCTGAAAAATAAATGAATTACAAATTAATTTAAGAAAAATTATCAATAACAAATTTTACTACTTACCTCGCTACAATTTTTTCCATTAATGACATTTCATTCAGGAATGTATGCAGTGCTGAATGAATTAGCGTGGCCACTTCGCGTAACGATCGGTACCCACACATGATCGTAACGGGTATGTACTCGTTGAAAAAATCCACCACTTTTTCGTAGCGTGCCGTATTGTGCGGGTGGATTGATTTCACTTGGGCCAGGTGAAGTCTTGGCCATTATGAATGTGTACGTCAAGTGGGAATATGCATTTATTAACTTTAAATTATGAACTACGACGTCCGGAAAAATACTTCAATGTCTTACTTTTCCACTGGACAATTTAATTAGACTGCGATTTAGAATGGTGTCCCATGAATTTTGCAACACAAGTGGTACATTTCCGCACCCTATGATATATATATTTGTGATCAGGAGAGGTCCCTCTACCATCCTGAAATATCCGGTATTTCCTATCTATGGGACCCCATTCTAAAATTCCGCGGCAACACGAATGTGCCGTACGCCGTATCATACGGGCGAGAAACACGTCCTCTTGAGCATGATGTTTTATAGGGTTTAACATATAAACAACGACACATACCCGTATATATCCTCCGTTTCCACGGCTTTTTTCACTTTTCTATTTCACACTTGCGATTTCAGTTACCACAGGCACATTAAATCTGTACCGAGATTTCTATCTGTGCAACTCTCCACTATTTCTATTTCTCACTTGCGATTTCATTTACACAAAAAAATGGAAAATCTCCTTTCTCGGGCGGAAGGAAAGTGTCAAAACGTGACAAAGCTGCTATAGGAGAATTTACGCAACAACGAAGCGTACTAGTCTCCGAGTAGTCCAAAATTTAGCAATAACAATTTTGTTTTAAATTTGAATATGCCAAACCGAAATAAAGGAAATGCGCGTCAATTATGTATTCAAGCCACCCAACCGTCCAAAACCCAATTCAACCACCCTAATAACGGGTTTATATTTTAGAATGACCCGTTTTACTGCCACACGCGCAAAAACCGAGGAACGGTCCACCAACTTCCCGGTACCATGTCGGCTATGCAGCAACAACCATGGCATACGTTTTTGCCCCCAGTACCGCGGTATGTCGGCCGAGGAACGACTACGAGTGGTACTTATACACAAGTACTGCCCCAATTGCTTGTCCCCTTTCCACCGACCGGAAATATGTCCAAGTAAGGACCGCTGTTACCGCTGCCACGAGCCCCACCATACGTCCCTCCACATCGACGACAACAACAACGAAAGTACTCGAAAGCCGGCACACATCCTCAACGACGACGGCGACCTATCGGATGATGCCCTTTCGATCGCCGTCACGGAAAATACAAAGTCGTGGGCGGAACAGGTAGCAGAGGAGGAGGAAGAATTGGAAGGCATGAGGGCAGCGGCAACTTCGACGCCACGGCTCGGCGGCTCGGAAACACGTCCTTTCCGACCGCTACTACGACACGAGCAACAGAGGCTGCGCGAACCCGCTACGGCTCGACGGTCGCACAAAGCCACCAAACCACGTCAGGATGGCGCGGAAACACGTCCTTTCCGCCCATCCCCGCGGGCGGCTAAGGTGAATCCTGGTGGCTCGGAAACACGTCCTTTCCGACCATCGCACAGTCTCACTGAGGTCCGTCGGGGTGACGCGGAAACGCGTCCTTTTCGCTCATCACGACGCACATCGGGTCGGACTGCACCTTATCAGGTCCGCGGACCATCAAGCACCACCGCAATGGTTCGCCATACAACAACGACGACCACTTTTCGCACCGGTCGAGCGGCCAACGCGCCTGCCGCAGCGATCGTTATGCGGTCATTTGTTGCCATTGCACCAACGGCACTAGTGTGCATTGAATCGGGCGGCGCACTGCATTTTGTCCGTGCTCTGATCGACCCGTGCTCACCCACCACTGTCGTTGACGGTGAGCTCGCTACCGAGCTCCACCTAGAACGTGTTGGGGGGACACGGCCGATCAGGTGCACACTGGTACTTCGAGGAAAGTACGGGGTGACCAGAAGGGTCACCACCCTGGCTACGGTCCAGGCACGCCACCATCGTCTGAGCCCGGCCGCGAACCTTGACGCGACGATAGCTGCACCCTTCCAGCTTATGAGGTTGGCAGATCCCGAATTTTTCCGGGCCTCTCCAGTGCGTCTTACGCTAGGCGCCGACGTTTACGCCAGCCTGATGCTCAGCGCCACTCCACCGTCCACCATCAATGGGCTGCTGGCACAGGCCACCATCTTCGGTCTGGTAATTTCGGGGGCCCATCAGCAATGAAACCCTTCGTATTATTTTCAACACGCTATTGACCACGAACAAAAAAAAACTTAATAATAAGGTGCATTGAACTAGGCAGAACCACGTCCATATACTAACCGTTCTTTTTCATCCACAACAGGGATCTAGCTGCAGACGGCAGAACCAAGGAGATGGCCGAAGGTTCTCCAGAAATTTTAACTAAGGAAAATTTGTTTAATTATACATGCACATGTAAAGTGTGCTAATCTCGGCTTGGCTGCCGGTGGCTACCCGCTCGTTGCCTTCACTATTCAAGGTTGCTCGTCGCAAGGGGGCCGGCATGTTTAGGCCATCGGCCTAAATATATCGGTCGTCCCTCGTAGACTTATTCAAAAATGAAAGTGCACTCAGGTTCGTACCGATAACTGCGCGCTCCTTTCGAACCTAACGAAAGTAAGCATTCGCCGGGGGTACGAGCCGAAAACAAAAATATAAGCCTTTCTCTTTAGCATCGACCGTCAACCAAGTCACCAGCAGCCAAACCAGGTAAATACACTGTAAATCCATTTTCCATTTTCCACTCTTCACTTTATTTATTCAATTTATTCATACCATCCAATAAACCAATTTGTAATTAATTAATTTGAAAACTCAGTGTTTACTTTTTGCACTAACTCGCCACATACTTCTTTTTCTTCTTCTTCCCTCTATACATTATTACGTGCGAGCGCGCCCTCCATTGCGACGTCTCCGCCCGTAACAACATATTTATGTATACATATGTATGTATGAAAAACAGCTAGCTAGTGGGTCATACGATTTTACCCAACCCACCATTTCGATCCCTTGCACCTTTTTAATGCTAGCGAAAAGCAATAGTTATAAAGTGAGAAAATATTGCGGAAATTTAGAAAATCGCTAATAAAGGCGTAAATAAATATTACCTAAAGATTGCAGTAGGGTGTGTTTCAAATTATTTGGGAGAGTACACAGTAATTTTGTACCTAATAATTTTGCTTCAGCGGACGTTATCAACGCGCTTATTGTTTTGTCTTGAACCAGTGCATCGAATCTCTACTACTTCAATATTTCAGTCCCGTTTCCCTCTCTAGGTCCCTAAACAAAAATTTTCGAAGTCGATACAATCTCTTTTAGCTGCCGAGTTCTGAAAAGTTGGTGCGCGTTGGGTTACTAGTAACACAACGTGCATATTTTAAGCTGCCGTTAGCAGCAAAGTAACATAAGAAGGATTGGTTGCCGTAAAACGTGCACATACACCATAAAACTGCAAGAATCGTTAATTGAGCTGGATATTTTTGTACATTAGCGTGCCACCGCGGATTTATTTTACGAAAATCTTCTCTAGGTAGAAAAATACCAATTTATCAATTTTATTGATCTGAATTTCTCTCCCATCTCCCTTTTTCGTAAAAGTCCCAACATGGCACTTTCAGCAGCAATGATGTCCAAATTTATTTTCGACTCGAATAATGTAGTCAAATTGTGCAGTGCTTTCGGAGCTGATAAATCAGAGGAGCAAACGGCCACTCTCTTAAATATAAAATTGCAGGAGCTTGAGAACCGATGGGACATGCTAAAAGAATCTTACGAAATAGTTTGTTTGGCTGAAGAGACAACCGCTAGCAAGGAGTTTAAAGAAGAAGCCAATAATAAATTTCATTTGTGTTCTGAAGCATTTTATATCTGCAAGGCGCACATATTAGATCAGGTACAAGTTCTCCAACCTGCAGCAGATAATCTCACCGGCCGCCAGTCTCTCTCCACCTCTTTTGTCCCCAATCCCATGCCTTGCATAAAGGTACCTCCTTGTGATACCGATATATTTTACGGCACGTATGAAGATTGGCCCAGCTTTCGTTCACAGCTGTTTATTATAATCACCCTAGGCTCACTCCCGCACAAAAGCTATTCCACCTGAGAAACAAAACTCGAGGAAAAGCCGGTGCCATTGTCAAACAATATACTATTTGCGATGCAAACTTCTCTTTGGCTTGGGAGGCGCTTAAAAATCGGTTTGAAAATAGACGTATTCTTATTGATAAGCAGCTGAAAACTCTATTTAATATCTCACCTGTCACCACTGAAAATAGCGATGGGATTCAAAAGGTTCAAAACACCATCAACGATTGTTTAGTAGTTCTCACGGCTCAAGGAGTATCAGTTAAGGATTGGGACCCCATTCTCATTTATTTCTGTACCTTCAAACTTCCCGAGGAAACGCTTTCCCTGTGGGAGCAGTCTTTAGAGTCCCGAAAAGAACTTCCCGACTGGGCCCAAATAAACCAGTTCTTGACCACTCGGTATGAGGTAGTTGAACGCCTACAAGGTTATAAAGTCGCTAAACCTCGCACCTCTCTCCCACCAAAATCTACTCTCAAAGTCCAAGCGTATCACTCTCAAGGTGTTAATCCCGCAGTAAAATGCAATTTATGCACTTTAAATCATCCCTTGAAATTATGTCCAGAATTTCGTAAGATGAGTGTTGCTGAACGAACTAAATGCGTAGAGCGACATCGATATTGCAGCAACTGCTTAGCATATAGTCACGCTGCCGCTAATTGTACGAGTACGTATAGGTGTGCGCATTGTAAGAAGAATCACCACACCTTGTTGCATGCTGAATCCCATACCAAACCTGCATTAAAAGCAAACAATAGGACTTATTCTCTCTCTAAGAGTACAACAAATCTGTTGCATACTCAATCTTCCCAACAGTCTCGACATCCCATTTTTGATTTGTCTCAAGGAAACTGGGAAGACTCTCCATCTACCTCAAAAAATGCCCCTGTTAGCGAATCCCAAATCCTAGCAAACTTCTCTTCCAATAAAGGAAAAACCCTTCTCCCTACTGCCCAGGTGCATATCGAGCACAGGGGTTCTCTACATCTGCTACGGGCACTGATCGATCAGGGGTCCCAAAAAACTTTTATCTCTCAGCGGATTCAAAATCTTCTCCAATTGCCTACCTACAAGGAAAGCTTTGCAGTTACAGGAATGGGCGGAAAAATTGTGGAAAGTGCAAACCGGGTTTGCCAACTTACACTTGTGTCGAAACGGTATAACACCCGCATCAACACCAACGCGATAGTTCTCAGGCAACTCACCAGTTTTCTCCCCTCGTTCCAAATCCCGAAACCCAATCTCAGCGAAATTAAGGACCTAGACCTCGCCGATCCATTTTTCTACACTCCCGGGCAAATTGACATCGTTATTGGCAGTGACTTGATACCAGAGATTTTACTTCAAGGAATCAAACACCAAGTGCTTGGGAGCTTGTTAGCACAAAATACAATATTCGGCTGGTATTTAAGCGGGCCCTTATCCACAAACACATGTTCCAGTTTTCATACTTATGCGACGGAGATCTCGAATGAAGATTTGAACTCCCAACTTAAGCGCTTTTGGGAATTGGAAGAAGTACAGCAATGCCATCCAGCATCTGAGGACGATCAAGTTTGCGAAGAATTGTATCAAAAAACTACTTTCCGGCAAGAAGACGGACGGTATGTTGTACGTTTACCCTTTAAATCTGCATTCTCTTCCCTTCTCTCTCTAGGCCCATCTCGCTCACAAGCAATGAGACAAGCTATTCGGATGGAGCATACGCTCAGTAGAAACCCAGATCTCAAAGACGAATTTGAGCGAGTGTTAGAAGAATATATCTCCATGGATCATATGAAACTAACATCTCCCGAAGAAATTCAAGAAAACGGCAAATTTTTCTCATATTATCTGCCCCACCATTCAGTTGTCAAACCGTCTAGTACATCCACCAAGGTTAGAGTGGTGTTTAATGCTTCGAAGTCCACTTTGTCTGGCACATCTCTAAATGACGTTCTCCACATAGGCCCCACCTTACAAACCGACCTTATGTTTGTCATATTGAACTGGCGTCTGTATCGATACGTGTTCAACGGTGATATACAGAAAATGTACCGGCAAATACTTCTGCACGAGGATGACCAGCAGTATCAGCGCATTCTTTTCCGAAGAAGTGAAGAAACAAGACTTTCAGATTTTGCCTTGAAGACAGTAACATTCGGTGCAAACTGCGCTCCCTATCTGGCCATACGAACCCTGCACCAGTTGGCAAATGATTCTCAGCATTCATCGGAAACTTACGTCGACGACATATTGTCTGGTAGACACGACATTCCCTCTTGTATTCAGGCCCAGTCCCAAACCATCAACTGTTTAAATTCCGCCGGTTTTCCCCTCAAAAAGATTACCGCAAACCACCCCGAACTTCTCGGTCACATTCCCGCCGAAGATTTACTTGATTCTGATTTTCTCAAGTTCGATTACTCTAGTTCGACAAAAACGCTAGGGATTAGATGGAACGCTTTGAGCGACGCGTTTTCATATACAATTGAGCCAGCGCAATCACCTACAAGCGCAACAAAAAGAGAAATTTTATCTTCGGTATCGAAACTTTTTGACCCCGCAGGGTGGCTAGCGCCAATTATTATTCAGGCAAAGATACTTTTACAGCAGATATGGTTAGAGGGCACAGAATGGGATGAATGTGTAAAGCCAATATCTCTTCAGAAATGGGTACAATTTTTGTCCGATCTCCCCTTTATCGAAGATATTCGAATACCGCGATGGACGGAGTTTTCTCCAAGTAACAGGATTCAGGTGCATGGCTTTTGTGACGCCTACATTCGTTCCGAGTCAGAAAACAAAGTCTCATCACATCTCCTTTTCTCGAAAACTAAAGTTGCCCCATTACACACCGTTAGTCTCCCTCACTTAGAACTGTGTGGCGCAGTGCTACTAGCCAAATGCATTAAAAACCTTTCCCATCATCTTCCCATAGGAGACAGTGAAACATTTTTATGGTCGGATTCGTCGATTGTCCTGTCATGGCTCGAAAAACCGCCTTGTACGTGGAAAGTGTACGTGGCCAACCGTACATCAGAAATTATCCAGAACGTCGGAAACATAAAATGGCGACACGTACGCACTAACCACAACCCCGCAGACCTGGGTACTAGAGGATGTAGACCACAGGATTTAATACAACAACAGCTTTGGTGGACAGGACCAGAGTGGCTTCTCAAATCTCCCGATCAATGGCCGATTTCGCAACGTGAAAATGTTTCTCCCCCCGAAGAAAGGAAAGTCGTCGCGCTACACACGTTGGAAGAGGAACCAGACATCCTAGATCGCTTCTCATGTTGGCCGAAAGCTCTTCGAGTAATAGCTTACATGTTTCGCTTTATCCATCGAACCAATCCCATACAGTCCACTACATCTCACAATTATACCTCTCTCTCTATTAGCCAAGCGGAAATTCATTTTGTAAAAGAACGTCTGATCAAATTAACGCAGGAAAGACATTACTTTAAGGAGAACGTCAAACTCTCCAACAAGGAACCGATATCCAAAAAGAGCCCACTTCTGCCGTTAAATCCCTTTCTGGATGAACATGACATTCTTAGAGTAAACGGTCGCTTAGCTAATTCTGATCTCCCTTACCGTGAAAAACATCCCATAATTATCCCTGAAGGTTCCCGATTCTGCTATCTCTTTCTTCAATTCATACATAATCAATTGATGCATGCAGAACACCAACTCATGGTTAGGATGGTTAGACAGGAGTACTTCATACCTCGGCTAAAGTCGAAAATCAAATTTTGTATTCGCAGTTGTAAAACATGCATTATCTTCAAAAAGTCTACCCAATCTCAAATCATAGCAGCTTTACCTCCAGAACGGTCCAATTTCTCCCTCCCATTCACCTTTACCGGATTAGATTTCGTAGGTCCATTTGAACTAAAAACATCTACGCTTCGGAAATCATCAATGATGAAAGGATATGTCTGCGTGTTCGTATGTTTTTCAACAAAGGCAATTCATCTTGAGCCTTGTTCTGATCTCTCCAGTAAGGCCTTCCAAGCAGCTTTCGCACGTTTTGTTGGAAGACGAGGACTACCGAAACGAGTATATTCCGATAATGGAAAAAACTTCGTCGGCGCACAAAGATCCCTACAAAAAGACTTCGACCGGTTCATCAAAGAGGTTTCTGAAGATCTCCAATCTAAATATTCAACACAGGGTTTTGAGTGGCAATTTTTACCACCAAACGCACCTCACATGGGTGGTCTCTGGGAGGCAGCGGTCAAAAGCTTCAAGCTACACTTCAAGCGCACTGTGGGAAGCCATCATTTCACCTTTGAAGAACTTGCTACATTGCTTGCCCGTATCGAAGCTGTGCTCAATTCCCGTCCCTTATCACCCATGTCTGACAGTCCCGACGAGCTACTAGCTTTGACCCCAGGTCATTTTCTCCGCCGCGCCCCATTGTTGGCTCCACCGGAGCCCCAGATAGACAATCTTTCGCTTCAAAACCGCTGGGAGAAGCTGAAGATTCTTCATCAACAATTTGCCCTGCGCTGGAAGGAGGAATATTTGAAGGAGTTACACAAACGATACAAGTGGAAACAGCCGCAGGAAAATCTAAAAGTGGGTGACTTCGTCGTTATCAAGAACGAGTTGCTACCCCCACAGGAGTGGCGATTGGGTCGTATTGAAAAGGTTTACCAAGGCTCAGATAGCCGAGTCCGAGTGGCGGACGTTCGGACCCAACATGGACTCTTCACCAGACCAATCGTCAAATTGTGTCCCCTACCAACTTCTCCTGCTCTGCCTAGCCCCACTAATCCCATTAATCTCTAAAACACACATATCCTACCTTCACACATCCTCACTAATGTTTTGCCAAATGTCATATATGTTGTACGAAAGCCATTTTTCTTTACTCCTCAGTTCGAAGCATGTCAAAGCTTTAATCGCATTATAAAGGAAATGAAGAGGCTACGCGATTTGGTTGCACCTGTGCAAAGGGGCCGCGATGACTAAGTGACGGGCGTCACTTAGTGCTGATCAGTATTGACAAGGTCCAAAATAATACAACCGTGCGCATCATAATACATGACAGTTGGAATCACACTGGAACTGGCTTCCAGTGTGGCTTAGCTAGGCGCTGAGCGCTCTATCATCTTTCTTTTTCATATTGGACAGCAAAGGAAACGGATCTCCAGATTAAGTATCATTTTCCTCTTTAATTTTTGGACGTCGAGCGGACCAGTCGCAGAACAAAGCAACTAAGTATCGTCATCATATTCTATAATCATATATTTTCTCATTACCCATTGTCTCTACCTCACATAATTAATATAAAATAATATCGTTATCCAATTAGAATAAGTTTAGCCCATAAGGCCAGTGAATTTCTCTGAATAAAATATTGTACTTGAAGTTGAAATCGTACATCTCATTATTTCTTGGAAATAATTATCCCTCCCGTTCACGTAAGTTTGTTCCCTCTCGATACAAATCCTATCTGGATTTAACAGATATATTTCGATAAAATTAACGATAACTGAGTTATCGGTCAAAATGTGATGGCGAAAAGCCTTAAAATTTGCTTACAATATTGGTATCAAATGAAAGGGGAGGTCGAAAAATTTCATTTATACTTCGATATATTTCGATTCACTTATCGATAACTGAGTTATCGGTCAAAATGTGATGACCAAAAGCCTTGAACTTTGCCTACAACATGGGCATCAAACGAAAGGGGAGGTCGAAAGGTTTCATTTATACTTCTATATATTTCTATAAACTTATCGATAACTGAGTTAACGGTCAAAATGTGATGACCATACGCCTTAAAGTTTGCCTACAACATGGGCATCAAACGAAAGGGGAGGCCCAAAGGTTTCATTTATACTTCGATATATTTCGATAAACTTATCTATGACCTAGTTATCGGTCAAAATGTGATGACCAAAAACCTTAACCCTTTGCCAGGCAAGACCGTCTGCAGAAGGTCTTTACTTATTGCGCATTTAAATTAAAATCGTGTGATTATCGTTTGGCACAAGACTGCATTTCAGTAAACAATGAACACTGCTCCCCCATAATTCATAAGAAACCGACTTCATTAGAATAATTTGACTGCTTTGCGAGTTGAAGTGAGAGACGAAGTTAAAAGTGCGGCATAAATTGCATTAAAAATTTTACAAATTTTAAGTGAATAAATAAGTGATTTCGAGTGCGCTGTTTAAGTTGGGAATTTTTTAGGTAAGTAATAATATTGTTAGCTCTCATAATTCTACTTTACTGTTATATCGAATAATAGAAAAATTCGATGCTTTTGAGTATTTTGCGAAGACCGTCTCTGGACGGTCTTGCCCGTGAACGGGAAAAAGTTTTCATGGTTCGGTATTGTAGTGTGACACTAATTTTTTATGCTCACTGATATTTTGGTTACATTTTATACTATTATTAGTTACTTTTATGAGAATTATATATATTTTCAGAAGATGGAAGAAGACATACCACATAAAAAGAGAAAATATTGTGCGAAAAAACCGCATGAGCTCACTATGGAAGATAAGAAAAAGCACTTCAAACTATCTTCAATGACAGAAGAAGAAATTGAGCAATTAATGAGCTCAACTATTTTATCTGATGAGGAATCGGAGTACGAAGATGATGACGATAGTGTAGCAGATCCAGATTACGTCGTAGACTCCATAACGCCTGAGGAGGAAGACATGATTACGCAAGTTTTAGATGAAATGGACAACGGAGCCCTTGGAAACGAAACTGGCTTATCGGTGCCCCTTAGCACACTTAGTGACGTGTCAATTGGCCCATCTACTTATAAAGCATGCCAAATAACTATTTCTGTAGAAGCAAGTGCCACTAATACGATGAAAACTTATAAGCCACCGAAAAGGCCGCATTCACCATTACCCACAGTTGACCCCACAGGACCACAGGTAAGACCATCAGCAGGTGGGTTTACTGGTTCCAGTTTGGACGGCATCGAAAAAAATTCAACTGAGATCTCAAACATTTTATGGCGTCAGAAATCAATGAGGATGCATGTAAATGAGGTAGTCTTTCGTGGTAACACTGAGCTACCTCATGCTATATGTAGGTATCCAACCTTTTGCAAAAGCGGATGCTGATGTCCATCCACGGAAGACACATCGTTATAACAGAAAGGCCAGAGAATACGTAGAGATAGATTGCCCGCAAATTATTCGGGAGTACAACGCACACATGGGTGGAGTAGACCTTATGGATTCATATATGGGCAGAAACGGCTTGCGTATAAAAACCATGGATACTATGACGCGAATATTTCATCACCTGCTAGATATGGCAATAACCAATGCCTTTATTCTGTATCGTCGAAAAAACTTCTCAGATATAGAGAAAATCCAAGGGGAAAGGGTTTGTCTTTATACCAGTTCCGTTTGGAGTTAGCCAAAGGTCTATGTGCTTCCACGGACAAGCCAGCAGTTGGTCGGCCCCCAACTACAACCCATGTTGTCAGTAGCAATAATACCGTTGGTAAAAGAGCAATACATCCTTCGGAGGATATGCGTTATGATAAAATTGACCATATTCCTGAGTGGAGTTCAAAAAAGGCGTGCAAACTGTGTAAAAAATCAGATACACACACCATGTGTTCCAAATGTCAATTACATCTATGCTACTCCAGTACCAAAAACTGTTTTAGAGACTATCACTCACATGAGTAATATAAAATTTAAATAATAATATTTTTTCTTTACGCTAATGAATTATTTTTGTTGAAGAAAATTGTTTTCTTTCATTTAATGCCTATATAAACTTATTGCCTTTTTCTATTCTTACCCGGGCAAGACCGCCTACAGACGGTCTTCAAATTTTTTGACCTAGCGCCTAAAGAAAACATAATTTTGGAAAACGGAATTCAAATATGAGTTCAGAGTACAAAAATTAACCCGAAATAAAAATTTTCAAAAAGAACATCTTGCTATTTCTCTTTTGCCCGTCTAAGGGTTCAACTTTGCCTACAACATGGGCAGCAAACGAAAGAGGAGGTCGAAAGGTTTCATTTATACTTCTATATATTTCTATAAACTTATCGATAACTGAGTTATCGGTCAAAATGTGATGGCCAAAAGCCTTAAAATTTGCTTACAATATTGGTATCAAATGGAAGGGGAGGTCGAAAAATTTCATTTATACTTCGATATATTTCGATTCACTTATCGATAACTGAGTTATCGGTCAAAATGTGATGACCAAAAGCCTTGAACTTTGCCTACAACATGGGCATCAAACGAAAGGGGAGGTCGAAAGGTTTCATTTATACATCTATATATTTCTATAAACTTATCGATAACTGAGTTATCGGTCAAAATGTGATGACCAAAAGCCTTAAACTTTGCCTACAACACGGGCATCAAACGAAAGGGGAGGTCGAAAGATTTCTTTTATACTTTGATATATTTCGATAAAATTAACGATAACTGAGTTATCGGTCAAAATGTGATGGCAAAATGCCTTAAAATTTGCTTACAATAGGGGTATCAAATGAAAGGGGAGGTCGAAAAATTTCATTTATACTTCGATATATTTCAATTCACTTATCGATAACTAAGTTATCGGTCAAAATGTGATGACCAAAAACCTTAAACTTTGCCTACATCATGGGCAGCAAACGAAAGAGGAGGTCGAAAGGTTTCATTTATACTTCGATATATTTCGATAAACTTATCTATGACCTAGTTATCGGTCAAAATGTGATGACCAAAAACCTTAAAGGAAAGAGGAGGTCGAAAGGTTTCATTTATACTTCGATATATTTCGATATACTTATCCATAACTAAGTTATCGGTCAAAATGTGATGACCAAAAACCTTAAACTTTGCCTACATCATGGGCAGCAAACGAAAGAGGAGGTCGAAAGGTTTCTTTTATACTTCGATATATTTCGATATACTTATCCATAACTGAGTTATCGGTCAAAATGTGATGACCAAAAGCCTTAAACTTTGGCTACACCATGGGCATCAAACGAAAGTGGAGGTCGAAAAGTTTCATTTATACTTCGATATATTTCGATAAACTTATCGATAACTGAGTGAAACTTGGCATACAACATGGACATCAAACGAAAGGGCAGGTCCAAAGGTTTCATTTATACTTCGATATGTTTCGATAACTGTGTTTAGGCCACCGGCCTAAATATTACGGCACACCCTAATGTGCAGAGCTTTCTTCCAATGTATCTCGGTTTAAACCGATAACCGTGCACCCGGCCGGATAATAGCGAGAGCTAGCATTCGGCGGGTGCGACGAACTAAATTAATAATAGCTCTGCCACTTCTTTTTCGAACGTCGAGAAAACCGCCCGCCGCCAACTCCCGTGAGGTAAGTCCTTGCATAATACAGATCACTTAGTTTGATCCACAATCACCCTTTACTGAATTTAATTCGATTCTAAATTAACCACTTACACCTTTTAATTCGTTGATCATTCATGTAAATAAGCATTACCACCATTGTATTTATATATGAACTAACGAGTTTTTTATTTCTCCCCCCTTCCTGCAATTTATTACGAGCGCTTATAACTTGGCTGTCGACACACCAAGTATCAAGCCGCCGTAACATTTGGTCCTTCGAGCCCGACGAAATCAAGGCAACGACTAGACGCTTAATAGAAATTTATCAAAAGAAACATTATCCTGAAGAATTGGCTAACATAAAGTCCGGAAAACCCATCGGGACGAAAAGCGACGTCCTGCCCCTGAACCCCTTCGTTGACGACCATAACATTTTGAGGGTGGGCGGTCGTCTTGCCGCCTCCCAAGACCTCGCCTACAACGAGCGCCACCCGATCATTCTCCCCTACGCCTGTCGTTTCACGCGTCTTCTCGTCCAGTTTATCCACCAGATCGCACTTCACGGTGAAAACCAACTCATGTTGCGTCTCATACGTACGCAATATTGGATCCCGAGGGTAAAAAATATGATCCGTTCTGTCATTCATAATTGTAAGGTTTGCACTATTTACCGGAAGCGGTCTCAAACCCAACTTATGGGGAACCTTCCACCGGAACGCGCTACCTTTTCCCGAGCATTCACAAATGCCGGCGTAGATTTCGCCGGACCTTTCGACATAAAATCCTACAGCGGAAGAGGATGTCGTGTTTCAAAGGGCTACGTCTGCCTCTTTGTTTGTTTTTCTACCAAGGCTATTCTTTTGGAGGCCACTAGCGACCTGAGTACTGCCGCCTTCCTGCCAGCTTTCGATCGGTTCGTTGGTAGGCGGGGTTGTCCAAAGAATATCTACTCCGACAACGGAACTAACTTTGTCGGAGCATCCAGGGCGCTCCGTTCCGAGCTTAAAGCCTTCTTAGCGGACGCTCGCACTCAAACCCTATCCAAATACAGCCATCAAGCCCTGACATGGAATTTCATCCCAGCAGGCGCTCCTCACATGGGCGGATTATGGGAGGCGGGGGTAAAAAGCTTTAAGCACCACTTCAAGAGGATCGCTTCAGATCATAAATTTACTCTTGAAGAGTTCAGCACCCTACTTTGTAGAATTGAGTCGTGTCTCAACTCACGGCCATTAAGCCCCTCCTCAAATGATCCGTCTAGCCTGGAGCCACTAACCCCAGGGCATTTCCTCATCGGTGGGCATTTATTAGCCCCACCGGAGATCGACGTTAGCGAGAACCGCGCTTCGCTCGTCAACCGATGGGAAAAACTTAAGTCCCTACACCAAACGTTTTGCAAACGATGGAAAACCGAGTACCTCACCGAATTGCAAAAACGTGTGAAGTGGAAACATCCACAATCTAACTTGAAACGAGGAGACCTGGTCGTCATAAAGGAGGACAACTTACCCCCCAACGAATGGAGATTAGGTCGAATTGCGGAATTACATCGGGGACCCGATAAACGAGTCCGAGTCGTCGAACTCGATACAGCAAGGGGCCAGACTACCAGACCAATTACGAAATTGGTCCTACTACCATCCGGTAACGAGGATGGCGAACATTAGTGATATTCCACCTCTCAATCTCCCTAATTCCACTTCTAATTACTTAATGAATTAGGGAAGCCATAACTTAAGGCAAAGCGACTTAACAAAATCAAAACTAAAATGTAACAAGTTCTTTAATACCCACCGCAATCGGACAAACTGATCAGCTACAAGAAAATAAACGCACTCGTTCAAACGGAACGAGGCCAACCGAAACCCTACCGCAGACGGACGAACCGATCTGCCACAGAAGTTGAAAATTTTGCGGCAACAACTCGCCGCATATCACCCAAGCATAGCATTCATACCCATTTGCACCTACCCACAAGACAACAAGAGTACCCCCCAGAGTCATAAGGGGGCCCTAGACGAAAATCCCCATTTCTCATCTACATCAACAGTTTGAGGTACTGGAGACTTACAAAATTCAGCAACATGAAGAATTCTGGCTCTTAAATAAACGTGTTATTAACTTAAGAGTCTTACACAATTCAACAAAATGGAAAATTTTGGCTCCTAAAATACGCCTTCGCGACTTCGAAGTCGAAAATTGTTTAACTAACGTTTGGAGCTGTGCCTCAACATCTGCCAAGTCCTCCCCAGTCAGTTTTGAAAGAAATTTTCGATATACAGACACAACTCTTCTAGAGTTTTATTGGATATATGCTGATACGCACATACGGCGGCAGTGTACCTATTCATTGAAATAAAAATTTGGGTGATTCATTTGGCATTGGCAGCAATGGGCCTACTTTACGACAAATCTGGCTTTTAATTTTGAAATTTGAGTTGAATTGCTGACCATTTATAGTTCCTAACTATTTCTGTTGCTCGGAATGATGTCATTGGGAAACATGAATTAAATGTACGAATGGACTTTTTCCCACCAAACAAGCGTGCTGAAGAATATTTAAACCAGGTTTTCCGGGAAAAGGATTTAACTGAAATCATGAAACTACATAAAGCGCAGGCCAGCCAAGAGGCCAAGCGTGAGCTCCAACAAACACTTATCGATGACATTAATGACGAGAAAGCACACTCGGAGATCACAGCAGATATTAGGGAATTCGCACAGCGTAATAGCATTCCCGATCATGAGATTATTATTATTATTTGGTCGACTATAATGTCACTTGGTCACCGATCAAGCGGTGCGACATCTTAAAAACTATTGCCCTTTGTTGAAGGCATTCGCTTCAACCGAACGTTCTGAATTGGCTTTAAGTTTGAAGGTACAAGAACTCTGTTATAAAAATATGAACTTCATGAAGGCCTTCCAGAAGATTATACTGCTATTTTATAAAACCGAAGTTAGATCTATCAGAGGAAAGCATACTCAGATGGTACAAAGATGCTCACTCCAGCAGGGGTAAAATGCATTTCTTAGAGCAAATGCGCAAATGTGTGGAATGGCTGCAATCAGCTGAAGAAGAATCAGAATCCGAAGATGAACAGGAGGCACAAAGTAATGGTGAATTGGATATAGAATCATAAAAGAGCAGCTTGCAAATTCTTAAGATCGTTGCACGTTTTCTCTTAGAATAGATCTAGTTAGAAGATGAAGATGAAAAGTAAACAACCATCTCCACCTCTCCCTACTCCTAAATATTACAACGACGTTAGCGACGAGGACATCATACACTTGCATACATATTCTATCGAATAATATACATAACTAGCAGGGTACCCGGCGTTGCTCGGGATGTAAGTAAATTTCAGTGGTCTAACCTAAATACTTCCAGAGATATCGACTAAGAAGTATTTCATTCGTATGGAAGGTGCCACGCCCACTTTTTCGTTATACCCAGTTGTTTTGGAGGTGGTAGGGATCGATCCCATATAACCCCTTACCGAGTTTCAATGGTCTAACATAAATACTTCCAGAGATACGGACAATGGAAAATTCAATTTGTATGGGAGGTGCCACACCCCCTATATATATCAAAATATTTTTTAGCCTGTGACCATCCCTGGAAGATGTACAGTGGGTGTGTAAAATTTGGTTACGATCGGTTTATAAGTTTAGGACGCAAGTCGATCTATACCTATTTACATAATTTGAATTTTATATATATAGATTACAAGAGAAACCAAACCAAACCAAATTGTTTACAACTATGTTGAGCATATTACATATTTAAAAAGCAATTAAATACATACAATTAGCCATACAACTCACCAGCTCCTTTAGGAACAGGGTTTTGGTCCGCCGAACATTTCACGCATCGATTCGTCGAGTGTATTTGCATCCATATTTCCATCCAGCACATTCTTCAACATTTCCGGGGAGGTGAGTAATTGTCTTCGACTTGTAAGGCTAGTGCTATGCTTTCTCGGCGACTTGATCGCTGGCATTCCTCCTCGGTTGTCAGTTAAGTAGCACGTTCATACATTGTACGGGATTGACTGTGCAAAGTGGCATGTAAACCAAGAATTAAATACCAATTGTTGTATGCAAAGTGGGTACGCATCGTCCAAATGCTTGCTAATAGCATGAGGCGGCAATTTAACACCCACTTTGTTTTCTTTAATTTTAATATCACTCATTTTATACCCCCGGCGCATCAATAGAATCTCATCACCCGCCCATGCGCCATGCCACAATGGGGCACTAATATTTGCGTCACACATTTGTGTGGCATGCACCGTTGGGGCATATAGAATGCTGCCCATTGATGGAGCATATGTTTGGCTGCTCATTGATGGGGCATATAGAAAGCTGCCCAGACAACCTAAAAAGATAAAAAAATTAGAATTGGATATCTACATAATTTTCATGTATGTATCCATCGCTGGGCGCCGGCCACCACAGCGAGTAATACACGCTGCCGAAACGATACAGGATTTCGGCAGCGTAAACTTATTCTTACCTTTAAATCCGCCATGTGTCCACTGCTCCGTTCCCCAACGATCCACCTGCCACCTGAAAAATAAAAGAATTACAAATTAATTTCAGAAAAATTATCAACAACAAATTTTACTACTTACCTCGCTACAATTTTTCCAGTAATGACATTTCATTCAGGAATGTATGCAGTGCTGAATGAATTAGCGTGGCCACTTCGCGTAACGATCGGTACCCACACATGATCGTAACGGGTATGTACTCGTTGTACTTTTTCGTAGCGTGCCGTATGATATATATTTGTGATCAGGAGAGGTCCCTCTACCATCCTGAAATACCCGGTATTTCCTATCAATGGGACCCCATTCTAAAATCGTCCCCTTTAATTCTGTTTTTACATGAAAAATTTCCCATTTTATTTGGTATGGCAGAATAGAAAATATTTTTACGTGATGATATGAATACTTTTTGGCAGGTACTTTCTTGACTAAGCCGTGTTGTGGGCGAGCTGCGGCATAATGCTGTAAGCAGATACGCGGCAACACGAATGTACCGTACGCCGTATCATACGGGCGAGAAACACGTCCTTTTGAGCATGATATTTTATAGGGTTTAACATATCAACAACGAAAATACCCTGCACGAATAAGCCAAAACCACGTTTGTGAAGGACCCATAAGCCACCCAACCTACGGAAATTTCTGACCGTAGTAACCAATTACTATTGCAGAATGACTGGATTCAGCGTCAAACGCAATAAAACAGAGACACGTAGCACCGCGTTCACCATTCCATGCCGTTTGTGCCAAAAGTCGCATGGTATTCGGCTGTGTCCCGTTTACCGGCGCATGTCGAACGTAGAGCGTCTCAGGGTGATCATAGAGGCGCGGTACTACGCAAATTGTCTATCGCCGTTTCACCACAGTAGGGCATGCCCCAGCGAAGCCCGGTGCCATCGATGCAACGAACCGCACCATACCTCCACACACACTGACGAGGCACCACCGACCACCCACGAGAACAACGATGATGAAGCCAGTTCGGATGACGCTCTATCCATCCACATAGCGGAGAACACGATGTCATGGGCAGAACAAGTTGCGGACGAAGAAGTCACCAGGAGGGAAGACGTCACCGCACTGACATCAGCGACCCAACAGGTTGCATCGACACCCCGCCGTTTTCGACCTCTGCTTCAGCACGAGAAGCCATTCAACAAGCAACACGGGGATGGCGCGGAGACAAGTCCTTTCCGCCCATCGCACCGTACTACCGGAGGGCGCCGTGGTGACGCGGAACCGCGTCCGTCCCGCTCGTCACGGCGGTCTTTGGGTAGGCCGGCCCCGTATAAGTCACGTGCCCAAGGCAGCACTCTCGCGCTTCAAAATATCGCTCCGTCCGGCTTTAGAACCGGGCGCTTAAGGGAGGCGCCCTTAGCAACCACCACAACACGAGCCTTCGTAGCCATCGCTCCAACGGCCATGGTTCGAATTGCTGCGGGGGGCAAACTGCACATAGTGCGGGCGCTCATCGATTCCTGCGCTCCGAACTCGATCATCGACGCGAACCTCGCTAAGGACCTCCAATTGGAGCTTACCGGCACGGCGTACTACGCGAGGTGCACACTCATTATTCGTGGAAAATATGGCACAGCTGGAGAGGTGACGACCCAGGCCACAATGGTGGCTCGATATTCGCGGCTTAGCCCAACCACATCGCTAGATCCGTCCGTAGCTACTCCGTTCCAGTTTATGAAGCTGGCGGATCCGACGTTCCACCGGTCCTCACCAGTCCGGCTTACTTTGGGCGCCGACGTGTACGCCAGCATTATGGTCAGCGGCGCGCCACCATCGACCGTGGGAGGGCTTCTGACACAAGCCACCATATTTGGTTTGGTCGTCTCTGGAGCCCACCCGCAATAATATGTTCCAAAATAAGTAAAGTGCACTAGAATCAACCCACGTACATATCAACTAATAGTTTCTTTCACCCACAGGAACCGCACACAGGGAATCTGCGCAGCGTTGACGCTCCAGCACGGGACTCCAAATTAAATTTAAGTTTAGCCATATTTATCTTGCCTTTACGGGACTTCGCCGCCGGGTGCGTGTTTAATATTGCTTGCCGCAAGGGGGCCGGCATGTTTAGGCCACCGGCCTAAATATTACGGCACACCCTAATGTGCAGAGCTTTCTTCCAATGTATCTCGGTTTAAACCAACAACCGTGCACCCGGCCGGATAATAGCGAGAGCTAGCATTCGGCGGGTGCGACGAACTAAATTAATAATAGCTCTGCCACTTCTTTTTCGAACGTCGAGAAAACCGCCCGCCGCCAACTCCCGTGAGGTAAGTCTTTGCATAATACAGATCACTTAGTTTGATCCACAATCACCCTTTACTGAATGTAATTCTATTCTAAATTAACCACTTACACCTTTTAATTCGTTGATCATTCATGTAAATAAACATTACCACCATTGTATTTATATATGAACTAACGAGTTTTTTATTTCTCCCCCCTTCCTGCAATTTATTACGAGCGCTTATAACTTGGCTGTCGACACACCAAGTATCAAGCCGCCGTAACAACTGAGTTATCGGTCAAAATGAGATGACCAAAAGCCTCAAACTTTGCCTACAACATGGGCTTCAAACGAAAGGGGAGGTCCAAAGGTTTCATTTATACTTCGATATATTTAGATGAACTTATCGATAACTGAGTTATCGGTCAAAATGTGATGACCAAAAGCCTAAAATTTTGCCTACAACATGGGCTTCAAACGAAAGCGGAGGTCCAAAGGTTTCATTTATACTTCGATATATTTCGATAAACGTATCGATAACTGAGTTATCGGTCAAAATGTGATGACCAAAAGCCTTAAATTTTGCCTACACCATGGTCTTCAAACGAAAGCGGAGGTCCCAAGGTTTCATTTATACTTCGATATATTTCGATAAACTTATCGATAACTGAGTTATCGGTCAAAATGAGATGACCAAAAGCCTAAAATTTTGCCTACAACATGGGCTTCAAACGAAAGCAGAGGTCCAAAGGTTTCATTTATACTTCGATATATTTCGATACACTTATCGATAACTGAGTTATCGGTCAAAATGTGATGACCAAAAGCCTTGAACTTTGGCTACAACATGGGCATCAAACGAAAGGGGAGGTCGAAAGGTTTCATTTATACTTCGATATATTTAGATGAACTTATCGATAACTGAGTTATCGGTCAAAATGTGATGACCAAAAGCCTTAAACTTTGATTACAACATGGGCATCAAACGAAAGGGTAGGTCGAAAGATTTCTTTAAAACCTTAATATATTTCGATAAAATTAACGATAACTGAGTTATCGGTCAAAATGTGATGGCCAAAAGCCTTAAAATTTGCTTACAATAGGGGTATCAAATGAAAGGAGAGGTCGAAAAATTTCATTTATACTTCGATATATTTCGATTCACTTATCGATAACTGAGTTATCGGTCAAAATGTGATGACCAAAAGCCTTGAACTTTGCCTACAACATGGGCATCAAACGAAAGGGGAGGTCGAAAGGTTTCAGTTATACTTCTATATATTTCTATAAACTTATCGATAACTGAGTTATCGGTCAAAATGTGATGGTCAAAAGCCTTACAATTTGCTTTCAATATTGGTATCAAATGAAAGGGGAGGTCGAAAAATTTCATTTATACTTCGATATATTTCGATTCACTTATCGATAACTGAGTTATCGGTCAAAATGTGATGACCAAAAGCCTTGAGCTTTGCCTACAACATGGGCATCAAACGAAAGGGGAGGTCGAAAGATTTCTTTTAAGCTTTGATATATTTCGATAAAATTAACGATAACTGAGTTATCGGTCAAAATGTGATGGCCAAAAGCCTTAAAATTTGCTTACAATATTGGTATGAAATGAAAGGGGAGGTCGAAAAATTTCATTTATACTTCGATATATTTCGATTCACTTATCGATAACTGAGTTATCGGTCAAAATGTGATGCCCAAAAGCCTTGAACTTTGCCTACAACATGGGCATCAAACGAAAGGGGAGGTCGAAAGGTTTCATTTATACTTCTTTATATTTCTATAAACTTATCGATAACTGAGTTATCGGTCAAAATGTGATGACCAAAAGCCTTAAACTTTGCCTACAACATGGGCATCAAACGAAAGGGGAGGTCGAAAGATTTCTTTTATACCTTGATATATTTCGATAAAATTAACGATAACTGAGTTATCGGTCAAAATGTGATGGCCAAAAGCCTTAAAATTTGCTTACAATAGGGGTATTAAATAAAAGGGGAGGTTGAAAAATTTCATTTATACTTCGATATATTTCGATTCACTTATCGATAACTGAGTTATCGGTCAAAATGTGATGACCAAAAGCCTTGAACTTTGCCTACAACATGGGCATCAAACGAAAAGGGAGGTCGAAAGGTTTCATTTAAACTTCTATATATTTCTATAAACTTATCGATAACTGAGTTAACGGTCAAAATGTGATGACCATAAGCCTTAAACTTTGCCTACAACATGGGCATCAAACGAAAGGGGAGGCCCAAAGGTTTCATTTATACTTCGATATATTTCGATAAACTTATCGATGACCTAGTTATCGGTCAAAATGTGATGACCAAAAACTTTAAACTTTGCCTACATCATGGGCAGCAAACGAAAGAGGAGGTCGAAAGGTTTCATTTATACTTCGATATATTTCGATAAACTTATCGATAACTGAGTTAAACTTGGCATACAACATGGACATCAAACGAAAGGGCAGGTCCAAAGGTTTCATTTATACTTCGATATATTTCGATAAACTTATCGATAACTGAGTTATCGGTCAAAATGAGATGACCAAAAGCCTCAAACTTTGCCTACAACATGGGCTTCAAACGAAAGGGGAGGTCCAAAGGTTTCATTTATACCTCGATATATTTCGATAAACTTATCGATAACTGAGTTATCGGTCAAAATGTGATGACCAAAAGCCTCAAACTTTGCCTACAACATGGGCTTCAAACGAAAGGGGAGGTCCAAAGGTTTCATTTATATTTCGGTATATTTAGATAAACTTATCGATAACTGAGTTATCGGTCAAAATGTGATGACCAAAAGACTAAAATTTTGCCTACAACATGGGCTTCAAACGAAAGGGGACGTCCAAAGGTTTCATTTATACTTCGATATATTTCGATAAACTTATCGATAACTGAGTTATCGGTCAAAATGTGATGACCAAAAGCCTAAAATTTTGATTACAACATGGGCTTCAAACGAAAGCGGAGGTCCAAAGGTTTCATTTATACTTCGATATATTTCGATAAACTTATCGATAACTGAGTTATCGGTCAAAATGTGATGACCAAAAGCCTAAAATTTTGCCTACAATATGGGCTTCAAACGAAAGCGGAGGTCCAAAGGTTTCATTTATACTTCGATATATTTAGATAAACTTATCGATATCTGAGTTATCGGTCAAAATGAGATGACCAAAAGCCTAAAATTTTGCGTACAACATGGGCTTCAAACGAAAGCAGAAGTCCAAAGGTTTCATTTATACTTCGATATATTTCGATAAACTTATCGATAACTGAGTTATCGGTCAAAATGAGATGACCAAAAGAATCAAACTTTGCCTACAACATGGGCTTCAAACGAAAGGGGAGGTCCAAAGGTTTCATTTATATTTCGATATATTTCGATAAACTTATCGATACCTGAGTTATCGGTCAAAATGTGATGACCAAAAGCCTAAAATTTTGCCTACAACATGGGCTTCAAACGAAAGCGGAGGTCCAAAGGTTTCATTTATACTTCGATATATTTCGATAAACTTATCGATAACTGAGTTATCGGTCAAAATGAGATGACTAAAAGAATCAAACTTTACCTACAACATGGGCTTCAAACGAAAGCGGAGGTCCACAGGTTTCATTGATACTTCGATATATTTCGATAAACTTATCGATAACTGAGTTATGGGTGAAAATGTGATGACCAAAAGGCTAAAATTTTGCCTACAACATGGGCTTCAAACGAAAGGGGAGGTCCAAAAGTTTAATTTATACTTCGATATATTTCGATAAACTTATCGATAACTGAGTTATCGGTCAAAATGAGATGACCAAAAGAATCAAACTTTGCCTAAAACATGGGCTTCAAACGATAGGGGAGGTCCAAAGGTTTCATTTATACTTCGATATATTTCGATAAACTTATCGATAACTGAGTTATCGGTCAAAATGTGATGACCAAAAGCCTAAAATTTTGCCTACATCATGGGCTTCAAACGAAAGCGGAGGTCCAAAGGTTTCATTTATACTTCGATATATTTCGATAAACTTATCGATATCTGAGTTATCGGTCAAAATGAGATGACCAAAAGCCTAAAATTTTGCCTACAACATGGGCTTCAAACGAAAGCAGAGGTCCAAAAGTTTCATTTATACTTCGATATATTTCGATAAACTTGTCGATAACTGAGTTATCAGTCAAAATGTGATGACCAAAATCCTCAAACTTTGCCTACAACATGGGCTTCAGACGAAAGGGGAGGTCCAAAGGTTTCATTTATACTTCGATATATTTAGATGAACTTATCGATAACTGAGTTATCGGTCAAAATGTGATGACCAAAAGCCTAAAATTTTGCCTACAACATGGGCTTCAAACGAAAGCGGAGGTCGAAAGATTTCTTTAAAACTTTAATATATTTCGATAAAATTAACGATAACTGAGTTATCGGTCAAAATGTGATGGCCAAAAGCCTTAAAATTTGCTTACAATAGGGGTATCAAATGAAAGGGGAGGTCGAAAAATTTCATTTATACTTCGATATATTTCGATTCACTTATCGATAACTGAGTTATCGGTCAAAATGTGATGACCAAAAGCCTAAAATTTTGCCTACATCATGGGCTTCAAACGAAAGCGGAGGTCCAAAGGTTTCATTTATACTTCGATATATTTCGATAAACTTATCGATATCTGAGTTATCGGTCAAAATGAGATGCCCAAAAGCCTAAAATTTTGCCTACATCATGGGCTTTAAACGAAAGCGGAGGTCCAAAGGTTTCATTGATACTTCGATATATTTCGATAAACTTATCGATAACTGAGTTATGGGTGAAAATGTGATGACCAAAAGGGTAAAATTTTGCCTACAACATGGGCTTCAAACGAAAGCGGAGGTCGAAAGATTTCTTTAAAACTTTAATATATTTCGATAAAATTAACGATAACTGAGTTATCGGTCAAAATGTGATGGCCAAAAGCCTTAAAATTTGCTTACAATAGGGGCTTCAAACGAAAGGGGAGGTCCAAAAGTTTCATTTATACTTCGATATATTTCGATAAACTTATCGATAACTGAGTTATCGGTCAAAATGTGATGACCAAAAGCCTTGAACTTTGGCTACAACATGGGCATCAAACGAAAGGGGAGGTCGAAAGGTTTCATTTATACTTCGATATATTTAGATGAACTTATCGATAACTGAGTTATCGGTCAAAATGTGATGACCAAAAGCCTAAAATTTTGCCTACAACATGGGCTTCAAACGAAAGCGGAGGTCGAAAGATTTCTTTAAAACTTTAATATATTTCGATAAAATTAACGATAACTGAGTTATCGGTCAAAATGTGATGGCCAAAAGCCTTAAAATTTGCTTACAATAGGGGTATCAAATGAAAGGGGAGGTCGAAAAATTTCATTTATACTTCGATATATTTCGATTCACTTATCGATAACTGAGTTATCGGTCAAAATGTGATGACCAAAAGCCTTGAACTTTGCCTACAACATGGGCATCAAACGAAAGGGGAGGTCGAAAGGTTTCAGTTATACTTCTATATATTTCGATAAAATTAACGATAACTGAGTTATCGGTCAAAATGTGATGGCCAAAAGCCTTAAAATTTGCTTACAATATTGGTATGAAATGAAAGGGGAGGTCGAAAAATTTCATTTATACTTCGATATATTTCGATTCACTTATCGATAACTGAGTTATCGGTCAAAATGTGATGCCCAAAAGCCTTGAACTTTGCCTACAACATGGGCATCAAACGAAAGGGGAGGTCGAAAGGTTTCATTTATACTTCTTTATATTTCTATAAACTTATCGATAACTGAGTTATCGGTCAAAATGTGATGACCAAAAGCCTTAAACTTTGCCTACAACATGGGCATCAAACGAAAGGGGAGGTCGAAAGATTTATTTTATACCTTGATATATTTCGATAAAATTAACGATAACTGAGTTATCGGTCAAAATGTGATGGCCAAAAGCCTTAAAATTTGCTTACAATAGGGGTATTAAATAAAAGGGGAGGTTGAAAAATTTCATTTATACTTCGATATATTTCGATTCACTTATCGATAACTGAGTTATCGGTCAAAATGTGATGACCAAAAGCCTTGAACTTTGCCTACAACATGGGCATCAAACGAAAAGGGAGGTCGAAAGGTTTCATTTAAACTTCTATATATTTCTATAAACTTATCGATAACTGAGTTAACGGTCAAAATGTGATGACCAAAAACCTTAAACTTTGCCTACAACATGGGCAGCAAACGAAAGAGGAGGTCGAAAGGTTTCATTTATACTTCGATATATTTCGATATACTTATCCATAGCTGAGTTATCGGCCAAAATGTGACCAAAAACTTTAAACTTTGCCTACATCATGGGCAGCAAACGAAAGAGGAGGTCGAAAGGTTTCATTTATACTTCGATATATTTCGATAAACTTATCGATAACTGAGTTAAACTTGGCATACAACATGGACATCAAACGAAAGGGCAGTTCCAAAGGTTTCATTTATACTTCGATATATTTCGATAAACTTATCGATAACTGAGTTATCGGTCAAAATGAGATGACCAAAAGCCTCAAACTTTGCCTACAACATGGGCTTCAAACGAAAGGGGAGGTCCAAAGGTTTCATTTATACTTCGATATATTTCGATAAACTTATCGATAACTGAGTTATCGGTCAAAATGTGATGACCAAAAGCCTCAAACTTTGCCTACAACATGGGCTTCAAACGAAAGGGGAGGTCCAAAGGTTTCATTTATATTTCGATATATTTAGATAAACTTATTGATAACTGAGTTATCGGTCAAAATGTGATGACCAAAAGACTAAAATTTTGCCTACAACATGGGCTTCAAACGAAAGGGGAGGTCCAAAGGTTTCATTTATACTTCGATATATTTCGATAAACTTATCGATAACTGAGTTATCGGTCAAAATGTGATGACCAAAAGCCTAAAATTTTGATTACAACATGGGCTTCAAACGAAAGCGGAGGTCCAAAGGTTTCATTTATACTTCGATATATTTCTGTATCGTATTGGCATACGAGTTGGTAGTTTCTGGCAACCTTTTTAATGTAATCAAAAATATCAGAGTCTGGCAATACTGCGCTTGCCAGCACTCAATGTAGAAGAAGAAGTCAAGAGAAACAGAAGTGTGATTTTAAAGTGAAAAAGAAATAAACGGTTGGGTTTTTTTCAAGTTACATTTTCCCAACCTTAAAAAAGCTGTTTGTGTTTTTATTTGAAGTTTGAGTAAACTTGGTTTGAACAATTTCGATAAACTTATCGATAACTGAGTTATCGGTCAAAATGTGATGACCAAAAGCCTAAAATTTTGCCTACAACATGGGCTTCAAACGAAAGCGGAGGTCCAAAGGTTTCATTTATACTTCGATATATTTCGATAAACTTATCGATATCTGAGTTATCGGTCAAAATGAGATGACCAAAAGCCTAAAATTTTGCGTACAACATGGGCTTCAAACGAAAGCAGAGGTCCAAAGGTTTCATTTATACTTCGATATATTTCGATAAACTTATCGATAACTGAGTTATCGGTCAAAATGAGATGACCAAAAGAATCAAACTTTGCCTACAACATGGGCTTCAAACGAAAGGGGAGCTCCAAAGGTTTCATTTATATTTCGATATATTTCGATAAACTTATCGATACCTGAGTTATCGGTCAAAATGTGATGACCAAAAGCCTAAAATTTTGCCTACAACATGGGCTTCAAACGAAAGCGGAGGTCCAAAGGTTTCATTTATACTTCGATATATTTCGATAAACTTATCGATAACTGAGTTATCGGTCAAAATGAGATGACCAAAAGAATCAAACTTTGCCTACAACATGGGCTTCAAACGAAAGGGGAGGTCCAAAGGTTTCATTTATATTTCGATATATTTCGATAAACTTATCGATACCTGAGTTATCGGTCAAAATGTGATGACCAAAAGCCTAAAATTTTGCCTACAACATGGGCTTCAAACGAAAGCGGAGGTCCAAAGGTTTCATTGATACTTCGGTATATTTCGATAAACTTATCGATAACTGAGTTATGGGTGAAAATGTGATGACCAAAAGGCTAAAATTTTGCCTACAACATGGGCTTCAAACGAAAGGGGAGGTCCAAAAGTTTCATTTATACTTCGATATATTTCGATAAACTTATCGATAACTGAGTTATCGGTCAAAATGAGATGACCAAAAGAATCAAACTTTGCCTAAAACATGGGCTTCAAACGATAGGGGAGGTCCAAAGGTTTCATTTATACTTCGATATATTTCGATAAACTTATCGATAACTGAGTTATCGGTCAAAATGTGATGACCAAAAGCCTAAAATTTTGCCTACATCATGGGCTTCAAACGAAAGCGGAGGTCCAAAGGTTTCATTTATACTTCGATATATTTCGATAAACTTATCGATATCTGAGTTATCGGTCAAAATGAGATGACCAAAAGCCTAAAATTTTGCCTACAACATGGGCTTCAAACGAAAGCAGAGGTCCAAAAGTTTCATTTATACTTCGATATATTTCGATAAACTTGTCGATAACTGAGTTATCAGTCAAAATGTGATGACCAAAATCCTCAAACTTTGCCTACAACATGGGCTTCAGACAAAAGGGGAGGTCCAAAGGTTTCATTTATACTTCGATATATTTAGATGAACTTATCGATAACTGAGTTATCGGTCAAAATGTGATGACCAAAAGCCTAAAATTTTGCCTACAACATGGGCTTCAAACGAAAGCGGAGGTCCAAAGGTTTCATTGATACTTCGATATATTTCGATAAACTTATCGATAACTGAGTTATGGGTGAAAATGTGATGACCAAAAGGGTAAAATTTTGCCTACATCATGGGCTTCAAACGAAAGGGGAGGTCCAAAAGTTTCATTTATACTTCGATATATTTCGATAAACTTATCGATAACTGAGTTATGGGTGAAAATGTGATGACCAAAAGGGTAAAATTTTGCCTACAACATGGGCTTCAAACGAAAGGGGAGGTCCAAAAGTTTCATTTATACTTCGATATATTTCGATAAACTTATCGATAACTGAGTTATCGGTCAAAATGTGATGGGCATCAAACGAAAGGGGAGGTCGAAAGGTTTCATTTATACTTCGATATATTTAGATGAACTTATCGATAACTGAGTTATCGGTCAAAATGTGATGACCAAAAGCCTAAAATTTTGCCTACAACATGGGCTTCAAACGAAAGCGGAGGTCGAAAGATTTCTTTAAAACTTTAATATATTTCGATAAAATTAACGATAACTGAGTTATCGGTCAAAATGTGATGGCCAAAAGCCTTAAAATTTGCTTACAATAGGGGTATCAAATGAAAGGGGAGGTCGAAAAATTTCATTTATACTTCGATATATTTCGATTCACTTATCGATAACTGAGTTATCGGTCAAAATGTGATGACCAAAAGCCTAAAATTTTGCCTACATCATGGGCTTCAAACGAAAGCGGAGGTCCAAAGGTTTCATTTATACTTCGATATATTTCGATAAACTTATCGATATCTGAGTTATCGGTCAAAATGAGATGACCAAAAGCCTAAAATTTTGCCTACATCATGGGCTTCAAACGAAAGCGGAGGTCCAAAGGTTTCATTGATACTTCGATATATTTCGATAAACTTATCGATAACTGAGTTATGGGTGAAAATGTGATGACCAAAAGGGTAAAATTTTGCCTACAACATGGGCTACAAACGAAAGGGGAGGTCCAAAAGTTTCATTTATACTTCGATATATTTCGATAAACTTATCGATAACTGAGTTATCGGTCAAAATGTGATGGGCATCAAACGAAAGGGGAGGTCGAAAGGTTTCATTTATACTTCGATATATTTAGATGAACTTATCGATAACTGAGTTATCGGTCAAAATGTGATGACCAAAAGCCTAAAATTTTGCCTACAACATGGGCTTCAAACGAAAGCGGAGGTCGAAAGATTTCTTTATAACTTTAATATATTTCGATAAAATTAACGATAACTGAGTTATCGGTCAAAATGTGATGGCCAAAAGCCTTAAAATTTGCTTACAATAGGGGTATCAAATGAAAGGGGAGGTCGAAAAATTTCATTTATACTTCGATATATTTCGATTCACTTATCGATAACTGAGTTATCGGTCAAAATGTGATGACCAAAAGCCTAAAATTTTGCCTACATCATGGGCTTCAAACGAAAGCGGAGGTCCAAAGGTTTCATTGATACTTCGATATATTTCGATAAACTTATCGATAACTGAGTTATGGGTGAAAATGTGATGACCAAAAGGATAAAATTTTGCCTACAACATGGGCTTCAAACGAAAGGGGAGGTCCAAAAGTTTCATTTATACTTCGATATATTTCGATTCACTTATCGATAACTGAGTTATCGGTCAAAATGTGATGACCAAAAGCCTAAAATTTTGCCTACATCATGGGCTTCAAACGAAAGCGGAGGTCCAAAGGTTTCATTTATACTTCGATATATTTCGATAAACGTATCCATAACTGAGTTATCGGTCAAAATGTGATGACCAAAAGCCTAAAATTTTGCCTACACCATGGTCTTCAAACGAAAGCGGAGGTCCAAAGGTTTCATTTATACTTCGATATATTTCGATAAACTTATCGATAACTGAGTTATCGGTCAAAATGAGATGACCAAAAGCTAAAATTTTGCCTACAACATGGGCTTCAAACGAAAGCAGAGGTCCAAAGGTTTCATTTATACTTCGATATATTTCGATACACTTATCGATAACTGAGTTATCGGTCAAAATGTGATGACCAAAAGCCTTGAACTTTGGCTACAACATGGGCATCAAACGAAAGGGGAGGTCGAAAGGTTTCATTTATACTTCGATATATTTCGATAAACTTATCGATAACTGAGTTATCGGTCAAAATGTGATGACCAAAAGCCTTAAACTTTGCCTACAACATGGGCATCAAACGAAAGGGGAGGTCGAAAGACTTCTTTAAAACTTTAATATATTTCGATAAAATTAACGATAACTGAGTTATCGGTCAAAATGTGATGGCCAAAAGCCTTAAAATTTGCTTACAATAGGGGTATCAAATGAAAGGTGAGGTCGAAAAATTTTATTTATACTTCGATATATTTCGATTCACTTATCGATAACTGAGTTATCGGTCAAAATGTGATGACCAAAAGCCTTGAACTTTGCCTACAACATGGGCATCAAACGAAAGGGGAGGTCGAAAGGTTTCAGTTATACTTCTATATATTTCTATAAACTTATCGATAACTGAGTTATCGGTCAAAATGTGATGGCCAAAAGCCTTAAAATTTGCTTACAATATTGGTATCAAATGAAAGGGGAGGTCGAAAAATTTCATTTATACTTCGATATATTTCGATTCACTTATCGATAACTGAGTTATCGGTCAAAATGTGATGACCAAAAGCCTTGAGCTTTGCCTACAACATGGGCATCAAACGAAAGGGGAGGTCGAAAGATTTCTTTTAAGCTTACAATTAACGATAACTGAGTTATCGGTCAAAATGTGATGGCCAAAAGCCTTAAAATTTGCTTACAATATTGGTATCAAATGAAAGGGGAGGTCGAAAAATTTCATTTATACTTCGACATATTTCGATTCACTTATCGATAACTGAGTTATCGGTCAAAATGTGATGACCAAAAGCCTAAAATTTTGCCTACAACATGGGCTTCAAACGAAAGCGGAGGTCGAAAGATTTCTTTAAAACTTTAATATATTTCGATAAAATTAACGATAACTGAGTTATCGGTCAAAATGTGATGGCCAAAAGCCTTAAAATTTGCTTACAATAGGGGTATCAAATGAAAGGGGAGGTCGAAAAATTTCATTTATACTTCGATATATTTCGATTCACTTATCGATAACTGAGTTATCGGTCAAAATGTGATGACCAAAAGCCTAAAATTTTGCCTACATCATGGGCTTCAAACGAAAGCGGAGGTCCAAAGGTTTCATTTATACTTCGATATATTTCGATAAACTTATCGATATCTGAGTTATCGGTCAAAATGAGATGACCAAAAGCCTAAAATTTTGCCTACATCATGGGCTTCAAACGAAAGCGGAGGTCCAAAGGTTTCATTGATACTTCGATATATTTCGATAAACTTATCGATAACTGAGTTATGGGTGAAAATGTGATGACCAAAAGGGTAAAATTTTGCCTACAACATGGGCTACAAACGAAAGGGGAGGTCCAAAAGTTTCATTTATACTTCGATATATTTCGATAAACTTATCGATAACTGAGTTATCGGTCAAAATGTGATGGGCATCAAACGAAAGGGGAGGTCGAAAGGTTTCATTTATACTTCGATATATTTAGATGAACTTATCGATAACTGAGTTATCGGTCAAAATGTGATGACCAAAAGCCTAAAATTTTGCCTACAACATGGGCTTCAAACGAAAGCGGAGGTCGAAAGATTTCTTTATAACTTTAATATATTTCGATAAAATTAACGATAACTGAGTTATCGGTCAAAATGTGATGGCCAAAAGCCTTAAAATTTGCTTACAATAGGGGTATCAAATGAAAGGGGAGGTCGAAAAATTTCATTTATACTTCGATATATTTCGATTCACTTATCGATAACTGAGTTATCGGTCAAAATGTGATGACCAAAAGCCTAAAATTTTGCCTACATCATGGGCTTCAAACGAAAGCGGAGGTCCAAAGGTTTCATTGATACTTCGATATATTTCGATAAACTTATCGATAACTGAGTTATGGGTGAAAATGTGATGACCAAAAGGATAAAATTTTGCCTACAACATGGGCTTCAAACGAAAGGGGAGGTCCAAAAGTTTCATTTATACTTCGATATATTTCGATTCACTTATCGATAACTGAGTTATCGGTCAAAATGTGATGACCAAAAGCCTAAAATTTTGCCTACATCATGGGCTTCAAACGAAAGCGGAGGTCCAAAGGTTTCATTTATACTTCGATATATTTCGATAAACGTATCCATAACTGAGTTATCGGTCAAAATGTGATGACCAAAAGCCTAAAATTTTGCCTACACCATGGTCTTCAAACGAAAGCGGAGGTCCAAAGGTTTCATTTATACTTCGATATATTTCGATAAACTTATCGATAACTGAGTTATCGGTCAAAATGAGATGACCAAAAGCTAAAATTTTGCCTACAACATGGGCTTCAAACGAAAGCAGAGGTCCAAAGGTTTCATTTATACTTCGATATATTCCGATACACTTATCGATAACTGAGTTATCGGTCAAAATGTGATGACCAAAAGCCTTGAACTTTGGCTACAACATGGGCATCAAACGAAAGGGGAGGTCGAAAGGTTTCATTTATACTTCGATATATTTCGATAAACTTATCGATAACTGAGTTATCGGTCAAAATGTGATGACCAAAAGCCTTAAACTTTGCCTACAACATGGGCATCAAACGAAAGGGGAGGTCGAAAGACTTCTTTAAAACTTTAATATATTTCGATAAAATTAACGATAACTGAGTTATCGGTCAAAATGTGATGGCCAAAAGCCTTAAAATTTGCTTACAATAGGGGTATCAAATGAAAGGTGAGGTCGAAAAATTTTATTTATACTTCGATATATTTCGATTCACTTATCGATAACTGAGTTATCGGTCAAAATGTGATGACCAAAAGCCTTGAACTTTGCCTACAACATGGGCATCAAACGAAAGGGGAGGTCGAAAGGTTTCAGTTATACTTCTATATATTTCTATAAACTTATCGATAACTGAGTTATCGGTCAAAATGTGATGGCCAAAAGCCTTAAAATTTGCTTACAATATTGGTATCAAATGAAAGGGGAGGTCGAAAAATTTCATTTATACTTCGATATATTTCGATTCACTTATCGATAACTGAGTTATCGGTCAAAATGTGATGACCAAAAGCCTTGAGCTTTGCCTACAACATGGGCATCAAACGAAAGGGGAGGTCGAAAGATTTCTTTTAAGCTTACAATTAACGATAACTGAGTTATCGGTCAAAATGTGATGGCCAAAAGCCTTAAAATTTGCTTACAATATTGGTATCAAATGAAAGGGGAGGTCGAAAAATTTCATTTATACTTCGACATATTTCGATTCACTTATCGATAACTGAGTTATCGGTCAAAATGTGATGACCAAAAGCCTCAAACTTTGCCTACAACATGGGCTTCAAACGAAAGGGGAGGTCCAAAGGTTTCATTTATACTTCGATATATTTCGATAAACTTATCGATAACTGAGTTATCGGTCAAAATGTGATGACCAAAAGTCTTAAACTTTGCCTACAACATGGGCTTCAAACGAAAGCGGAGGTCCAAAGGTTTCATTTATACTTCGATATATTTCGATAAACTTATCGATAACTGAGTTATCGGTCAAAATGTGATGACCAAAAGCCTTAAACTTTGCCTACAACATGGGCTTCAAACGAAAGCGGAGGTCGAAAGATTTCTTTTATATTTTGATATATTTCGATAAAATTAACGATAACTGAGTTATCGGTCAAAATGTGATGGCCAAAAGCCTTAAAATTTGCTTACAATAGGGGTATCAAATAAAAGGGGAGGTCGAAAAATTTCATTTATACTTCGATATATTTCGATCCACTTATCGATAACTAAGTTATCGGTCAAAATGTGATGACCAAAAGCCTCAAACTTTGCCTACAACATGGGCTTCAAACGAAAGGGGAGGTCCAAAGGTTTCATTTATACTTCGATATATTTCGATAAACTTATCAATAACTGAGTTATCGGTCAAAATGTGATGACCAAAAGCCTCAAACTTTGCCTACAACATGGGCTTCAAACGAAAGGGGAGGTCCAAAGGTTTCATTTATACTTCGATATATTTAGATAAACTTATCGATAACTGAGTTATCGGTCAAAATGTGATGACCAAAAGCCTAAAATTTTGCCTACAACATGGGCTTCAAACGAAAGGGGAGGTCCAAAGGTTTCAATTATACTTCGATATATTTCGATAAACTTATCGATAACTGAGTTATCGGTAGAAATGTGATGACCAAAAGCCTAAAATTTTGCCTGCAACATGGGCTTCAAACGAAAGCGGAGGTCCAAAGGTTTCATTTATACTTCGATATATTTCGATAAACTTATCGATAACTGAGTTATCGGTCAAAATGAGATGACTAAAAGAATCAAACTTTGCCTTCAACATGGGCTTCAAACGAAAGCGGAGGTCCAAAGGTTTCATTGATACTTCGATATATTTCGATAAACTTATCGATAACTGAGTTATCGGTCAAAATGAGATGACTAAAAGAATCAAACTTTGCCTACAACATGGGCTTCAAACGAAAGCGGAGGTCCAAAGGTTTCATTGATACTTCGATATATTTCGATAAACTTATCGATAACTGATTTATGGGTGAAAATGTGATGACCAAAAGGCTAAAATTTTGCCTACAACATGGGCTTCAAACGAAAGGGGAGGTCCAAAAGTTTCATTTATACTTCGATATATTTCGATAAACTTATCGCTAACTGAGTTATCGGTCAAAATGAGATGACCAAAAGAATCAAACTTTGCCTACAACATGGGCTTCAAACGATAGGGGAGGTCCAAAGGTTTCATTTATATTTCGATATATTTCGATAAACTTATCGATACCTGAGTTATCGGTCAAAATGTGATGACCAAAAGCCTAAAATTTTGCCTACAATATGGGCTTCAAACGAAAGCGGAGGTCCAAAGGTTTCATTTATACTTCGATATATTTCGATAAACTTATCGCTAACTGAGTTATCGGTCAAAATGAGATGACCAAAAGAATCAAACTTTGCCTACAACATGGGCTTCAAACGATAGGGGAGGTCCAAAAGTTTCATTTATATTTCGATATATTTCGATAAACTTATCGATAACTGAGTTATCGGTCAAAATGTGATGACCAAAAGCCTTGAACTTGGCCTACAACATGGGCAGCAAACGAAAGAGGAGGTCGAAAGGTTTCATTTATACTTCGATATATTTCGATATACTTATCCATAACTGAGTTATCGGTCAAAATGTGATGACTAAAAGCCTTAAACTTTGGCTACACCATGGGCATCAAACGAAAGTGGAGGTCGAAAGGTTTCATTTATACTTCGTTATATTTCGATAAACTTATCGATAACTGAGTTATCGGTCAAAATGTGATGACCAAACGCCTTAAACTTTGGCTACACCATGGGCATCAAACGAAAGTGGAGGGCGAAAGGTTTCATTTATACTTCGATATATTTCGATAAAATTAACGATAACTAAGTAATCGGTCAAAATGTGATGACCAAAAGCCTTAAACTTTGCCTACAACATGGGCATCAAACGAAAGGGGAGGTCGAAAGATTTCTTTTATACTTTGATATATTTCGATAGAATTAACGATAACTAAGTTATCGGTCAAAATGTGATGACCAAAATCCTTAAACTTTGCCTAGAACATGGGCATCAAACGAATGGGGAGGTCGAAAAATTTCTTTTATACTTTGATATATTTCGATAAAGTTAACGATAACTGAGTTATCGGTCAAAATGTGATGGCCAAAAGCCTTAAAATTTGCGTACAATAGGGGTATCAAATGAAAGGGGAGGTCGAAAAATTTCATTTATACTTCGGTATATTTCGATTCACTTATCGATAACTGAGTTATCGGTCAAAATGTGATGAGCAAAAGCCTTGAACTTTGCCTACAACATGGGCATCAAACGAAAGTGGAGGTCGAAAGGTTTCATTTATACTTTGATATATTTCGATAAACTTATCGATAACTGAGTTATCGGTCAAAATGTGATGACCAAAAGCCTTAAACTTTGGCTACACCATGGGCATCAAACGAAAGTGGAGGTCGAAAGGTTTCATTTATACTTCGATATATTTCGATAAAATTAACGATAACTAAGTTATCGGTCAAAATGTGATGACCAACAGCCTTAAACTTTGCCTACAACATGGGCATCAAACGAAAGTGGAGGTCGAAAGGTTTCATTTATACTTCGATATATTTCGATAAACTTATCGATAACTGAGTTATCGGTCAAAATGTGATGACCAAAAGCCTTAAACTTTGGCTACACCATGGGCATCAAACGAAAGAGGAGGTCGAAAGGTTTCATTTATATTTCGATATATTTCGATAAAATTAACGATAACTAAGTTATCGGTCAAAATGTGATGACCAAAAGCCTTGAACTTGGCCTACAACATGGGCAGCAAACGAAAGAGGAGGTCGAAAGGTTTCATTTATACTTCGATATATTTCGATATACTTATCCATAACTGAGTTATCGGTCAAAATGTGATGACTAAAAGCCTTAAACTTTGGCTACACCATGGGCATCAAACGAAAGTGGAGGTCGAAAGGTTTCATTTATACTTCGTTATATTTCGATAAAATTAACGATAACTAAGTTATCGGTCAAAATGTGATGACCAAAAGCCTTGAACTTGGCCTACAACATGGGCATCAAACGAAAGAGGAGGTCGAAAGGTTTCATTTATATTTCGATATATTTCGATAAAATTAACGATAACTAAGTTATCGGTCAAAATGTGATGACCAAAAGCCTTGAACTTGGCCTACAACATGGGCATCAAACGAAAGAGGAGGTCGAAAGGTTTCATTTATATTTCGATATATTTCGATAAAATTAACGATAACTGAGTTATCGGTCAAAATGTGATGACCAAAAGCCTTGAACTTGGCCTACAACATGGGCAGCAAACGAAAGAGGAGGTCGAAAGGTTTCATTTATACTTCGATATATTTCGATATACTTATCCATAACTGAGTTATCGGTCAAAATGTGATGACTAAAAGCCTTAAACTTTGGCTACACCATGGGCATCAAACGAAAGTGGAGGTCGAAAGGTTTCATTTATACTTCGTTATATTTCGATAAACTTATCGATAACTGAGTTATCGGTCAAAATGTGATGACCAAACGCCTTAAACTTTGGCTACACCATGGGCATCAAACGAAAGTGGAGGGCGAAAGGTTTCATTTATACTTCGATATATTTCGATAAAATTAACGATAACTAAGTAATCGGTCAAAATGTGATGACCAAAAGCCTTAAACTTTGCCTACAACATGGGCATCAAACGAAAGGGGAGGTCGAAAGATTTCTTTTATACTTTGATATATTTCGATAGAATTAACGATAACTAAGTTATCGGTCAAAATGTGATGACCAAAATCCTTAAACTTTGCCTAGAACATGGGCATCAAACGAATGGGGAGGTCGAAAAATTTCTTTTATACTTTGATATATTTCGATAAAGTTAACGATAACTGAGTTATCGGTCAAAATGTGATGGCCAAAAGCCTTAAAATTTGCGTACAATAGGGGTATCAAATGAAAGGGGAGGTCGAAAAATTTCATTTATACTTCGGTATATTTCGATTCACTTATCGATAACTGAGTTATCGGTCAAAATGTGATGAGCAAAAGCCTTGAACTTTGCCTACAACATGGGCATCAAACGAAAGTGGAGGTCGAAAGGTTTCATTTATACTTCGATATATTTCGATAAACTTATCGATAACTGAGTTATCGGTCAAAATGTGATGACCAAAAGCCTTAAACTTTGGCTACACCATGGGCATCAAACGAAAGTGGAGGTCGAAAGGTTTCATTTATACTTCGATATATTTCGATAAAATTAACGATAACTAAGTTATCGGTCAAAATGTGATGACCAACAGCCTTAAACTTTGCCTACAACATGGGCATCAAACGAAAGTGGAGGTCGAAAGGTTTCATTTATACTTCGATATATTTCGATAAACTTATCGATAACTGAGTTATCGGTCAAAATGTGATGACCAAAAGCCTTAAACTTTGGCTACACCATGGGCATCAAACGAAAGAGGAGGTCGAAAGGTTTCATTTATATTTCGATATATTTCGATAAAATTAACGATAACTAAGTTATCGGTCAAAATGTGATGACCAAAAGCCTTAAACTTTGCCTACAACATGGGCATCAAACGAAAGGGGAGGTCGAAAGATTTCTTTTATACTTTGATATATTTCGATGAAATTAACGATAGCTGAGTTATCGGTCAAAATGTGATGGCCAAAAGCCTTAAAATTTGCTTACAATAGGGATATCAAGTAAAAGGGGAGGTCGAAAAATTTCATTTATACTTCGATATATTTCTATTCACTTATCGATAACTGAGTTACCGGTCAAAATGTGATGACCAAAAGCCTTGAACTTTGCCTACAACATGATCATCAAACGAAAGGGGAGGTGCAAAGGTTTCATTTATACTTCGATATATTTCGATAAACTTATCGATGCCCTAGCTATCGGTCAAAATGTGATGACCAAAAACATTAAACTTTGCCTACAACATGGGCATCAAACGAAAGGGGAGGTCGAAAGATTTCTTTTATACTTTGATATATTTCGATAAAATTAACGATAACTAAGTTATCGGTCAAAATGTGATGACCAAAAGCCTTAAACTTTGCCTAGAACATGGGCATCAAACGAAAGGGGAGGTCCAAAGGTTTCATTTATACTTCGATATATTTCGATAAAATTAACGATAACTAAGTTATCGGTCAAAATGTGATGACCAAAAGCCTTAAACTTTGCCTACAACATGGGCATCAAACGAAAGGGGTGGTCGAAAGATTTCTTTTATACTTTGATATATTTCGATGAAATTAACGATAGCTGAGTTATCGGTCAAAATGTGATGGCCAAAAGCCTTAAAATTTGCTTACAATAGGGATATCAAATAAAAGGGGAGGTCGAAAAATTTCATTTATACTTCGATATATTTCTATTCACTTATCGATAACTGAGTTACCGGTCAAAATGTGATGACCAAAAGCCTTGAACTTTGCCTACAACATGATCATCAAACGAAAGGGGAGGTGCAAAGGTTTCATTTATACTTCGATATATTTCGATAAACTTATCGATGCCCTAGCTATCGGTCAAAATGTGATGACCAAAAACATTAAACTTTGCCTACAACATGGGCATCAAACGAAAGGGGAGGTCGAAAGATTTCTTTTATACTTTGATATATTTCGATAAACTTATCGATAACTGAGTTATCGGTCAAAATGTGATGACCAAAAGCCTTAAACTTTGCCTGCAACATGGGCTTCAAACGAAAGCGGAGGTCCAAAGGTTTCATTTATACTTCGATATATTTCGATAAACTTATCGATAACTGAGTTATCGGTCAAAATGTGATGACCAAAAGCCTTAAACTTTGCCTACAACATGGGCTTCAAACGAAAGCGGAGGTCGAAAGATTTCTTTTATATTTTGATATATTTCGATAAAATTAACGATAACTGAGTTATCGGTCAAAATGTGATGGCCAAAAGCCTTAAAATTTGCTTACAATAGGGGTATCAAATAAAAGGGGAGGTCGAAAAATTTCATTTATACTTCGATATATTTCGATCCACTTATCGATAACTGAGTTATCGGTCAAAATGTGATGACCAAAAGCCTCAAACTTTGCCTACAACATGGGCTTCAAACGAAAGGGGAGGTCCAAAGGTTTCATTTATACTTCGATATATTTCGATAAACTTATCGATAACTGAGTTATCGGTCAAAATGTGATGACCAAAAGCCTCAAACTTTGCCTACAACATGGGCTTCAAACGAAAGGGGAGGTCCAAAGGTTTCATTTATACTTCGATATATTTAGATAAACTTATCGATAACTGAGTTATCGGTCAAAATGTGATGACCAAAAGCCTAAAATTTTGCCTACAACATGGGCTTCAAACGAAAGGGGAGGTCCAAAGGTTTCAATTATACTTCGATATATTTCGATAAACTTATCGATAACTGAGTTATCGGTCGAAATGTGATGACCAAAAGCCTAAAATTTTGCCTGCAACATGGGCTTCAAACGAAAGCGGAGGTCCAAAGGTTTCATTTATACTTCGATATATTTCGATAAACTTATCGATAACTGAGTTATCGGTCAAAATGAGATGACTAAAAGAATCAAACTTTGCCTTCAACATGGGCTTCAAACGAAAGCGGAGGTCCAAAGGTTTCATTGATACTTCGATATATTTCGATAAACTTATCGATAACTGAGTTATCGGTCAAAATGAGATGACCAAAAGAATCAAACTTTGCCTACAACATGGGCTTCAAACGAAAGGGGAGGTCCAAAGGTTTCATTTATATTTCGATATATTTCGATAAACTTATCGATACCTGAGTTATCGGTCAAAATGTGATGACCAAAAGCCTAAAATTTTGCCTACAATATGGGCTTCTAACGAAAGCGGAGGTCCAAAGGTTTCATTTATACTTCGATATATTTCGATAAACTTATCGATAACTGAGTTATCGGTCAAAATGAGATGACTAAAAGAATCAAACTTTGCCTACAACATGGGCTTCAAACGAAAGCGGAGGTCCAAAGGTTTCATTGATACTTCGATATATTTCGATAAACTTATCGATAACTGATTTATGGGTGAAAATGTGATGACCAAAAGGCTAAAATTTTGCCTACAACATGGGCTTCAAACGAAAGGGGAGGTCCAAAAGTTTCATTTATACTTCGATATATTTCGATAAACTTATCGATAACTGAGTTATCGGTCAAAATGTGATGACCAAAAGCCTTGAACTTTGCCTACAACATGGGCAGCAAACGAAAGAGGAGGTCGAAAGGTTTCATTTATACTTCGATATATTTCGATATACTTATCCATAACTGAGTTATCGGTCAAAATGTGATGACCAAAAGCCTTAAACTTTGGCTACACCATGGGCATCAAACGAAAGTGGAGGTCGAAAGGTTTCATTTATACTTCGTTATATTTCGATAAACTTATCGATAACTGAGTTATCGGTCAAAATGTGATGACCAAACGCCTTAAACTTTGGCTACACCATGGGCATCAAACGAAAGTGGAGGGCGAAAGGTTTCATTTATACTTCGATATATTTCGATAAAATTAACGATAACTAAGTAATCGGTCAAAATGTGATGACCAAAAGCCTTAAACTTTGCCTACAACATGGGCATCAAACGAAAGGGGAGGTCGAAAGATTTCTTTTATACTTTGATATATTTCGATAAAATTAACGATAACTAAGTTATCGGTCAAAATGTGATGACCAAAAGCCTTAAACTTTGCCTAGAACATGTTCATCAAACGAATGGGGAGGTCGAAAAATTTCTTTTATACTTTGATATATTTCGATAAAGTTAACGATAACTGAGTTATCGGTCAAAATGTGATGGCCAAAAGCCTTAAAATTTGCTTACAATAGGGGTATCAAATGAAAGGGGAGGTCGAAAAATTTAATTTATACTTCGGTATATTTCGATTCACTTATCGATAACTGAGTTATCGGTCAAAATGTGATGAGCAAAAGCCTTGAACTTTGCCTACAACATGGGCATCAAACGAAAGTGGAGGTCGAAAGGTTTCATTTATACTTCGATATATTTCGATAAACTTATCGATAACTGAGTTATCGGTCAAAATGTGATGACCAAAAGCCTTAAACTTTGGCTACACCATGGGCATCAAACGAAAGTGGAGGTCGAAAGGTTTCATTTATACTTCGTTATATTTCGATAAACTTATCGATAACTGAGTTATCGGTCAAAATGTGATGACCAAACGCCATAAACTTTGGCTACACCATGGGCATCAAACGAAAGTGGAGGGCGAAAGGTTTCATTTATACTTCGATATATTTCGATAAAATTAACGATAACTAAGTAATCGGTCAAAATGTGATGACCAAAAGCCTTAAACTTTGCCTACAACATGGGCTTCAAACGAAAGGGGAGGTCCAAAGGTTTCATTTATACTTCGATATATTTCGATTAACTTATCGATAACCGAGTTAAACTTGGCATACAACATGGACATCAAACGAAAGGGCAGGTCCAAAGGTTTCATTTATACTTCGATATATTTCGATAAACTTATCGATAACTGAGTTATCGGTCAAAATGTGATGACCAAACGCCTTAAACTTTGGCTACACCATGGGCATCAAACGAAAGTGGAGGTCGAAAGGTTTCATTTATACTTCGATATATTTCGATAAACTTATCGATAACTGAGTTATCGGTCAAAATGTGATGACCAAAAGCCTTAAACTTTGGCTACACCATGGGCATCAAACGAAAGTGGAGGTCGAAAGGTTTCATTTATACTTCGTTATATTTCGATAAACTTATCGATAACTGAGTTATCGGTCAAAATGTGATGACCAAACGCCTTAAACTTTGGCTACACCATGGGCATCAAACGAAAGTGGAGGGCGAAAGGTTTCATTTATACTTCGATATATTTCGATAAAATTAACGATAACTAAGTAATCGGTCAAAATGTGATGACCAAAAGCCTTAAACTTTGCCTACATCATGGGCAGCAAACGAAAGAGGAGGTCGAAAGGTTTCATTTATACTTCGACATATTTCGATAAACTTATTGATAACTGAGTTAAACTTGGCATACAACATGGACATCAAACGAAAGGGCAGGTCCAAAGGTTTCATTTATACTTCGATATATTTCGATAAACTTATCGATAACTGAGTTATCGGTCAAAATGAGATGACCAAAAGCCTTAAACTTTGCCTACAACATGGGCTTCAAACGAAAGGGGAGGTCCAAAGGTTTCATTTATACTTCGATATATTTCGATAAACTTATCGATAACTGAGTTATCGGTCAAAATGTGATGACCAAAAGCCTTAAACTTTGGCTACACCATGGGCATCAAACGAAAGTGGAGGTCGAAAGGTTTCATTTATACTTCGATATATTTCGATAAAATTAACGATAACTAAGTTATCGGTCAAAATGTGATGACCAACAGCCTTAAACTTTGCCTACAACATGGGCATCAAACGAAAGTGGAGGTCGAAAGGTTTCATTTATACTTCGATATATTTCGATAAACTTATCGATAACTGAGTTATCGGTCAAAATGTGATGACCAAAAGCCTTAAACTTTGGCTACACCATGGGCATCAAACGAAAGAGGAGGTCGAAAGGTTTCATTTATACTTCGATATATTTCGATAAAATTAACGATAACTAAGTTATCGGTCAAAATGTGATGACCAAAAGCCTTAAACTTTGCCTACAACATGGGCATCAAACGAAAGGGGAGGTCGAAAGATTTCTTTTATACTTTGATATATTTCGATAAAATTAACGATAACTAAGTTATCGGTCAAAATGTGATGACCAAAAGCCTTAAACTTTGCCTAGAACATGGGCATCAAACGAATGGGGAGGTCGAAAAATTTCTTTTATACTTTGATATATTTCGATAAAGTTAACGATAACTGAGTTATCGGTCAAAATGTGATGGCCAAAAGCCTTAAAATTTGCTTACAATAGGGGTATCAAATGAAAGGGGAGGTCGAAAAATTTCATTTATACTTCGGTATATTTCGATTCACTTATCGATAACTGAGTTATCGGTCAAAATGTGATGAGCAAAAGCCTTGAACTTTGCCTACAACATGGGCATCAAACGAAAGTGGAGGTCGAAAGGTTTCATTTATACTTCGATATATTTCGATAAACTTATCGATAACTGAGTTATCGGTCAAAATGTGATGACCAAAAGCCTTAAACTTTGGCTACACCATGGGCATCAAACGAAAGTGGAGGTCGAAAGGTTTCATTTATACTTCGATATATTTCGATAAAATTAACGATAACTAAGTTATCGGTCAAAATGTGATGACCAACAGCCTTAAACTTTGCCTACAACATGGGCATCAAACGAAAGTGGAGGTCGAAAGGTTTCATTTATACTTCGATATATTTCGATAAACTTATCGATAACTGAGTTATCGGTCAAAATGTGATGACCAAAAGCCTTAAACTTTGGCTACACCATGGGCATCAAACGAAAGAGGAGGTCGAAAGGTTTCATTTATACTTCGATATATTTCGATAAAATTAACGATAACTAAGTTATCGGTCAAAATGTGATGACCAACAGCCTTAAACTTTGCCTACAACATGGGCATCAAACGAAAGTGGAGGTCGAAAGGTTTCATTTATACTTCGATATATTTCGATAAAATTAACGATAACTAAGTTATCGGTCAAAATGTGATGACCAACAGCCTTAAACTTTGCCTACAACATGGGCATCAAACGAAAGTGGAGGTCGAAAGGTTTCATTTATACTTCGATATATTTCGATAAACTTATCGATAACTGAGTTATCGGTCAAAATGTGATGACCAAAAGCCTTAAACTTTGGCTACACCATGGGCATCAAACGAAAGAGGAGGTCGAAAGGTTTCATTTATACTTCGATATATTTCGATAAAATTAACGATAACTAAGTTATCGGTCAAAATGTGATGACCAACAGCCTTAAACTTTGCCTACAACATGGGCATCAAACGAATGGGGAGGTCGAAAAGTTTCTTTTATACTTTGATATATTTCGATAAAGTTAACGATAACTGAGTTATCGGTCAAAATGTGATGGCCAAAAGCCTTAAAATTTGCTTACAATAGGGGTATCAAATGAAAGGGGAGGTCGAAAAATTTCATTTATACTTCGGTATATTTCGATTCACTTATCGATAACTGAGTTATCGGTCAAAATGTGATGAGCAAAAGCCTTGAACTTTGCCTACAACATGGGCATCAAACGAAAGTGGAGGTCGAAAGGTTTCATTTATACTTCGATATATTTCGATAAACTTATCGATAACTGAGTTATCGGTCAAAATGTGATGACCAAAAGCCTTAAACTTTGGCTACACCATGGGCATCAAACGAAAGTGGAGGTCGAAAGGTTTCATTTATACTTCGATATATTTCGATAAAATTAACGATAACTAAGTTATCGGTCAAAATGAGATGACCAAAAGCCTTAAACTTTGCCTACAACATGGGCTTCAAACGAAAGGGGAGGTCCAAAGGTTTCATTTATACTTCGATATATTTCGATAAACTTATCGATAACTGAGTTATCGGTCAAAATGTGATGACCAAAAGCCTTAAACTTTGGCTACACCATGGGCATCAAACGAAAGTGGAGGTCGAAAGGTTTCATTTATACTTCGATATATTTCGATAAAATTAACGATAACTAAGTTATCGGTCAAAATGTGATGACCAACAGCCTTAAACTTTGCCTACAACATGGGCATCAAACGAAAGTGGAGGTCGAAAGGTTTCATTTATACTTCGATATATTTCGATAAACTTATCGATAACTGAGTTATCGGGCAAAATGTGATGACCAAAAGCCTTAAACTTTGGCTACACCATGGGCATCAAACGAAAGAGGAGGTCGAAAGGTTTCATTTATACTTCGATATATTTCGATAAAATTAACGATAACTAAGTTATCGGTCAAAATGTGATGACCAAAAGCCTTAAACTTTGCCTACAACATGGGCATCAAACGAAAGGGGAGGTCGAAAGATTTCTTTTATACTTTGATATATTTCGATAAAATTAACGATAACTAAGTTATCGGTCAAAATGTGATGACCAAAAGCCTTAAACTTTGCCTAGAACATGGGCATCAAACGAATGGGGAGGTCGAAAAATTTCTTTTATACTTTGATATATTTCGATAAAGTTAACGATAACTGAGTTATCGGTCAAAATGTGATGGCCAAAAGCCTTAAAATTTGCTTACAATAGGGGTATCAAATGAAAGGGGAGGTCGAAAAATTTCATTTATACTTCGGTATATTTCGATTCACTTATCGATAACTGAGTTATCGGTCAAAATGTGATGAGCAAAAGCCTTGAACTTTGCCTACAACATGGGCATCAAACGAAAGTGGAGGTCGAAAGGTTTCATTTATACTTCGATATATTTCGATAAACTTATCGATAACTGAGTTATCGGTCAAAATGTGATGACCAAAAGCCTTAAACTTTGGCTACACCATGGGCATCAAACGAAAGTGGAGGTCGAAAGGTTTCATTTATACTTCGATATATTTCGATAAAATTAACGATAACTAAGTTATCGGTCAAAATGTGATGACCAACAGCCTTAAACTTTGCCTACAACATGGGCATCAAACGAAAGTGGAGGTCGAAAGGTTTCATTTATACTTCGATATATTTCGATAAACTTATCGATAACTGAGTTATCGGTCAAAATGTGATGACCAAAAGCCTTAAACTTTGCCTACAACATGGGCATCAAACGAAAGGGTAGGTCGAAAGATTTCTTTAAAACTTTAATATATTTCGATAAAATTAACGATAACTGAGTTATCGGTCAAAATGTGATGGCCAAAAGCCTTAAAATTTGCTTACAATAGGGGTATCAAATGAAAGGAGAGGTCGAAAAATTTCATTTATACTTCGATATATTTCGATTCACTTATCGATAACTGAGTTATCGGTCAAAATGTGATGACCAAAAGCCTTGAACTTTGCCTACAACATGGGCATCAAACGAAAGGGGAGGTCGAAAGGTTTCAGTTATACTTCTATATATTTCTATAAACTTATCGATAACTGAGTTATCGGTCAAAATGTGATGGTCAAAAGCCTTACAATTTGCTTACAATATTTTTATCAAATGAAAGGGGAGGTCGAAAAATTTCATTTATACTTCGATATATTTCGATTCACTTATCGATAACTGAGTTATCGGTCAAAATGTGATGACCAAAAGCCTTGAGCTTTGCCTACAACATGGGCATCAAACGAAAGGGGAGGTCGAAAGATTTCTTTTAAGCTTTGATATATTTCGATAAAATTAACGATAACTGAGTTATCGGTCAAAATGTGATGGCCAAAAGCCTTAAAATTTGCTTACAATATTGGTATGAAATGAAAGGGGAGGTCGAAAAATTTCATTTATACTTCGATATATTTCGATTCACTTATCGATAACTGAGTTATCGGTCAAAATGTGATGCCCAAAAGCCTTGAACTTTGCCTACAACATGGGCATCAAACGAAAGGGGAGGTCGAAAGGTTTCATTTATACTTCTTTATATTTCTATAAACTTATCGATAACTGAGTTATCGGTCAAAATGTGATGACCAAAAGCCTTAAACTTTGCCTACAACATGGGCATCAAACGAAAGGGGAGGTCGAAAGATTTCTTTTATACCTTGATATATTTCGATAAAATTAACGATAACTGAGTTATCGGTCAAAATGTGATGGCCAAAAGCCTTAAAATTTGCTTACAATAGGGGTATTAAATAAAAGGGGAGGTTGAAAAATTTCATTTATACTTCGATATATTTCGATTCACTTATCGATAACTGAGTTATCGGTCAAAATGTGATGACCAAAAGCCTTGAACTTTGCCTACAACATGGGCATCAAACGAAAAGGGAGGTCGAAAGGTTTCATTTAAACTTCTATATATTTCTATAAACTTATCGATAACTGAGTTAACGGTCAAAATGTGATGACCATAAGCCTTAAACTTTGCCTACAACATGGGCATCAAACGAAAGGGGAGGCCCAAAGGTTTCATTTATACTTCGATATATTTCGATAAACTTATCGATGACCTAGTTATCGGTCAAAATGTGATGACTAAAAACCTTAAACTTTGCCTACAACATGGGCAGCAAACGAAAGAGGAGGTCGAAAGGTTTCATTTATACTTCGATATATTTCGATATACTTATCCATAGCTGAGTTATCGGCCAAAATGTGATGACCAAAAACTTTAAACTTTGCCTACATCATGGGCAGCAAACGAAAGAGGAGGTCGAAAGGTTTCATTTATACTTCGATATATTTCGATAAACTTATCGATAACTGAGTTAAACTTGGCATACAACATGGACATCAAACGAAAGGGCAGGTCCAAAGGTTTCATTTATACTTCGATATATTTCGATAAACTTATCGATAACTGAGTTATCGGTCAAAATGAGATGACCAAAAGCCTCAAACTTTGCCTACAACATGGGCTTCAAACGAAAGGGGAGGTCCAAAGGTTTCATTTATACTTCGATATATTTCGATAAACTTATCGATAACTGAGTTATCGGTCAAAATGTGATGACCAAAAGCCTTGAACTTTGCCTACAACATGGGCATCAAACGAAAGGGCAGGTCCAAAGGTTTCATTTATATTTCGATATTTTTAGATAAACTTATCGATAACTGAGTTATCAGTCAAAATGTGATGACCAAAATCCTCAAACTTTGTCTACAACATGGGCTTCAGACGAAAGGGGAGGTCCAAAGGTTTCATTTATACTTCGATATATTTAGATGAACTTATCGATAACTGAGTTATCGGTCAAAATGTGATGACCAAAAGCCTAAAATTTTGCCTACAACATGGGCTTCAAACGAAAGCGGAGGTCGAAAGATTTCTTTAAAACTTTAATATATTTCGATAAAATTAACGATAACTGAGTTATCGGTCAAAATGTGATGGCCAAAAGCCTTAAAATTTGCTTACAATAGGGGTATCAAATGAAAGGGGAGGTCGAAAAATTTCATTTATACTTCGATATATTTCGATTCACTTATCGATAACTGAGTTATCGGTCAAAATGTGATGACCAAAAGCCTAAAATTTTGCCTACATCATGGGCTTCAAACGAAAGCGGAGGTCCAAAGGTTTCATTTATACTTCGATATATTTCGATAAACTTATCGATATCTGAGTTATCGGTCAAAATGAGATGACCAAAAGCCTAAAATGTTGCCTACATCATGGGCTTCAAACGAAAGCGGAGGTCCAAAGGTTTCATTGATACTTCGATATATTTCGATAAACTTATCGATAACTGAGTTATGGGTGAAAATGTGATGACCAAAAGGGTAAAATTTTTCCTACAACATGGGCTTCAAACGAAAGGGGAGGTCCAAAGGTTTCAATTATACTTCGATATATTTCGATAAACTTATCGATAACTGAGTTATCGGTCGAAATGTGATGACCAAAAGCCTAAAATTTTGCCTGCAACATGGGCTTCAAACGAAAGCGGAGGTCGAAAGATTTCTTTTATATTTTGATATATTTCGATAAAATTAACGATAACTGAGTTATCGGTCAAAATGTGATGGCCAAAAGCCTTAAAATTTGCTTACAATAGGGGTATCAAATAAAAGGGGAGGTCGAAAAATTTCATTTATACTTCGATATATTTCGATCCACTTATCGATAACTGAGTTATCGGTCAAAATGTGATGACCAAAAGCCTCAAACTTTGCCTACAACATGGGCTTCAAACGAAAGGGGAGGTCCAAAGGTTTCATTTATACTTCGATATATTTCGATAAACTTATCGATAACTGAGTTATCGGTCAAAATGTGATGACCAAAAGCCTCAAACTTTGCCTACAACATGGGCTTCAAACGAAAGGGGAGGTCCAAAGGTTTCATTTATACTTCGATATATTTAGATAAACTTATCGATAACTGAGTTATCGGTCAAAATGTGATGACCAAAAGCCTAAAATCTTGCCTACAACATGGGCTTCAAACGAAAGGGGAGGTCCAAAGGTTTCAATTATACTTCGATATATTTCGATAAACTTATCGATAACTGAGTTATCGGTCGAAATGTGATGACCAAAAGCCTAAAATTTTGCCTGCAACATGGGCTTCAAACGAAAGCGGAGGTCCAAAGGTTTCATTTATACTTCGATATATTTCGATAAACTTATCGATAACTGAGTTATCGGTCAAAATGAGATGACTAAAAGAATCAAACTTTGCCTTCAACATGGGCTTCAAACGAAAGCGGAGGTCCAAAGGTTTCATTGATACTTCGATATATTTCGATAAACTTATCGATAACTGAGTTATCGGTCAAAATGAGATGACCAAAAGAATCAAACTTTGCCTACAACATGGGCTTCAAACGAAAGTGGAGGTCCAAAGGTTTCATTTATATTTCGATATATTTCGATAAGCTTATCGATACCTGAGTTATCGGTCAAAATGTGATGACCAAAAGCCTAAAATTTTGCCTACAATATGGGCTTCAAACGAAAGCGGAGGTCCAAAGGTTTCATTTATACTTCGATATATTTCGATAAACTTATCGATAACTGAGTTATCGGTCAAAATGAGATGACTAAAAGAATCAAACTTTGCCTACAACATGGGCTTCAAACGAAAGCGGAGGTCCAAAGGTTTCATTGATACTTCGATATATTTCGATAAACTTATCGATAACTGATTTATGGGTGAAAATGTGATGACCAAAAGGCTAAAATTTTGCCTACAACATGGGCTTCAAACGAAAGGGGAGGTCCAAAAGTTTCATTTATACTTCGATATATTTCGATAAACTTATCGCTAACTGAGTTATCGGTAAAAATGAGATGACCAAAAGAATCAAACTTTGCCTACAACATGGGCTTCAAACGATAGGGGAGGTCCAAAGGTTTCATTTATACTTCGATATATTTCGATAAACTTATCGATAACTGAGTTATCGGTCAAAATGTGATGACCAAAAGCCTTGAACTTTGCCTACAACATGGGCAGCAAACGAAAGAGGAGGTCGAAAGGTTTCATTTATACTTCGATATATTTCGATATACTTATCCATAACTGAGTTATCGGTCAAAATGTGATGACCAAAAGCCTTAAACTTTGCCTACAACATGGGCATCAAACGAAAGGGGAGGCCCAAAGGTTTCATTTATACTTCGATATATTTCGATAAACTTATCGATGACCTAGTTATCGGTCAAAATGTGATGACTAAAAACCTTAAACTTTGCCTACAACATGGGCAGCAAACGAAAGAGGAGGTCGAAAGGTTTCATTTATACTTCGATATATTTCGATATACTTATCCATAGCTGAGTTATCGGCCAAAATGTGATGACCAAAAACTTTAAACTTTGCCTACATCATGGGCAGCAAACGAAAGAGGAGGTCGAAAGGTTTCATTTATACTTCGATATATTTCGATAAACTTATCGATAACTGAGTTAAACTTGGCATACAACATGGACATCAAACGAAAGGGCAGGTCCAAAGGTTTCATTTATACTTCGATATATTTCGATAAACTTATCGATAACTGAGTTATCGGTCAAAATGAGATGACCAAAAGCCTCAAACTTTGCCTACAACATGGGCTTCAAACGAAAGGGGAGGTCCAAAGGTTTCATTTATACTTCGATATATTTCGATAAACTTATCGATAACTGAGTTATCGGTCAAAATGTGATGACCAAAAGCCTTGAACTTTGCCTACAACATGGGCATCAAACGAAAGGGCAGGTCCAAAGGTTTCATTTATATTTCGATATATTTAGATAAACTTATCGATAACTGAGTTATCGGTCAAAATGTGATGACCAAAAGCCTCAAACTTTGCCTACAACATGGGCTTCAAACGAAAGGGGAGGTCCAAAGGTTTCATTGATACTTCGATATATTTCGATAAACTTATCGATAACTGAGTTATGGGTGAAAATGTGATGACCAAAAGGCTAAAATTTTGCCTACAACATGGGCTTCAAACGAAAGGGGAGGTCCAAAAGTTTCATTTATACTTCGATATATTTCGATAAACTTATCGATAACTGAGTTATCGGTCAAAATGAGATGACCAAAAGAATCAAACTTTGCCTAAAACATGGGCTTCAAACGATAGGGGAGGTCCAAAGGTTTCATTTATACTTCGATATATTTCGATAAACTTATCGATAACTGAGTTATCGGTCAAAATGTGATGACCAAAAGCCTAAAATTTTGCCTACATCATGGGCTTCAAACGAAAGCGGAGGTCCAAAGGTTTCATTTATACTTCGATATATTTCGATAAACTTATCGATATCTGAGTTATCGGTCAAAATGGGATGACCAAAAGCCTAAAATTTTGCCTACAACATGGGCTTCAGACGAAAGGGGAGGTCCAAAGGTTTCATTTATACTTCGATATATTTAGATGAACTTATCGATAACTGAGTTATCAGTCAAAATGTGATGACCAAAAGCCTAAAATTTTGCCTACAACATGGGCTTCAAACGAAAGCGGAGGTCGAAAGATTTCTTTAAAACTTTAATATATTTCGATAAAATTAACGATAACTGAGTTATCGGTCAAAATGTGATGGCCAAAAGCCTTAAAATTTGCTTACAATAGGGGTATCAAATGAAAGGGGAGGTCGAAAAATTTCATTTATACTTCGATATATTTCGATTCACTTATCGATAACTGAGTTATCGGTCAAAATGTGATGACCAAAAGCCTAAAATTTTGCCTACATCATGGGCTTCAAACGAAAGCGGAGGTCCAAAGGTTTCATTTATACTTCGATATATTTCGATAAACTTATCGATATCTGAGTTATCGGTCAAAATGAGATGACCAAAAGCCTAAAATGTTGCCTACATCATGGGCTTCAAACGAAAGCGGAGGTCCAAAGGTTTCATTGATACTTCGATATATTTCGATAAACTTATCGATAACTGAGTTATGGGTGAAAATGTGATGACCAAAAGGGTAAAATTTTTCCTACAACATGGGCTTCAAACGAAAGGGGAGGTCCAAAGGTTTCAATTATACTTCGATATATTTCGATAAACTTATCGATAACTGAGTTATCGGTCGAAATGTGATGACCAAAAGCCTAAAATTTTGCCTACATCATGGGCTTCAAACGAAAGCGGAGGTCCAAAGGTTTCATTTATACTTCGATATATTTCGATAAACTTATCGATATCTGAGTTATCGGTCAAAATGAGATGACCAAAAGCCTAAAATGTTGCCTACATCATGGGCTTCAAACGAAAGCGGAGGTCCAAAGGTTTCATTGATACTTCGATATATTTCGATAAACTTATCGATAACTGAGTTATGGGTGAAAATGTGATGACCAAAAGGGTAAAATTTTTCCTACAACATGGGCTTCAAACGAAAGGGGAGGTCCAAAGGTTTCAATTATACTTCGATATATTTCGATAAACTTATCGATAACTGAGTTATCGGTCGAAATGTGATGACCAAAAGCCTAAAATTTTGCCTGCAACATGGGCTTCAAACGAAAGCGGAGGTCGAAAGATTTCTTTTATATTTTGATATATTTCGATAAAATTAACGATAACTGAGTTATCGGTCAAAATGTGATGGCCAAAAGCCTTAAAATTTGCTTACAATAGGGGTATCAAATAAAAGGGGAGGTCGAAAAATTTCATTTATACTTCGATATATTTCGATCCACTTATCGATAACTGAGTTATCGGTCAAAATGTGATGACCAAAAGCCTCAAACTTTGCCTACAACATGGGCTTCAAACGAAAGGGGAGGTCCAAAGGTTTCATTTATACTTCGATATATTTCGATAAACTTATCGATAACTGAGTTATCGGTCAAAATGTGATGACCAAAAGCCTCAAACTTTGCCTACAACATGGGCTTCAAACGAAAGGGGAGGTCCAAAGGTTTCATTTATACTTCGATATATTTAGATAAACTTATCGATAACTGAGTTATCGGTCAAAATGTGATGACCAAAAGCCTAAAATCTTGCCTACAACATGGGCTTCAAACGAAAGGGGAGGTCCAAAGGTTTCAATTATACTTCGATATATTTCGATAAACTTATCGATAACTGAGTTATCGGTCGAAATGTGATGACCAAAAGCCTAAAATTTTGCCTGCAACATGGGCTTCAAACGAAAGCGGAGGTCCAAAGGTTTCATTTATACTTCGATATATTTCGATAAACTTATCGATAACTGAGTTATCGGTCAAAATGAGATGACTAAAAGAATCAAACTTTGCCTTCAACATGGGCTTCAAACGAAAGCGGAGGTCCAAAGGTTTCATTGATACTTCGATATATTTCGATAAACTTATCGATAACTGAGTTATCGGTCAAAATGAGATGACCAAAAGAATCAAACTTTGCCTACAACATGGGCTTCAAACGAAAGGGGAGGTCCAAAGGTTTCATTTATATTTCGATATATTTCGATAAACTTATCGATACCTGAGTTATCGGTCAAAATGTGATGACCAAAAGCCTAAAATTTTGCCTACAATATGGGCTTCAAACGAAAGCGGAGGTCCAAAGGTTTCATTTATACTTCGATATATTTCGATAAACTTATCGATAACTGAGTTATCGGTCAAAATGAGATGACTAAAAGAATCAAACTTTGCCTACAACATGGGCTTCAAACGAAAGCGGAGGTCCAAAGGTTTCATTGATACTTCGATATATTTCGATAAACTTATCGATAACTGATTTATGGGTGAAAATGTGATGACCAAAAGGCTACAATTTTGCCTACAACATGGGCTTCAAACGAAAGGGGAGGTCCAAAAGTTTCATTTATACTTCGATATATTTCGATAAACTTATCGCTAACTGAGTTATCGGTAAAAATGAGATGACCAAAAGAATCAAACTTTGCCTACAACATGGGCTTCAAACGATAGGGGAGGTCCAAAGGTTTCATTTATACTTCGATATATTTCGATAAACTTATCGATAACTGAGTTATCGGTCAAAATGTGATGACCAAAAGCCTTGAACTTTGCCTACAACATGGGCAGCAAACGAAAGAGGAGGTCGAAAGGTTTCATTTATACTTCGATATATTTCGATATACTTATCCATAACTGAGTTATCGGTCAAAATGTGATGACCAAAAGCCTTAAACTTTGGCTACACCATGGGCATCAAACGAAAGTGGAGGTCGAAAGGTTTCATTTATACTTCGTTATATTTCGATAAACTTATCGATAACTGAGTTATCGGTCAAAATGTGATGACCAAACGCCTTAAACTTTGGCTACACCATGGGCATCAAACGAAAGTGGAGGGCGAAAGGTTTCATTTATACTTCGATATATTTCGATAAAATTAACGATAACTAAGTAATCGGTCAAAATGTGATGACCAAAAGCCTTAAACTTTGCCTACAACATGGGCATCAAACGAAAGGGGAGGTCGAAAGATTTCTTTTATACTTTGATATATTTCGATAAAATTAACGATAACTAAGTTATCGGTCAAAATGTGATGACCAAAAGCCTTAAACTTTGCCTAGAACATGGGCATCAAACGAATGGGGAGGTCGAAAAATTTCTTTTATACTTTGATATATTTCGATAAAGTTAACGATAACTGAGTTATCGGTCAAAATGTGATGGCCAAAAGCCTTAAAATTTGCTTACAATAGGGGTATCAAATGAAAGGGGAGGTCGAAAAATTTCATTTATACTTCGGTATATTTCGATTCACTTATCGATAACTGAGTTATCGGTCAAAATGTGATGAGCAAAAGCCTTGAACTTTGCCTACAACATGGGCATCAAACGAAAGTGGAGGTCGAAAGGTTTCATTTATACTTCGATATATTTCGATAAACTTATCGATAACTGAGTTATCGGTCAAAATGTGATGACCAAAAGCCTTAAACTTTGGCTACACCATGGGCATCAAACGAAAGTGGAGGTCGAAAGGTTTCATTTATACTTCGTTATATTTCGATAAACTTATCGATAACTGAGTTATCGGTCAAAATGTGATGACCAAACGCCTTAAACTTTGGCTACACCATGGGCATCAAACGAAAGTGGAGGGCGAAAGGTTTCATTTATACTTCGATATATTTCGATAAACTTATCGATAACTGAGTTATGGGTGAAAATGTGATGACCAAAAGGGTAAAATTTTTCCTACATCATGGGCTTCAAACGAAAGGGGAGGTCCAAAGGTTTCAATTATACTTCGATATATTTCAATAAACTTATCGATAACTGAGTTATGGGTGAAAATGTGATGACCAAAAGGGTAAAATTTTTCCTACAACATGGGCTTCAAACGAAAGGGGAGGTCCAAAGGTTTCAATTATACTTCGATATATTTCGATAAACTTATCGATAACTGAGTTATCGGTCGAAATGTGATGACCAAAAGCCTAAAATTTTGCCTGCAACATGGGCTTCAAACGAAAGCGGAGGTCGAAAGATTTCTTTTATATTTTGATATATTTCGATAAAATTAACGATAACTGAGTTATCGGTCAAAATGTGATGGCCAAAAGCCTTAAAATTTGCTTACAATAGGGGTATCAAATAAAAGGGGAGGTCGAAAAATTTCATTTATACTTCGATATATTTCGATCCACTTATCGATAACTGAGTTATCGGTCAAAATGTGATGACCAAAAGCCTCAAACTTTGCCTACAACATGGGCTTCAAACGAAAGGGGAGGTCCAAAGGTTTCATTTATACTTCGATATATTTCGATAAACTTATCGATAACTGAGTTATCGGTCAAAATGTGATGACCAAAAGCCTCAAACTTTGCCTACAACATGGGCTTCAAACGAAAGGGGAGGTCCAAAGGTTTCATTTATACTTCGATATATTTAGATAAACTTATCGATAACTGAGTTATCGGTCAAAATGTGATGACCAAAAGCCTAAAATCTTGCCTACAACATGGGCATCAAACGAAAGGGGAGGTCGAAAGATTTCTTTTATACTTTGATATATTTCGATAAAATTAACGATAACTAAGTTATCGGTCAAAATGTGATGACCAAAAGCCTTAAACTTTGCCTAGAACATGGGCATCAAACGAATGGGGAGGTCGAAAAATTTCTTTTATACTTTGATATATTTCGATAAAGTTAACGATAACTGAGTTATCGGTCAAAATGTGATGGCCAAAAGCCTTAAAATTTGCTTACAATAGGGGTATCAAATGAAAGGGGAGGTCGAAAAATTTCATTTATACTTCGGTATATTTCGATTCACTTATCGATAACTGAGTTATCGGTCAAAATGTGATGAGCAAAAGCCTTGAACTTTGCCTACAACATGGGCATCAAACGAAAGTGGAGGTCGAAAGGTTTCATTTATACTTCGATATATTTCGATAAACTTATCGATAACTGAGTTATCGGTCAAAATGTGATGACCAAAAGCCTTAAACTTTGGCTACACCATGGGCATCAAACGAAAGTGGAGGTCGAAAGGTTTCATTTATACTTCGTTATATTTCGATAAACTTATCGATAACTGAGTTATCGGTCAAAATGTGATGACCAAACGCCTTAAACTTTGGCTACACCATGGGCATCAAACGAAAGTGGAGGGCGAAAGGTTTCATTTATACTTCGATATATTTCGATAAACTTATCGATAACTGAGTTATGGGTGAAAATGTGATGACCAAAAGGGTAAAATTTTTCCTACAACATGGGCTTCAAACGAAAGGGGAGGTCCAAAGGTTTCAATTATACTTCGATATATTTCGATAAACTTATCGATAACTGAGTTATGGGTGAAAATGTGATGACCAAAAGGGTAAAATTTTTCCTACAACATGGGCTTCAAACGAAAGGGGAGGTCCAAAGGTTTCAATTATACTTCGATATATTTCGATAAACTTATCGATAACTGAGTTATCGGTCGAAATGTGATGACCAAAAGCCTAAAATTTTGCCTGCAACATGGGCTTCAAACGAAAGCGGAGGTCGAAAGATTTCTTTTATATTTTGATATATTTCGATAAAATTAACGATAACTGAGTTATCGGTCAAAATGTGATGGCCAAAAGCCTTAAAATTTGCTTACAATAGGGGTATCAAATAAAAGGGGAGGTCGAAAAATTTCATTTATACTTCGATATATTTCGATCCACTTATCGATAACTGAGTTATCGGTCAAAATGTGATGACCAAAAGCCTCAAACTTTGCCTACAACATGGGCTTCAAACGAAAGGGGAGGTCCAAAGGTTTCATTTATACTTCGATATATTTCGATAAACTTATCGATAACTGAGTTATCGGTCAAAATGTGATGACCAAAAGCCTCAAACTTTGCCTACAACATGGGCTTCAAACGAAAGGGGAGGTCCAAAGGTTTCATTTATACTTCGATATATTTAGATAAACTTATCGATAACTGAGTTATCGGTCAAAATGTGATGACCAAAAGCCTAAAATCTTGCCTACAACATGGGCTTCAAACGAAAGGGGAGGTCCAAAGGTTTCAATTATACTTCGATATATTTCGATAAACTTATCGATAACTGAGTTATCGGTCGAAATGTGATGACCAAAAGCCTAAAATTTTGCCTGCAACATGGGCTTCAAACGAAAGCGGAGGTCCAAAGGTTTCATTTATACTTCGATATATTTCGATAAACTTATCGATAACTGAGTTATCGGTCAAAATGAGATGACTAAAAGAATCAAACTTTGCCTTCAACATGGGCTTCAAACGAAAGCGGAGGTCCAAAGGTTTCATTGATACTTCGATATATTTCGATAAACTTATCGATAACTGAGTTATCGGTCAAAATGAGATGACCAAAAGAATCAAACTTTGCCTACAACATGGGCTTCAAACGAAAGGGGAGGTCCAAAGGTTTCATTTATATTTCGATATATTTCGATAAACTTATCGATACCTGAGTTATCGGTCAAAATGTGATGACCAAAAGCCTAAAATTTTGCCTACAATATGGGCTTCAAACGAAAGCGGAGGTCCAAAGGTTTCATTTATACTTCGATATATTTCGATAAACTTATCGATAACTGAGTTATCGGTCAAAATGAGATGACTAAAAGAATCAAACTTTGCCTACAACATGGGCTTCAAACGAAAGCGGAGGTCCAAAGGTTTCATTGATACTTCGATATATTTCGATAAACTTATCGATAACTGATTTATGGGTGAAAATGTGATGACCAAAAGGCTAAAATTTTGCCTACAACATGGGCTTCAAACGAAAGGGGAGGTCCAAAAGTTTCATTTATACTTCGATATATTTCGATAAACTTATCGCTAACTGAGTTATCGGTAAAAATGAGATGACCAAAAGAATCAAACTTTGCCTACAACATGGGCTTCAAACGATAGGGGAGGTCCAAAGGTTTCATTTATACTTCGATATATTTCGATAAACTTATCGATAACTGAGTTATCGGTCAAAATGTGATGACCAAAAGCCTTGAACTTTGCCTACAACATGGGCAGCAAACGAAAGAGGAGGTCGAAAGGTTTCATTTATACTTCGATATATTTCGATATACTTATCCATAACTGAGTTATCGGTCAAAATGTGATGACCAAAAGCCTTAAACTTTGGCTACACCATGGGCATCAAACGAAAGTGGAGGTCGAAAGGTTTCATTTATACTTCGTTATATTTCGATAAACTTATCGATAACTGAGTTATCGGTCAAAATGTGATGACCAAACGCCTTAAACTTTGGCTACACCATGGGCATCAAACGAAAGTGGAGGGCGAAAGGTTTCATTTATACTTCGATATATTTCGATAAAATTAACGATAACTAAGTAATCGGTCAAAATGTGATGACCAAAAGCCTTAAACTTTGCCTACAACATGGGCATCAAACGAAAGGGGAGGTCGAAAGATTTCTTTTATACTTTGATATATTTCGATAAAATTAACGATAACTAAGTTATCGGTCAAAATGTGATGACCAAAAGCCTTAAACTTTGCCTAGAACATGGGCATCAAACGAATGGGGAGGTCGAAAAATTTCTTTTATACTTTGATATATTTCGATAAAGTTAACGATAACTGAGTTATCGGTCAAAATGTGATGGCCAAAAGCCTTAAAATTTGCTTACAATAGGGGTATCAAATGAAAGGGGAGGTCGAAAAATTTCATTTATACTTCGGTATATTTCGATTCACTTATCGATAACTGAGTTATCGGTCAAAATGTGATGAGCAAAAGCCTTGAACTTTGCCTACAACATGGGCATCAAACGAAAGTGGAGGTCGAAAGGTTTCATTTATACTTCGATATATTTCGATAAACTTATCGATAACTGAGTTATCGGTCAAAATGTGATGACCAAAAGCCTTAAACTTTGGCTACACCATGGGCATCAAACGAAAGTGGAGGTCGAAAGGTTTCATTTATACTTCGTTATATTTCGATAAACTTATCGATAACTGAGTTATCGGTCAAAATGTGATGACCAAACGCCTTAAACTTTGGCTACACCATGGGCATCAAACGAAAGTGGAGGGCGAAAGGTTTCATTTATACTTCGATATATTTCGATAAAATTAACGATAACTAAATAATCGGTCAAAATGTGATGACCAAAAGCCTTAAACTTTGCCTACAACATGGGCTTCAAACGAAAGGGGAGGTCCAAAGGTTTCATTTATACTTCGATATATTTCGATTAACTTATCGATAACCGAGTTAAACTTGGCATACAACATGGACATCAAACGAAAGGGCAGGTCCAAAGGTTTCATTTATACTTCGATATATTTCGATAAACTTATCGATAACTGAGTTATCGGTCAAAATGTGATGACCAAACGCCTTAAACTTTGGCTACACCATGGGCATCAAACGAAAGTGGAGGTCGAAAGGTTTCATTTATACTTCGATATATTTCGATAAACTTATCGATAACTGAGTTATCGGTCAAAATGTGATGACCAAAAGCCTTAAACTTTGGCTACACCATGGGCATCAAACGAAAGTGGAGGTCGAAAGGTTTCATTTATACTTCGTTATATTTCGATAAACTTATCGATAACTGAGTTATCGGTCAAAATGTGATGACCAAACGCCTTAAACTTTGGCTACACCATGGGCATCAAACGAAAGTGGAGGGCGAAAGGTTTCATTTATACTTCGATATATTTCGATAAAATTAACGATAACTAAGTAATCGGTCAAAATGTGATGACCAAAAGCCTTAAACTTTGCCTACATCATGGGCAGCAAACGAAAGAGGAGGTCGAAAGGTTTCATTTATACTTCGACATATTTCGATAAACTTATTGATAACTGAGTTAAACTTGGCATACAACATGGACATCAAACGAAAGGGCAGGTCCAAAGGTTTCATTTATACTTCGATATATTTCGATAAACTTATCGATAACTGAGTTATCGGTCAAAATGAGATGACCAAAAGCCTTAAACTTTGCCTACAACATGGGCTTCAAACGAAAGGGGAGGTCCAAAGGTTTCACTTATACTTCGATATATTTCGATAAACTTATCGATAACTGAGTTATCGGTCAAAATGTGATGACCAAAAGCCTTAAACTTTGGCTACACCATGGGCATCAAACGAAAGTGGAGGTCGAAAGGTTTCATTTATACTTCGATATATTTCGATAAAATTAACGATAACTAAGTTATCGGTCAAAATGTGATGACCAACAGCCTTAAACTTTGCCTACAACATGGGCATCAAACGAAAGTGGAGGTCGAAAGGTTTCATTTATACTTCGATATATTTCGATAAACTTATCGATAACTGAGTTATCGGTCAAAATGTGATGACCAAAAGCCTTAAACTTTGGCTACACCATGGGCATCAAACGAAAGAGGAGGTCGAAAGGTTTCATTTATACTTCGATATATTTCGATAAAATTAACGATAACTAAGTTATCGGTCAAAATGTGATGACCAAAAGCCTTAAACTTTGCCTACAACATGGGCGTCAAACGAAAGGGGAGGTCGAAAGATTTCTTTTATACTTTGATATATTTCGATAAAATTAACGATAACTAAGTTATCGGTCAAAATGTGATGACCAAAAGCCTTAAACTTTGCCTAGAACATGGGCATCAAACGAATGGGGAGGTCGAAAAATTTCTTTTATACTTTGATATATTTCGATAAAGTTAACGATAACTGAGTTATCGGTCAAAATGTGATGGCCAAAAGCCTTAAAATTTGCTTACAATAGGGGTATCAAATGAAAGGGGAGGTCGAAAAATTTCATTTATACTTCGGTATATTTCGATTCACTTATCGATAACCGAGTTATCGGTCAAAATGTGATGAGCAAAAGCCTTGAACTTTGCCTACAACATGGGCATCAAACGAAAGTGGAGGTCGAAAGGTTTCATTTATACTTCGATATATTTCGATAAACTTATCGATAACTGAGTTATCGGTCAAAATGTGATGACCAAAAGCCTTAAACTTTGGCTACACCATGGGCATCAAACGAAAGTGGAGGTCGAAAGGTTTCATTTATACTTCGATATATTTCGATAAAATTAACGATAACTAAGTTATCGGTCAAAATGTGATGACCAACAGCCTTAAACTTTGCCTACAACATGGGCATCAAACGAAAGTGGAGGTCGAAAGGTTTCATTTATACTTCGATATATTTCGATAAACTTATCGATAACTGAGTTATCGGTCAAAATGTGATGACCAAAAGCCTTAAACTTTGGCTACACCATGGGCATCAAACGAAAGAGGAGGTCGAAAGGTTTCATTTATACTTCGATATATTTCGATAAAATTAACGATAACTAAGTTATCGGTCAAAATGTGATGACCAAAAGCCTTAAACTTTGCCTACAACATGGGCATCAAACGAAAGGGGAGGTCGAAAGATTTCTTTTATACTTTGATATATTTCGATGAAATTAACGATAGCTGAGTTATCGGTCAAAATGTGATGGCCAAAAGCCTTAAAATTTGCTTACAATAGGGATATCAAATAAAAGGGGAGGTCGAAAAATTTCATTTATACTTCGATATATTTCTATTCACTTATCGATAACTGAGTTACCGGTCAAAATGTGATGACCAAAAGCCTTGAACTTTGCCTACAACATGATCATCAAACGAAAGGGGAGGTGCAAAGGTTTCATTTATACTTCGATATATTTCGATAAACTTATCGATGCCCTAGCTATCGGTCAAAATGTGATGACCAAAAACATTAAACTTTGCCTACAACATGGGCAGCAAACGAAAGAGGAGGTCGAAAGGTTTCATTTATACTTCGATATATTTCGATATACTTATCCATAACTGAGTTATCGGTCAAAATGTGATGACCAAAAGCCTTAAACTTTGGCTACACCATGGGCATAAAAGGAAAGGGGAGGTCCAAAGGTTTCATTTATACTTCGATATATTTCGATTCACTTATCGATAACTGAGTTGTCGGTCAAAATGTGATGGCCAAAAGCCTTAAAATTTGCTTACAATAGGGGTATCAAATGAAAGGGGAGGTCGAAAAATTTTATTTATACTTCGATATATTTCGATTCACTTATCGATAACTGAGTTATCGGTCAAAATGTGATGACCAAAAGCCTTGAACTTTGCCTGCAACGAAAGGGGAGGTCGAAAGGTTTCATTTATACTTCTATATATTTCTATAAACTTATCGATAACTGAGTTAACGGTCAAAATGTGATGACCATAAGCCTTAAACTTTGCCTACAACATGGGCATCAAACGAAAGGGGATCCGAAAGGTTTCATTTATACTGAGTTATTTTTATTTTCTGTTTTTCCGACAGGGTGAATGCTAGATTTATATTGGAACGATTTTCCGTCATCCCTTGTCAATTTTTGTTTGTTTACAAACCGGTTTCGGTGATCCGCCATCTTCAGTGTAAGTTTTCGTTCTGATCTGTGTCTATCCGTTGTCCAGTATTTATAGTTTGAATGCTGTAGGTAAAGTTAGTATGCGTGTATATAGTTCGTGCGTTAGGTTCGTGTTTCACGAATGTTCCCGAGCGGCAAGCTGCAATAGGGTTGTTTTGAAACTCGTCTATTAGTTTGTTTGTCAGGCACTGCTGAACGCTATGTAATGTCAGGTAATGCTGAATGTTCTCGAGCGGCAACTCGTTAACTAGTTTGTGGGTCAGGTAATGTTAATCTTGTACTTGAACAGAAGTCGGTAATTTTTGTCCTTTGGTTTGTTTTGTGTGTTCGCTCGTTTATCGTTACTTGTCTGGTTATTGTACCTGCTGCGTTGTTTTGTTTTTTGTAGACTAGTTTTAGAGGTTCGAATATTGCATCAGAATTGGTGCTAGTTTGTTCGTTTATTATTCTTCCGTCAAATGTCTTTAGTTTGTATATTTCCATGTTCTCAAGCACATTTCTGTTTCATTTATACTTCGATATATTTCGATAAACTTATCGATGACCTAGTTATCGGTCAAAATGTGATGACCAAAAACCTTAAACTTTGCCTACAACATGGGCAGCAAACGAAAGAGGAGGTCGAAAGGTTTCATTTATACTTCGATATATTTCGATATACTTATCCATAACTGAGTTATCGGTCAAAATGTGATGACCAAAAACCTTAAACTTTGCCTACATCATGGGCAGCAAACGAAAGAGGAGGTCGAAAGGTTTCATTTATACTTCGACATATTTCGATAAACTTATTGATAACTGAGTTAAACTTGGCATACAACATGGACATCAAACGAAAGGGCAGGTCCAAAGGTTTCATTTATACTTCGATATATTTCGATAAACTTATCGATAACTGAGTTATCGGTCAAAATGAGATGACCAAAAGCCTTAAACTTTGCCTACAACATGGGCTTCAAACGAAAGGGGAGGTCCAAAGGTTTCATTTATACTTCGATATATTTCGATAAACTTATCGATAACTGAGTTATCGGTCAAAATGTGATGACCAAAAGCCTTAAACTTTGGCTACACCATGGGCATCAAACGAAAGTGGAGGTCGAAAGGTTTCATTTATACTTCGATATATTTCGATAAAATTAACGATAACTAAGTTATCGGTCAAAATGTGATGACAACAGCCTTAAACTTTGCCTACAACATGGGCATTAAACGAAAGTGGAGGTCGAAAGGTTTCATTTATACTTCGATATATTTCGATAAACTTATCGATAACTGAGTTATCGGTCAAAATGTGATGACCAAAAGCCTTAAACTTTGGCTACACCATGGGCATCAAACGAAAGAGGAGGTCGAAAGGTTTCATTTATACTTCGATATATTTCGATAAAATTAACGATAACTAAGTTATCGGTCAAAATGTGATGACCAAAAGCCTTAAACTTTGCCTACAACATGGGCATCAAACGAAAGGGGAGGTCGAAAGATTTCTTTTATACTTTGATATATTTCGATAAAATTAACGATAACTAAGTTATCGGTCAAAATGTGATGACCAAAAGCCTTAAACTTTGCCTAGAACATGGGCATCAAACGAATGGGGAGGTCGAAAAATTTCTTTTATACTTTGATATATTTCGATAAAGTTAACGATAACTGAGTTATCGGTCAAAATGTGATGGCCAAAAGCCTTAAAATTTGCTTACAATAGGGGTATCAAATGAAAGGGGAGGTCGAAAAATTTCATTTATACTTCGGTATATTTCGATTCACTTATCGATAACTGAGTTATCGGTCAAAATGTGATGAGCAAAAGCCTTGAACTTTGCCTACAACATGGGCATCAAACGAAAGTGGAGGTCGAAAGGTTTCATTTATACTTCGATATATTTCGATAAACTTATCGATAACTGAGTTATCGGTCAAAATGTGATGACCAAAAGCCTTAAACTTTGGCTACACCATGGGCATCAAACGAAAGTGGAGGTCGAAAGGTTTCATTTATACTTCGATATATTTCGATAAAATTAACGATAACTAAGTTATCGGTCAAAATGTGATGACCAACAGCCTTAAACTTTGCCTACAACATGGGCATCAAACGAAAGTGGAGGTCGAAAGGTTTCATTTATACTTCGATATATTTCGATAAACTTATCGATAACTGAGTTATCGGTCAAAATGTGATGACCAAAAGCCTTAAACTTTGGCTACACCATGGGCATCAAACGAAAGAGGAGGTCGAAAGGTTTCATTTATACTTCGATATATTTCGATAAAATTAACGATAACTAAGTTATCGGTCAAAATGTGATGACCAAAAGCCTTAAACTTTGCCTACAACATGGGCATCAAACGAAAGGGGAGGTCGAAAGATTTCTTTTATACTTTGATATATTTCGATGAAATTAACGATAGCTGAGTTATCGGTCAAAATGTGATGGCCAAAAGCCTTAAAATTTGCTTACAATAGGGATATCAAATAAAAGGGGAGGTCGAAAAATTTCATTTATACTTCGATATATTTCTATTCACTTATCGATAACTGAGTTACCGGTCAAAATGTGATGACCAAAAGCCTTGAACTTTGCCTACAACATGATCATCAAACGAAAGGGGAGGTGCAAAGGTTTCATTTATACTTCGATATATTTCGATAAACTTATCGATGCCCTAGCTATCGGTCAAAATGTGATGACCAAAAACATTAAACTTTGCCTACAACATGGGCAGCAAACGAAAGAGGAGGTCGAAAGGTTTCATTTATACTTCGATATATTTCGATATACTTATCCATAACTGAGTTATCGGTCAAAATGTGATGACCAAAAGCCTTAAACTTTGGCTACACCATGGGCATAAAAGGAAAGGGGAGGTCCAAAGGTTTCATTTATACTTCGATATATTTCGATTCACTTATCGATAACTGAGTTATCGGTCAAAATGTGATGGCCAAAAGCCTTAAAATTTGCTTACAATAGGGGTATCAAATGAAAGGGTAGGTCGAAAAATTGTATTTATACTTCGATATATTTCGATTCACTTATCGATAACTGAGTTATCGGTCAAAATGTGATGACCAAAAGCCTTGAACTTTGCCTGCAACGAAAGGGGAGGTCGAAAGGTTTCATTTATACTTCTATATATTTCTATAAACTTATCGATAACTGAGTTAACGGTCAAAATGTGATGACCATAAGCCTTAAACTTTGCCTACAACATGGGCATCAAACGAAAGGGGATCCGAAAGGTTTCATTTATACTGAGTTATTTTTATTTTCTGTTTTTCCGACAGGGTGAATGCTAGATTTATATTGGAACGATTTTCCGTCATCCCTTGTCAATTTTTGTTTGTTTACAAACCGGTTTCGGCGATCCGCCATCTTCAGTGTAAGTTTTCGTTCTGATCTGTGTCTATCCGTTGTCCAGTATTTATAGTTTGAATGCTGTAGGTAAAGTTAGTATGCGTGTATATAGTTCGTGCGTTAGGTTCGTGTTTCACGAATGTTCCCGAGCGGCAAGCTGCAATAGGGTTGTTTTGAAACTCGTCTATTAGTTTGTTTGTCAGGCACTGCTGAACGCTATGTAATGTCAGGTAATGCTGAATGTTCTCGAGCGGCAACTCGTTAACTAGTTTGTGGGTCAGGTAATGTTAATCTTGTACTTGAACAGAAGTCGGTAATTTTTGTCCTTTGGTTTGTTTTGTGTGTTCGCTCGTTTATCGTTACTTGTCTGGTTATTGTACCTGCTGCGTTGTTTTGTTTTTTGTAGACTAGTTTTAGAGGTTCGAATATTGCATCAGAATTGGTGCTAGTTTGTTCGTTTATTATTCTTCCGTCAAATGTCTTTAGTTTGTATATTTCCATGTTCTCAAGCACATTTCTGTTTCATTTATACTTCGATATATTTCGATAAACTTATCGATGACCTAGTTATCGGTCAAAATGTGATGACCAAAAACCTTAAACTTTGCCTACAACATGGGCAGCAAACGAAAGAGGAGGTCGAAAGGTTTCATTTATACTTCGATATATTTCGATATACTTATCCATAACTGAGTTATCGGTCAAAATGTGATGACCAAAAACCTTAAACTTTGCCTACATCATGGGCAGCAAACGAAAGAGGAGGTCGAAAGGTTTCATTTATACTTCGACATATTTCGATAAACTTATTGATAACTGAGTTAAACTTGGCATACAACATGGACATCAAACGAAAGGGCAGGTCCAAAGGTTTCATTTATACTTCGATATATTTCGATAAACTTATCGATAACTGAGTTATCGGTCAAAATGAGATGACCAAAAGCCTTAAACTTTGCCTACAACATGGGCTTCAAACGAAAGGGGAGGTCCAAAGGTTTCATTTATACTTCGATATATTTCGATAAACTTATCGATAACCGAGTTAAACTTGGCATACAACATGGACATCAAACGAAAGGGCAGGTCCAAAGGTTTCATTTATACTTCGATATATTTCGATAAACTTATCGATAACTGATTTATCGGTCAAAATGAGATGACCAAAAGCCTCAAACTTTGCCTACAACATGGGCTTCAAAGGAAAAGGGGAGGCCCAAAAGTTTCATTTATACTTCGATATATTTCGATAAACTTATCGATAACCAAGTTAAACTTGGCATACAACATGGACATCAAACGAAAGGGGAGGTCCAAAGGTTTCATTTATACTTCGATATATTTCGATAAACTTATCGATAACTGAGTTATCGGTCAAAATGAGATGACCAAAAGCCTTAAACTTTGCCTACAACATGGGCTTCAAACGAAAGGGGAGGTCCAAAGGTTTCATTTATACTTCGATATATTTCGATTAACTTATCGATAACCGAGTTAAACTTGGCATACAACATGGACATCAAACGAGAGGGCAGGTCCAAAGGTTTCATTTATACTTCGATATATTTCGATAAACTTATCGATAACTGATTTATCGGTCAAAATGAGATGACCAAAAGCCTCAAACTTTGCCTACAACATGGGCTTCAAACGAAAGGGGAGGTCCAAAAGTTTCATTTATACTTCGCTATATTTCGATAAACTTATCGATAACCGAGCTAAACTTGGCATACAACATGGACATCAAACGAAAGGGGAGATCGAAAGATTTTTTTAAAACTTTGATATATTTCGATAACATTAACGATAACTGAGTTATCGGTCAAAATGTGATGAACAAAAGCCTTAAAATTTGCTTACAATAGGGGTATCAAATGAAAGGGGAGGTCGAAAAATTTCATTTATACTTCGATATATTTCGATTCACTTATCGATAACTGAGTTATCGGTCAAAATGTGATGACCAAAAGCCTCAAACTTTGCCTACAATTTGGGCTTCAAACGAAAGCGGAGGTCCAAAAGTTTAATTTATACTTCGTTATATTTCGATAAACTTATCGATAACTGATTTATCGGTCAAAATGAGATGACCAAAAGCCTCAAACTTTGCCTACAACATGGGCTTCAAACGAAAGGGGAGGTCCAAAAGTTTCATTTATACTTCGATATATTTCGATAAACTTATCGATAACCGAGTTAAACTTGCCATACAACATGGACATCAAACGAAAGGGGAGGTCCAAAGGTTTCATTTTTACTTCGATATATTTCGATAAACTTATCGATAACTGATTTATCGGTCAAAATGAGATGACCAAAAGCCTCAAACTTTGCCTACAACATGGGCTTCAAACGAAAGGGGAGGTCCAAAAGTTTCATTTATACTTCGATATATTTCGATAAACTTATCGATAACCGAGTTAAACTTGGCATACAACATGGACATCAAACGAAAGGGCAGGTCCAAAGGTTTCATTTATACTTCGATATATTTCGATAAACTTATCGATAACTGATTTATCGGTCAAAATGAGATGACCAAAAGCCTCAAACTTTGCCTACAACATGGCCTTCAAACGAAAGGGGAGGTCCAAAAGTTTCATTTATACTTCGATATATTTCGATAAACTTATCGATAACCGAGTTAAACTTGGCATACAACATGGACATCAAACGAAAGGGGAGGTCGAAAGATTTCTTTAAAACTTTGATATATTTCGATAAAATTAACGATAACTAAGTTATCGGGCAAAATGTGATGACTAAAAGCCTTAAAATTTGCTTACAATAGGGGTATCAAATGAAAGGGGAGGTCGAAAAATTTCATTTATACTTCGATATATTTCTATATACTTATCCAAAACTGAGTTATCGGTCAAAATGTGACGACCAAAAGCCTAAACTTTGGCTACACCATGGGCATCAAACGAAAGTGGAGGTCGAAAGGTTTCATTTATACTTCGATATATTTCGATAAAATTAACGATAACTAAGTTATCGGTCAAAATGTGATGACCAAAAGCCTTAAACTTTGCCTACAACATGGGCATCAAACGAATGGGGAGGTCGAAAAATTTCTTTTATACTTTGATATATTTCGATAAAGATAACGATAACTGAGTTATCGGTCAAAATGTGATGGCCAAAAGCCTTAAAATTTGCTTACAATAGGGGTATCAAATGAAAGGGGAGGTCGAAAAATTTCATTTATACTTCGGTATATTTCGATTCACTTATCGATAACTGAGTTATCGGTCAAAATGTGATGAGCAAAAGCCTTGAACTTTGCCCACAACATGGTCATCAAACGAAAGCGGAGGTCGAAAGATTTCTTTTATACTTTGATATATTTCGATAAAATTAACGATAACTGAGTTATCGGTCAAAATGTGATGGCCAAAAGCCTTAAAATTTGCTTACAATAGGGGTATCAAATAAAAGGGGAGGTCGAAAAATTTCATTTATACTTCGATATATTTCTATTCACTTATCGATAACTGAGTTATCGGTCAAAATGTGATGACCAAAAGCCTTGAACTTTGCCTACAACATGATCATTAAACGAAAGGGGAGGTGCAAAGGTTTCATTTATACTTCGATATATTTCGATAAACTTATCGATGCCCTAGTTATCGGTCAAAATGTGATCACCAAAAACATTAAACTTTGCCTACAACATGGGCAGCAAACGAAAGAGGAGGTCGAAAGGTTTCATTTATACTTCGATATATTTCGATATACTTATCCATAACTGAGTTATCGGTCAAAATGTGATGACCAAAAGCCTTAAACTTTGGCTACACCATGGGCATCAAAGAAAAGGGGAGGTCCAAAGGTTTCATTTATACTTCGATATATTTCGATTCACTTATCGATAACTGAGTTATCGGTCAAAATGTGATGGCCAAAAGCCTTAAAATTTGCTTACAATAGGGGTATCAATTGAAAGGGGAGGTCGAAAAATTTCATTTATACTTCGATATATTTCGATTCACTTATCGATAACTGAGTTATCGGTCAAAATGTGATGACCAAAAGCCTTGAACTTTGCCTGCAACATGGGCATCAAACGAAAGGGGAGGTCGAAAGGTTTCATTTATACTTCTATATATTTCTATAAACTTATCGATAACTGAGTTAACGGTCAAAATGTGATGACCATAAGCCTTAAACTTTGCCTACAACATGGGCATCAAACGAAAGGGGAGGCCGAAAGGTTTTATTTATACTTCGATATATTTCGATAAACTTATCGATGACCTAGTTATCGGTCAAAATGTGATGACCAAAAACCTTAAACTTTGCCTACAACATGGGCAGCAAACGAAAGAGGAGGTCGAAAGGTTTCATTTATACTTCGATATATTTCGATATACTTATCCATAACTGAGTTATCGGTCAAAATGTGATGACCAAAAACCTTAAACTTTGCCTACAACATGGGCAGCAAACGAAAGAGGAGGTCGAAAGGTTTCATTTATACTTCGATATATTTCGATATACTTATCCATATATTTCGATAAACTTATCGATAACTGAGTTATCGGTCAAAATGAGATGACCAAAAGCCTTAAACTTTGCCTACAACATGGGCTTCAAACGAAAGGGGAGGTCCAAAGGTTTCATTTATACTTCGATATATTTCGATAAACTTATCGATAACTGATTTATCGGTCAAAATGAGATGACCAAAAGCCTCAAACTTTGCCTACAACATGGGCTTCAAAGGAAAAGGGGAGGTCCAAAAGTTTAATTTATACTTCGATATATTTCGATAAACTTATCGATAACCGAGTTAAACTTGGCATTCAACATGGACATCAAACGAAAGGGCAGGTCCAAAGGTTTCATTTATACTTCGATATATTTCGATAAACTTATCGATAACTGAGTTATCGGGCAAAATGAGATGACCAAAAGAATCAAACTTTGCCTACAACATGGGCTTCAAACGAAAGGGGAGGTCCAAAGGTTTCATTTATACTTCGATATATTTCGATAAACTTATCGATAACTGAGTTATCGGGCAAAATGAGATGACCAAAAGAATCAAACTTTGCCTACAACATGGGCTTCAAACGAAAGGGGAGGTCCAAAGGTTTCATTTATACTTCGATATATTTCGATAAACTTATCGATAACTGATTTATCGGTCAAAATGAGATGACCGAAAGCCTCAAACTTTGCCTAAAACATGTGCTTCAAACGAAAGGGGAGGTCCAAAAGTTTCATTTATACTTCGATATATTTCGATAAACTTATCGATAACCGAGCTAAACTTGGCATACAACATGGACATCAAACGAAAGGGGAGATCGAAAGATTTCTTTAAAACTTTGATATATTTCGATAACATTAACGATAACTGAGTTATCGGTCAAAATGTGATGAACAAAAGCCTTAAAATTTGCTTACAATAGCGGTATCAAATGAAAGGGGAGGTCAAAAAATTTCATTTATACTTCGATATATTTCGATTCACTTATCGATAACTGAGTTATCGGTCAAAATGTGATGAGCAAAAGCCTTGAACTTTGCCTACAACATGGGCATCAAACGAAAGTGGAGGTGGAAAGGTTTCATTTATACTTCGATATATTTCGATAAAATTAACGATAACTAAGTTATCGGTCAAAATGTGATGACCAAAAGCCTTAAACTTTGCCTACAACATGGGCATCAAACGAATGGGGAGGTCGAAAAATTTCTTTTATACTTTGATATATTTCGATAAAGATAACGATAACTGAGTTATCGGTCAAAATGTGATGGCCAAAACCCTTAAAATTTGCTTACAATAGGGGTATCAAATGAAAGGGGAGGTCGAAAAATTTCATTTATACTTCGGTATATTTCGATTCACTTATCGATAACTGAGTTATCGGTCAAAATGTGATGAGCAAAAGCCTTGAACTTTGCCTACAACATGGGCATCACACGAAAGCGGAGGTCGAAAGATTTCTTTTATACTTTGATATATTTCGATAAAATTAACGATAACTGAGTTATCGGTCAAAATGTGATGGCCAAAAGCCTTAAAATTTGCTTACAATAGGGGTATCAAATAAAAGGGGAGGTCGAAAAATTTCATTTATACTTCGATATATTTCTATTCACTTATCGATAACTGAGTTATCGGTCAAAATGTGATGACCAAAAGCCTTGAACTTTGCCTACAACATGGGCATCAAACGAAAGTGGAGGTGGAAAGGTTTCATTTATACTTCGATATATTTCGATAAACTTATCGATAACTGATTTATCGGTCAAAATGAGATGACCAAAAGCCTCAAACTTTGCCTACAACATGGGCTTCAAACGAAAGGGGAGGTCCAAAAGTTTCATTTATACTTCGATATATTTCGATAAACTTATCGATAACCGAGCTAAACTTGGCATACAACATGGACATCAAACGAAAGGGGAGATCGAAAGATTTCTTTAAAACTTTGATATATTTCGATAACATTAACGATAACTGAGTTATCGGTCAAAATGTGATGAACAAAAGCCTTAAAATTTGCTTACAATAGGGGTATCAAATGAAAGCGGAGGTCAAAAAATTTCATTTATACTTCGATATATTTCGATATACTTATCCATAACTGAGTTATCGGTCAAAATGTGATGACCAAAAGCCTTAAACTTTGGCTACACCATGGGCATCAAACGAAAGTGGAGGTGGAAAGGTTTCATTTATACTTCGATATATTTCGATAAAATTAACGATAACTAAGTTATCGGTCAAAATGTGATGACCAAAAGCCTTAAACTTTGCCTACAACATGGGCATCAAACGAATGGGGAGGTCGAAAAATTTCTTTTATACTTTGATATATTTCGATAAAGATAACGATAACTGAGTTATCGGTCAAAATGTGATGGCCAAAACCCTTAAAATTTGCTTACAATAGGGGTATCAAATGAAAGGGGAGGTCGAAAAATTTCATTTATACTTCGGTATATTTCGATTCACTTATCGATAACTGAGTTATCGGTCAAAATGTGATGAGCAAAAGCCTTGAACTTTGCCTACAACATGGGCATCACACGAAAGCGGAGGTCGAAAGATTTCTTTTATACTTTGATATATTTCGATAAAATTAACGATAACTGAGTTATCGGTCAAAATGTGATGGCCAAAAGCCTTAAAATTTGCTTACAATAGGGGTATCAAATAAAAGGGGAGGTCGAAAAATTTCATTTATACTTCGATATATTTCTATTCACTTATCGATAACTGAGTTATCGGTCAAAATGTGATGACCAAAAGCCTTGAACTTTGCCTACAACATGATCATCAAACGAAAGGGGAGGTGCAAAGGTTTCATTTATACTTCGATATATTTCGATAAACTTATCGATGCCCTAGTTATCGGTCAAAATGTGATGACCAAAAACATTAAACTTTGCCTACAACATCGGCAGCAAACGAAAGAGGAGGTCGAAAGGTTTCTTTATACTTCGATATATTTCGATATACTTATCCATAACTGAGTTATCGGTCAAAATGTGATGACCAAAAGCCGTAAACTTTGGCTACACCATGGGCATCAAAGGAAAGGGGAGGTCCAAAGGTTTCATTTATACTTCGATATATTTCGATTCACTTATCGATAACTGAGTTATCGGTCAAAATGTGATGGCCAAAAGCCTTAAAATTTGCTTACAATAGGGGTATCAAATGAAAGGGGAGGTCGAAAATTTTCATTTATACTTCGATATATTTCGATTCACTTATCGATAACTGAGTTATCGGTCAAAAGCCTTGAACTTTGCCTGCAACATGGGCATCAAACGAAAGGGCAGGTCCAAAGGTTTCATTTATACTTCGATATATTTCGATAAACTTATCGATAACTGATTTATCGGTCAAAATGAGATGACCAAAAGCCTCAAACTTTGCCTACAACATGGGCTTCAAAGGAAAAGGGGAGGTCCAAAAGTTTCATTTATACTTCGATATATTTCGATAAACTTATCGATAACCGAGTTAAACTTGGCATACAACATGGACATCAAACGAAAGGGGAGGTCCAAAGGTTTCATTTATACTTCGATATATTTCGATAAACTTATCGATAACTGAGTTGTCGGTCAAAATGAGATGACCAAAAGAATAAAATTTTGCCTACAACATGGGCTTCAAACGAAAGGGGAGGTCCAAAGGTTTCATTTATACTTCGATATATTTCGATAAACTTATCGATAACTGAGTTATCGGTCAAAATGAGATGACCAAAAGAATCAAACTTTGCCTACAACATGGGCTTCAAACGAAAGGGGAGGTCCAAAGGTTTCATTTATACTTCGATATATTTCGATAAACTTATCGATAACTGATTTATCGGTCAAAATGAGATGACCAAAAGCCTCAAACTTTGCCTACAACATGGGCTTCAAACGAAAGGGGAGGCCCAAAAGTTTCATTTATACTTCGATATATTTCGATAAACTTATCGATAACCGAGTTAAACTTGGCATACAACATGGACATCAAACGAAAGGGGAGGTCGAAAGATTTCTTTAAAACTTTGATATATTTCGATAAAATTAACGATAACTAAGTTATCGGTCAAAATGTGATGACTAAAAGCCTTAAAATTTGCTTACAATAGGGGTATCAAATGAAAGGGGAGGTCGAAAAATTTCATTTATACTTCGATATATTTCGATATACTTATCCATAACTGAGTTATCGGTCAAAATGTGATGCCCAAAAGCCTTAAACTTTGGCTACACCATGGGCATCAAACGAAAGTGGAGGTCGAAAGGTTTCATTTATACTTCGATATATTTCGATAAAATTAACGATAACTAAGTTATCGGTCAAAATGTGATGACTAAAAGCCTTAAAATTTGCTTACAATAGGGGTATCAAATGAAAGGGGAGGTCGAAAAATTTCATTTATACTTCGATATATTTCGATATACTTATCCATAACTGAGTTATCGGTCAAAATGTGATGACCAAAAGCCTTAAACTTTGGCTACACCATGGGCATCAAACGAAAGTGGAGGTCGAAAGGTTTCATTTATACTTCGATATATTTCGATAAACTTATCGATAACTGATTTATCGGTCAAAATGAGATGACCAAAAGCCTCAAACTTTGCCTACAACATGGGCTTCAAACGAAAGGGGAGGTCCAAAAGTTTCATTTATACTTCGATATATTTCGATAAACTTATCGATAACCGAGTTAAACTTGCCATACAACATGGACATCAAACGAAAGGGGAGGTCCAAAGGTTTCATTTTTACTTCGATATATTTCGATAAACTTATCGATAACTGATTTATCGGTCAAAATGAGATGACCAAAAGCCTCAAACTTTGCCTACAACATGGGCTTCAAACGAAAGGGGAGGTCCAAAAGTTTCATTTATACTTCGATATATTTCGATAAACTTATCGATAACCGAGTTAAACTTGGCATACAACATGGACATCAAACGAAAGGGCAGGTCCAAAGTTTTCATTTATACTTCGATATATTTCGATAAACTTATCGATAACTGATTTATCGGTCAAAATGAGATGACCAAAAGCCTCAAACTTTGCCTACAACATGGGCTTCAAACGAAAGGGGAGGTCCAAAAGTTTCATTTATACTTCGATATATTTCGATAAACTTATCGATAACCGAGTTAAACTTGGCATACAACATGGACATCAAACGAAAGGGGAGGTCGAAAGATTTCTTTAAAACTTTGATATATTTCGATAAAATTAACGATAACTAAGTTATCGGTCAAAATGTGATGACCAAAAGCCTTAAACTTTGGCTACACCATGGGCATCAAACGAAAGTGGAGGTCGAAAGGTTTCATTTATACTTCGATATATTTCGATAAAATTAACGATAACTAAGTTATCGGTCAAAATGTGATGACCAAAAGCCTTAAACTTTGCCTACAACATGGGCATCAAACGAATGGGGAGGTCGAAAAATTTCTTTTATACTTTGATATATTTCGATAAAGATAACGATAACTGAGTTATCGGTCAAAATGTGATGGCCAAAAGCCTTAAAATTTGCTTACAATAGGGGTATCAAATGAAAGGGGAGGTCGAAAAATTTCATTTATACTTCGGTATATTTCGATTCACTTATCGATAACTGAGTTATCGGTCAAAATGTGATGAGCAAAAGCCTTGAACTTTGCCCACAACATGGGCATCAAACGAAAGCGGAGGTCGAAAGATTTCTTTTATACTTTGATATATTTCGATAAAATTAACGATAACTGAGTTATCGGTCAAAATGTGATGGCCAAAAGCCTTAAAATTTGCTTACAATAGGGGTATCAAATAAAAGGGGAGGTCGAAAAATTTCATTTATACTTCGATATATTTCTATTCACTTATCGATAACTGAGTTATCGGTCAAAATGTGATGACCAAAAGCCTTGAACTTTGCCTACAACATGATCATTAAACGAAAGGGGAGGTGCAAAGGTTTCATTTATACTTCGATATATTTCGATAAACTTATCGATGCCCTAGTTATCGGTCAAAATGTGATGACCAAAAACATTAAACTTTGCCTACAACATGGGCAGCAAACGAAAGAGGAGGTCGAAAGGTTTCATTTATACTTCGATATATTTCGATATACTTATCCATAACTGAGTTATCGGTCAAAATGTGATGACCAAAAACCTTAAACTTTGCCTACAACATGGGCAGCAAACGAAAGAGGAGGTCGAAAGGTTTCATTTATACTTCGATATATTTCGATATACTTATCCATATATTTCGATAAACTTATCGATAACTGAGTTATCGGTCAAAATGAGATGACCAAAAGCCTTAAACTTTGCCTACAACATGGGCTTCAAACGAAAGGGGAGGTCCAAAGGTTTCATTTATACTTCGATATATTTCGATAAACTTATCGATAACTGATTTATCGGTCAAAATGAGATGACCAAAAGCCTCAAACTTTGCCTACAACATGGGCTTCAAAGGAAAAGGGGAGGTCCAAAAGTTTAATTTATACTTCGATATATTTCGATAAACTTATCGATAACCGAGTTAAACTTGGCATTCAACATGGACATCAAACGAAAGGGCAGGTCCAAAGGTTTCATTTATACTTCGATATATTTCGATAAACTGATCGATAACTGAGTTATCGGGCAAAATGAGATGACCAAAAGAATCAAACTTTGCCTACAACATGGGCTTCAAACGAAAGGGGAGGTCCAAAGGTTTCATTTATACTTCGATATATTTCGATAAACTTATCGATAACTGAGTTATCGGGCAAAATGAGATGACCAAAAGAATCAAACTTTGCCTACAACATGGGCTTCAAACGAAAGGGGAGGTCCAAAGGTTTCATTTATACTTCGATATATTTCGATAAACTTATCGATAACTGATTTATCGGTCAAAATGAGATGACCAAAAGCCTCAAACTTTGCCTACAACATGGGCTTCAAACGAAAGGGGAGGTCCAAAAGTTTCATTTATACTTCGATATATTTCGATAAACTTATCGATAACCGAGCTAAACTTGGCATACAACATGGACATCAAACGAAAGGGGAGATCGAAAGATTTCTTTAAAACTTTGATATATTTCGATAACATTAACGATAACTGAGTTATCGGTCAAAATGTGATGAACAAAAGCCTTAAAATTTGCTTACAATAGGGGTATCAAATGAAAGGGGAGGTCAAAAAATTTCATTTATACTTCGATATATTTCGATTCACTTATCGATAACTGAGTTATCGGTCAAAATGTGATGAGCAAAAGCCTTGAACTTTGCCTACAACATGGGCAGCAAACGAAAGAGGAGGTCGAAAGGTTTCATTTATACTTCGATATATTTCGATATACTTATCCATAACTGAGTTATCGGTCAAAATGTGATGACCAAAAGCCTTAAACTTTGGCTACACCATGGGCATCAAACGAAAGCGGAGGTCGAAAGATTTCTTTTATACTTTGATATATTTCGATAAAATTAACGATAACTGAGTTATCGGTCAAAATGTGATGGCCAAAAGCCTTAAAATTTGCTTACAATAGGGGTATCAAATAAAAGGGGAGGTCGAAAAATTTCATTTATACTTCGATATATTTCTATTCACTTATCGATAACTGAGTTATCGGTCAAAATGTGATGACCAAAAGCCTTGAACTTTGCCTACAACATGATCATTAAACGAAAGGGGAGGTGCAAAGGTTTCATTTATACTTCGATATATTTCGATAAACTTATCGATGCCCTAGTTATCGGTCAAAATGTGATGACCAAAAACATTAAACTTTGCCTACAACATGGGCAGCAAACGAAAGAGGAGGTCGAAAGGTTTCATTTATACTTCGATATATTTCGATATACTTATCCATAACTGAGTTATCGGTCAAAATGTGATGACCAAAAACCTTAAACTTTGCCTACAACATGGGCAGCAAACGAAAGAGGAGGTCGAAAGGTTTCATTTATACTTCGATATATTTCGATATACTTATCCATATATTTCGATAAACTTATCGATAACTGAGTTATCGGTCAAAATGAGATGACCAAAAGCCTTAAACTTTGCCTACAACATGGGCTTCAAACGAAAGGGGAGGTCCAAAGGTTTCATTTATACTTCGATATATTTCGATAAACTTATCGATAACTGATTTATCGGTCAAAATGAGATGACCAAAAGCCTCAAACTTTGCCTACAACATGGGCTTCAAAGGAAAAGGGGAGGTCCAAAAGTTTAATTTATACTTCGATATATTTCGATAAACTTATCGATAACCGAGTTAAACTTGGCATTCAACATGGACATCAAACGAAAGGGCAGGTCCAAAGGTTTCATTTATACTTCGATATATTTCGATAAACTGATCGATAACTGAGTTATCGGGCAAAATGAGATGACCAAAAGAATCAAACTTTGCCTACAACATGGGCTTCAAACGAAAGGGGAGGTCCAAAGGTTTCATTTATACTTCGATATATTTCGATAAACTTATCGATAACTGAGTTATCGGGCAAAATGAGATGACCAAAAGAATCAAACTTTGCCTACAACATGGGCTTCAAACGAAAGGGGAGGTCCAAAGGTTTCATTTATACTTCGATATATTTCGATAAACTTATCGATAACTGATTTATCGGTCAAAATGAGATGACCAAAAGCCTCAAACTTTGCCTACAACATGGGCTTCAAACGAAAGGGGAGGTCCAAAAGTTTCATTTATACTTCGATATATTTCGATAAACTTATCGATAACCGAGCTAAACTTGGCATACAACATGGACATCAAACGAAAGGGGAGATCGAAAGATTTCTTTAAAACTTTGATATATTTCGATAACATTAACGATAACTGAGTTATCGGTCAAAATGTGATGAACAAAAGCCTTAAAATTTGCTTACAATAGGGGTATCAAATGAAAGGGGAGGTCAAAAAATTTCATTTATACTTCGATATATTTCGATTCACTTATCGATAACTGAGTTATCGGTCAAAATGTGATGAGCAAAAGCCTTGAACTTTGCCTACAACATGGGCAGCAAACGAAAGAGGAGGTCGAAAGGTTTCATTTATACTTCGATATATTTCGATATACTTATCCATAACTGAGTTATCGGTCAAAATGTGATGACCAAAAGCCTTAAACTTTGGCTACACCATGGGCATCAAACGAAAGTGGAGGTGGAAAGGTTTCATTTATACTTCGATATATTTCGATAAAATTAACGATAACTAAGTTATCGGTCAAAATGTGATGACCAAAAGCCTTAAACTTTGCCTACAACATGGGCATCAAACGAATGGGGAGGTCGAAAAATTTCTTTTATACTTTGATATATTTCGATAAAGATAACGATAACTGAGTTATCGGTCAAAATGTGATGGCCAAAACCCTTAAAATTTGCTTACAATAGGGGTATCAAATGAAAGGGGAGGTCGAAAAATTTCATTTATACTTCGGTATATTTCGATTCACTTATCGATAACTGAGTTATCGGTCAAAATGTGATGAGCAAAAGCCTTGAACTTTGCCTACAACATGGGCATCACACGAAAGCGGAGGTCGAAAGATTTCTTTTATACTTTGATATATTTCGATAAAATTAACGATAACTGAGTTATCGGTCAAAATGTGATGGCCAAAAGCCTTAAAATTTGCTTACAATAGGGGTATAAAATAAAAGGGGAGGTCGAAAAATTTCATTTATATTTCGATATATTTCTATTCACTTATCGATAACTGAGTTATCGGTCAAAATGTGATGACCAAAAGCCTTGAACTTTGCCTACAACATGATCATCAAACGAAAGGGGAGGTGCAAAGGTTTCATTTATACTTCGATATATTTCGATAAACTTATCGATGCCCTAGTTATCGGTCAAAATGTGATGACCAAAAACATTAAACTTTGCCTACAACATCGGCAGCAAACGAAAGAGGAGGTCGAAAGGTTTCTTTATACTTCGATATATTTCGATATACTTATCCATAACTGAGTTATCGGTCAAAATGTGATGACCAAAAGCCGTAAACTTTGGCTACACCATGGGCATCAAAGGAAAGGGGAGGTCCAAAGGTTTCATTTCTACTTCGATATATTTCGATTCACTTATCGATAACTGAGTTATCGGTCAAAAGCCTTGAACTTTGCCTGCAACATGGGCATCAAACGAAAGGGCAGGTCCAAAGGTTTCATTTATACTTCGATATATTTCGATAAACTTATCGATAACTGATTTATCGGTCAAAATGAGATGACCAAAAGCCTCAAACTTTGCCTACAACATGGGCTTCAAAGGAAAAGGGGAGGCCCAAAAGTTTCATTTATACTTCGATATATTTCGATAAACTTATCGATAACCGAGTTAAACTTGGCATACAACATGGACATCAAACGAAAGGGGAGGTCCAAAGGTTTCATTTATACTTCGATATATTTCGATAAACTTATCGATAACTGAGTTGTCGGTCAAAATGAGATGACCAAAAGAATCAAATTTTGCCTACAACATGGGCTTCAAACGAAAGGGGAGGTCCAAAGGTTTCATTTATACTTCGATATATTTCGATAAACTTATCGATAACTGAGTTATCGGTCAAAATGAGATGACCAAAAGAATCAAACTTTGCCTACAACATGGGCTTCAAACGAAAGGGGAGGTCCAAAGGTTTCATTTATACTTCGATATATTTCGATAAACTTATCGATAACTGATTTATCGGTCAAAATGAGATGACCAAAAGCCTCAAACTTTGCCTACAACATGGGCTTCAAACGAAAGGGGAGGCCCAAAAGTTTCATTTATACTTCGATATATTTCGATAAACTTATCGATAACCGAGTTAAACTTGGCATACAACATGGACATCAAACGAAAGGGGAGGTCGAAAGATTTCTTTAAAACTTTGATATATTTCGATAAAATTAACGATAACTAAGTTATCGGTCAAAATGTGATGACTAAAAGCCTTAAAATTTGCTTACAATAGGGGTATCAAATGAAAGGGGAGGTCGAAAAATTTCATTTATACTTCGATATATTTCGATATACTTATCCATAACTGAGTTATCGGTCAAAATGTGATGACCAAAAGCCTTAAACTTTGGCTACACCATGGGCATCAAACGAAAGTGGAGGTCGAAAGGTTTCATTTATACTTCGATATATTTCGATAAAATTAACGATAACTAAGTTATCGGTCAAAATGTGATGACCAAAAGCCTTAAACTTTGCCTACAACATGGGCATCAAACGAATGGGGAGGTCGAAAAATTTCTTTTATACTTTGATATATTTCGATAAAGATAACGATAACTGAGTTATCGGTCAAAATGTGATGGCCAAAAGCCTTAAAATTTGCTTACAATAGGGGTATCAAATGAAAGGGGAGGTCGAAAATTTTCATTTATACTTCGGTATATTTCGATTCACTTATCGATAACTGAGTTATCGGTCAAAATGTGATGAGCAAAAGCCTTGAACTTTGCCTACAACATGGGCATCAAACGAAAGCGGAGGTCGAAAGATTTCTTTTATACTTTGATATATTTCGATAAAATTAACGATAACTGAGTTATCGGTCAAAATGTGATGGCCAAAAGCCTTAAAATTTGCTTACAATAGGGGTATCAAATAAAAGGGGAGGTCGAAAAATTTCATTTATACTTCGATATATTTCTATTCACTTATCGATAACTGAGTTATCGGTCAAAATGTGACGACCAAAAGCCTTGAACTTTGCCTACAACATGATCATCAAACGAAAGGGGAGGTGCAAAGGTTTCATTTATACTTCGATATATTTCGATAAACTTATCGATGCCCTAGTTATCGGTCAAAATGTGATGACCAAAAACATTAAACTTTGCCTACAACATGGGCAGCAAACGAAAGAGGAGGTCGAAAGGTTTCATTTATACTTCGATATATTTCGATATACTTATCCATAACTGAGTTATCGGTCAAAATGTGATGACCAAAAGCCTTAAACTTTGGCTACACCATGGGCATCAAAGGAAAGGGGAGGTCCAAAGGTTTCATTTATACTTCGATATATTTCGATTCACTTATCGATAACTGAGTTATCGGTCAAAATGTGATGGCCAAAAGCCTTAAAATTTGCTTACAATAGGGGTATCAAATGAAAGGGGAGGTCGAAAAATTTCATTTATACTTCGATATATTTCGATTCACTTATCGGTAACTGAGTTATCGGTCAAAATGTGATGACCAAAAGCCTTAAACTTTGCCTACAACATGGGCATCAAACGAAAGGGGAGGCCGAAAGGTTTTATTTATACTTCGATATATTTCGATAAACTTATCGATGACCTAGTTATCGGTCAAAATGTTATGACCAAAAACCTTAAACTTTGCCTACACCATGGGCATCAAAGGAAAGGGGAGGTCCAAAGGTTTCATTTATACTTCGATATATTTCGATTCACTTATCGATAACTGAGTTATCGGTCAAAATGTGATGGCCAAAAGCCTTAAAATTTGCTTACAATAGGGGTATCAAATGAAAGGGGAGGTCGAAAAATTTCATTTATACTTCGATATATTTCGATTCACTTATCGGTAACTGAGTTATCGGTCAAAATGTGATGACCAAAAGCCTTAAACTTTGCCTACAACATGGGCATCAAACGAAAGGGGAGGCCGAAAGGTTTCATTTATACTTCGATATATTTCGATATACTTATCCATGACTGAGTTATCGGTCAAAATGTGATGACCAAAAGCCTTAAACTTTGGCTACACCATGGGCATCAAAGGAAAGGGGAGGTCCAAAGGTTTCATTTATACTTCGATATATTTCGATTCACTTATCGATAACTGAGTTATCGGTCAAAATGTGATGGCCAAAAGCCTTAAAATTTGCTTACAATAGGGGTATCAAATGAAAGGGGAGGTCGAAAAATTTCATTTATACTTCGATATATTTCGATTCACTTATCGGTAACTGAGTTATCGGTCAAAATGTGATGACCAAAAGCCTTAAACTTTGCCTACAACATGGGCATCAAACGAAAGGGGAGGTCGAAAGGTTTCATTTATACTTCTATATATTTCTATAAACTTATCGATAACTGAGTTAACGGTCAAAATGTGATGACTATAAGCCTTAAACTTTGCCTACAACATGGGCATCAAACGAAAGGGGAGGCCGAAAGGTTTTATTTATACTTCGATATATTTCGATAAACTTATCGATGACCTAGTTATCGGTCAAAATGTTATGACCAAAAACCTTAAACTTTGCCTACATCATGGGCAGCATACGAAAGAGGAGGTCGAAAGGTTTCATTTATACTTCGATATATTTCGATAAACTTATCGATAACTGAGTTAAACTTGGCATACAACATGGACATCAAACGAAAGGGCAGGTCCAAAGGTTTCATTTATACTTCGATATATTTCGATAAACTTATCGATAACTGAGTTATCGGTCAAAATGAGATGACCAAAAGCCTTAAACTTTGCCTACAACATGGGCTTCAAACGAAAGGGGAGGTCCAAAGGTTTCATTTATACTTCGATATATTTCGATTCACTTATCGATAACTGAGTTATCGGTCAAAATGTGATGACCAAAAGCCTTGAACTTTGCCTACAACATGGGCATCAAACGAAAGAGGAGGTCGAAAGGTTTCATTTATACTTCGATATATTTCGATATACTTATCCATAACTGAGTTATCGGTCAAAATGTGATGACCAAAAACCTTAAACTTTGCCTACATCATGGGCAGCAAACGAAAGAGGAGGTCGAAAGGTTTCATTTATACTTCGATATATTTCGATAAACTTATCGATAACTGAGTTAAACTTGGCATACAACATGGACATCAAACGAAAGGGCAGGTCCAAAGGTTTCATTTATACTTCGATATATTTCGATAAACTTATCGATAACTGAGTTATCGGTCAAAATGAGATGACCAAAAGCCTTAAACTTTGCCTACAACATGGGCTTCAAACGAAAGGGGAGGTCCAAAGGTTTCATTTATACTTCGATATATTTCGATAAACTTATCGATAACCGAGTTAAACTTGTCATTCAACATGGACATCAAACGAAAGGGCAGGTCCAAAGGTTTCATTTATACTTCGATATATTTCGATAAACTTATCGATAACTGATTTATCGGTCAAAATGAGATGACCAAAAGCCTTAAACTTTGCCTACAACATGGGCTTCAAACGAAAGGGGAGGTCCAAAGGTTTCATTTATACTTCGATATATTTCGATAAACTTATCGATAACCGAGTTAAACTTGTCATTCAACATGGACATCAAACGAAAGGGCAGGTCCAAAAGTTTAATTTATACTTCGATATATTTCGATAAACTTATCGATAACCGAGCTAAACTTGGCATACAACATGGACATCAAAGGAAAGGGGAGATCGAAAGATTTCTTTAAAACTTTGATATATTTCGATAACATTAACGATAACTGAGTTATCGGTCAAAATGTGATGAACAAAAGCCTTAAAATTTGCTTACAATAGGGGTATCAAATGAAAGGGGAGGTCGAAAAATTTCATTTATACTTCGATATATTTCGATTCACTTATCGATAACTGAGTTATCGGTCAAAATGTGATGAGCAAAAGCCTTGAACTTTGCCTACAACATGGGCAGCAAACGAAAGAGGAGGTCGAAAGGTTTCATTTATACTTCGATATATTTCGATATACTTATCCATAACTGAGTTATCGGTCAAAATGTGATGACCAAAAGCCTTAAACTTTGGCTACACCATGGGCATCAAACGAAAGTGGAGGTCAAAAGGTTTCATTTATACTTCGATATATTTCGATAAAATTAACGATAACTAAGTTATCGGTCAAAATGTGATGACCAAAAGCCTTAAACTTTGCCTACAACATGGGCATCAACCGAATGGGGAGGTCGAAAAATTTCTTTTATACTTTGATATATTTCGATAAAGATAACAATAACTGAGTTATCGGTCAAAATGTGATGGCCAAAAGCCTTAAAATTTGCTTACAATAGGGGTATCAAATGAAAGGGGAGGTCGAAAATTTTCATTTATACTTCGGTATATTTCGATTCACTTATCGATAACTGAGTTATCGGTCAAAATGTGATGAGCAAAAGCCTTGAACTTTGCCTACAACATGGGCATCAAACGAAAGCGGAGGTCGAAAGATTTCTTTTATACTTTGATATATTTCGATAAACTTATCGATAACTGAGTTATCGGTCAAAATGTGATGACCAAAAGCCTTAAACTTTGGCTACACCATGGGCATCAAACGAAAGTGGAGGTCGAAAAGTTTCATTTATACTTCGATATATTTCGATAAACTTATCGATAACTGAGTGAAACTTGGCATACAACATGGACATCAAACGAAAGGGCAGGTCCAAAGGTTTCATTTATACTTCGATATGTTTCGATAACTGTGTTTAGGCCACCGGCCTAAATATTACGGCACACCCTAATGTGCAGAGCTTTCTTCCAATGTATCTCGGTTTAAACCGATAACCGTGCACCCGGCCGGATAATAGCGAGAGCTAGCATTCGGCGGGTGCGACGAACTAAATTAATAATAGCTCTGCCACTTCTTTTTCGAACGTCGAGAAAACCGCCCGCCGCCAACTCCCGTGAGGTAAGTCTTTGCATAATACAGATCACTTAGTTTGATCCACAATCACCCTTTACTGAATTTAATTCGATTCTAAATTAACCACTTACACCTTTTAATTCGTTGATCATTCATGTAAATAAACATTACCACCATTGTATTTATATATGAACTAACGAGTTTTTTATTTCTCCCCCCTTCCTGCAATTTATTACGAGCGCTTATAACTTGGCTGTCGACACACCAAGTATCAAGCCGCCGTAACATTTGGTCCTTCGAGCCCGACGAAATCAAGGCAACGACTAGACGCTTAATAGAAATTTATCAAAAGAAACATTATCCTGAAGAATTGGCTAACATAAAGTCCGGTCGGGGTGCCGCCTCCCAAGACCTCGTCTACAACGAGCGCCACCCGATCATTCTCCCCTACGCCTGTCGTTTCACGCGTCTTCTCGTCCAGTTTATCCACCAGATCGCACTTCACGGTGAAAACCAACTCATGTTGCGTCTCATACGTACGCAATATTGGATCCCGAGGGTAAAAAATATGATCCGTTCTGTCATTCATAATTGTAAGGTTTGCACTATTTACCGGAAGCGGTCTCAAACCCAACTTATGGGGAACCTTCCACCGGAACGCGCTACCTTTTCCCGAGCATTCACAAATGCCGGCGTAGATTTCGCCGGACCTTTCGACATAAAATCCTACAGCGGAAGAGGATGTCGTGTTTCAAAGGGCTACGTCTGCCTCTTTGTTTGTTTTTCTACCAAGGCTATTCTTTTGGAGGCCACTAGCGACCTGAGTACTGCCGCCTTCCTGGCAGCTTTCGATCGGTTCGTTGGTAGGCGGGGTTGTCCAAAGAATATCTACTCCGACAACGGAACTAACTTTGTCGGAGCATCCAGGGCGCTCCGTTCCGAGCTTAAAGCCTTCTTAGCGGACGCTCGCACTCAAACCCTATCCAAATACAGCCATTAAGCCCTGACATGGAATTTCATCCCAGCAGGCGCTCCTCACATGGGCGGATTATGGGAGGCGGGGGTAAAAAGCTTTAAGCACCACTTCAAGAGGATCGCTTCAGATCATAAATTTACTCTTGAAGAGTTCAGCACCCTACTTTGTAGAATTGAGTCGTGTCTCAACTCACGGCCATTAAGCCCCTCCTCAAATGATCCGTCTAGCCTGGAGCCACTAACCCCAGGGCATTTCCTCATCGGTGGGCATTTATTAGCCCCACCGGAGATCGACGTTAGCGAGAACCGCGCTTCGCTCGTCAACCGATGGGAAAAACTTAAGTCCCTACACCAAACGTTTTGCAAACGATGGAAAACCGAGTACCTCACCGAATTGCAAAAACGTGTGAAGTGGAAACATCCACAATCTAACTTGAAACGAGGAGACCTGGTCGTCATAAAGGAGGACAACTTACCCCCCAACGAATGGAGATTAGGTCGAATTGCGGAATTACATCGGGGACCCGATAAACGAGTCCGAGTCGTCGAACTCGATACAGCAAGGGGCCAGACTACCAGACCAATTACGAAATTGGTCCTACTACCATCCGGTAACGAGGATGGCGAACATTAGTGATATTCCACCTCTCAATCTCCCTAATTCCACTTCCAATTACTTAATGAATTAGGGAAGCCATAACTTAAGGCAAAGCGACTTAACAAAATCAAAACTAAAATGTAACAAGTTCTTTAATACCCACCGCAATCGGACAAACTGATCAGCTACAAGAAAATAAACGCACTCGTTCAAACGGAACGAGGCCAACCGAAACCCTACCGCAGACGGACGAACCGATCTGCCACAGAAGTTGAAAATTTTGCGGCAACAACTCGCCGCATATCACCCAAGCATAGCATTCATACCCATTTGCACCTACCCACAAGACAACAAGAATACCCCCCAGAGTCATAAGGGGGCCCTAGACGAAAATCCCCATTTCTCATCTACATCAACAGTTTGAGGTACTGGAGACTTACAAAATTCAGCAACATGAAGAATTCTGGCTCTTAAATAAACGTGTTATTAACTTAAGAGTCTTACACAATTCAACAAAATGGAAAATTTTGGCTCCTAAAATACGCCTTCGCGACTTCGAAGTCGAAAATTGTTTAACTAACGTTTGGAGCTGTGCCTCAACATCTGCCAAGTCCTCCCCAGTCAGTTTTGAAAGAAATTTTCGATATACAGACACAACTCTTCTAGAGTTTTATTGGATATATGCTGATACCCACATACGGCGGCAGTGTACCTATTCATTGAAATAAAAATTTGGGTGATTCATTTGGCATTGGCAGCAATGGGCCTACTTTACGACAAATCTGGCTTTTAATTTTGAAATTTGAGTTGAATTGCTGACCATTTATAGTTCCTAACTATTTCTGTTGCTCCGAATGATGTCATTGGGAAACATGAATTGAATGTACGAATGGACTTTTTCCCACCAAACAAGTGTGCTGAAGAATATTTAAACCAGGTTTTCCGGGAAAAGGATTTAACTGAAATCATGAAACTACATAAAGCGCAGGCCAGCCAAGAGGCCAAGCGTGAGCTCCAACAAACACTTATCGATGACATTAATGACGAGAAAGCACACTCGGAGATCACAGCAGATATTAGGGAATTCGCACAGCGTAATAGCATTCCCGATCATGAGATTATTATTATTATTTGGTCGACTATAATGTCACTTGGTCACCGATCAAGCGGTGCGACATCTTAAAAACTATTGCCCTTTGTTGAAGGCATTCGCTTCAACCGAACGTTCTGAATTGGCTTTAAGTTTGAAGGTACAAGAATTCTGTTATAAAAATATGAACTTCATGAAGGCCTTCCAGAAGATTATACTGCTATTTTATAAAACCGAAGTTAGATCTATCAGAGGAAAGCATACTCAGATGGTACAAAGATGCTCACTCCAGCAGGGGTAAAATGCATTTCTTAGAGCAAATGCGCAAATGTGTGGAATGGCTGCAATCAGCTGAAGAAAAATCAGAATCCGAAGATGAACAGGAGGCACAAAGTAATGGTGAATTGGATATAGAATCATAAAAGAGCAGCATGCAAATTCTTAAGATCGTTGCACGTTTCCTCTTAGAATAGATCTAGTTAGAAGATGAAGATGAAAAGTAAACAACCATCTCCACCTCTCCCTACTCCTAAATATTACAACGACGTTAGCGACGAGGACATCATACACTTGCATACATATTCTATCGAATAATATACATAACTAGCAGGGTACCCGGCGTTGCTCGGGATGTAAGTAAATTTCAGTGGTCTAACCTAAATACTTCCAGAGATATCGACTAAGAAGTATTTCATTCGTATGGAAGGTGCCACGCCCACTTTTTCGTTATACCCAGTTGTTTTGGAGGTGGTAGGGATCGATCCCATATAACCCCTTACCGAGTTTCAATGGTCTAACATAAATACTTCCAGAGATACGGACAATGGAAAATTCAATTTGTATGGGAGGTGCCACACCCCCTATATATATCAAAATATTTTTTAGCCTGTGACCATCCCTGGAAGATGTACAGTGGGTGTGTAAAATTTGGTTACGATGGGTTTGTAAGTTTAGGACGCAAGTCGATCTATACCTATTTACATAATTTGAATTTTATATATATAGATTACAAGAGAAACCAAACCAAACCAAATTGTTTACAACTATGTTGAGCATATTACATATTTAAAAAGCAATTAAATACATACAATTAGCCATACAACTCACCAGCTCCTTTAGGAACAGGGTTTTGGTCCGCCGAACATTTCACGCATCGATTCGTCGAGTGTATTTGCATCCATATTTCCATCCAGCACATTCTTCAACATTTCCGGGGAGGTGAGTAATTGTCTTCGACTTGTAAGGCTAGTGCTATGCTTTCTCGGCGACTTGATCGCTGGCATTCCTCCTCGGTTGTCAGTTAAGTAGCACGTTCATACATTGTACGGGATTGACTGTGCAAAGTGGCATGTAAACCAAGAATTAAATACCAATTGTTGTATGCAAAGTGGGTACGCATCGTCCAAATGCTTGCTAATAGCATGAGGCGGCAATTTAACACCCACTTTGTTTTCTTTAATTTTAATATCACTCATTTTATACCCCCGGCGCATCAATAGAATCTCATCACCCGCCCATGCGCCATGCCACAATGGGGCACTAATATTTGCGTCACACATTTGTGTGGCATGCACCGTTGGGGCATATAGAATGCTGCCCATTGATGGAGCATATGTTTGGCTGCTCATTGATGGGGCATATAGAAAGCTGCCCAGACAACCTAAAAAGATAAAAAAATTAGAATTGGATATCTACATAATTTTCATGTATGTATCCATCGCTGGGCGCCGGCCACCACAGCGAGTGATACACACACGTACATACATGGTTTCAACGCTGCCGAAACGATACAGGATTTCGGCAGCGTAAACTTATTCTTACCTTTAAATCCGCCATGTGTCCACTGCTCCGTTCCCCAACGATCCACCTGCCACCTGAAAAATAAAAGAATTACAATTAATTTCAGAAAAATTATCAACAACAAATTTTACTACTTACCTCGCTACAATTTTTCCAGTAATGACATTTCATTCAGGAATGTATGCAGTGTTGAATGAATTAGCGTGGCCACTTCGCGTAACGATCGGTACCCACACATGATCGTAACTGGTATGTACTCGTTGTACTTTTTCGTAGCGTGCCGTATTGTGCGGGTGGATTGATTTCACTTGGGCCAGGTGAAGTCTTGGCCATTATGAATGTGTACGTCAAGTGGGAATATGCATTTATTAACTTTAAATTATGAACTACGACGTCCGGAAAAATACTTCAATCAACCGTTTATTGAAGGTCTCACCTTTCCACTGGACAATTTAATTAGGCTGCGATTTAGAATGGTGTCCCATGAATTTTGCAATAAAAGTGGTATATTTTCGCACCCTATGATATATATTTGTGATCAGGAGAGGTCCCTCTACCATCCTGAAATACCCGGTATTTCCTATCAATGGGACCCCATTCTAAAATCGTTCCTTTAATTCTGTTTTTACATGAAAAATTTCCCATTTTATTTGGTATGGCAGAATAGAAAATATTTTTACGTGATGATATGAGTACTTTTTGGCAGGTACTTTCTTGACTAAGCCGTGTTGTGGGCGAGCTGCGGCATAATGCTGTAAGCAGATACGCGGCAACACGAATGTACCGTACGCCGTATCATACGGGCGAGAAACACGTCCTTTTGAGCATGATATTTTATAGGGTTTAACATATCAACAACGAAAATACCCTGCACGAATAAGCCAAAACCACGTTTGTGAAGGACCCATAAGCCACCCAACCTACGGAAATTTCTGACCGTAGTAACCAATTACTATTCCAGAATGACTGGATTCAGCGTCAAACGCAATAAAACAGAGACACGTAGCACCGCGTTCACCATTCCATGCCGTTTGTGCCAAAAGTCGCATGGTATTCGGCTGTGTCCCGTTTACCGGCGCATGTCGAACGTAGAGCGTCTCAGGGTGATCATAGAGGCGCGGTACTGCGCAAATTGTCTATCGCCGTTTCACCACAGTAGGGCATGCCCCAGCGAAGCCCGGTGCCATCGATGCAACGAACCGCACCATACCTCCACACACACTGACGAGGCACCACCGACCACCCACGAGAACAACGATGATGAAGCCAGTTCGGATGACGCTCTATCCATCCACATAGCGGAGAACACGATGTCATGGGCAGAACAAGTTGCGGACGAAGAAGTCACCAGGAGGGAAGACGTCACCGCACTGACATCAGCGACCCAACAGGTTGCATCGACACCCCGCCGTTTTCGACCTCTGCTTCAGCACGAGAAGCCATTCAACAAGCAACACGGGGATGGCGCGGAGACACGTCCTTTCCGCCCATCGCACCGTACTACCGGAGGGCGCCGTGGTGACGCGGAACCGCGTCCGTCCCGCTCGTCACGGCGGTCTTCGGGTAGGCCGGCCCCGTATAAGTCACGTGCCCAAGGCAGCACTCTCGCGCTTCAAAATATCGCTCCGTCCGGCTTTAGAACCGGGCGCTTAAGGGAGGCGCCCTTAGCAACCACCATAACACGAGCCTTCGTAGCCATCGCTCCAACGGCCATGGTTCGAATTGCTGCGGGGGGCAAACTGCACATAGTGCGGGCGCTCATCGATTCCTGCGCTCCGAACTCGATCATCGACGCGAACCTCGCTAAGGACCTCCAATTGGAGCTTACCGGCACGGTAAGGAAAATATGGCACAGCTGGAGAGGTGACGACCCAGGCCACAATGGTGGCTCGATATTCGCGGCTTAGCCCAACCACATCGCTAGATCCGTCCGTAGCTACTCCGTTCCAGTTTATGAAGCTGGCGGATCCGACGTTCCACCGGTCCTCACCAGTCCGGCTTACTTTGGGCGCCGACGTGTACGCCAGCATTATGGTCAGCGGTGCGCCACCATCGACCGTGGGAGGGCTTCTGACACAAACCACCATATTTGGTTTGGTCGTCTCTGGAGCCCACCCGCAAAAAATGTTCCAAAATAAGTAAAGTGCACTAGAATCAACCCACGTACATATCGACTAATAGTTTCTTTCACCCACAGGAACCGCACACAGGGAATCTGCGCAGCGTTGACGCTCCAGCACGGGACTCCAAATTAAATTTAAGTTTAGCCATATTTATCTTGCCTTTACGGGACTTCGCCGCCGGGTGCGTGTTTAATATTGCTTGCCGCAAGGGGGCCGGCATGTTTAGGCCACCGGCCTAAATATTACGGCACACCCTAATGTGCAGAGCTTTCTTCCAATGTATCTCGGTTTAAACCAACAACCGTGCACCCGGCCGGATAATAGCGACAGCTAGCATTCGGCGGGTGCGACGAACTAAATTAATAATAGCTCTGCCACTTCTTTTTCGAACGTCGAGAAAACCGCCCGCCGCCAACTCCCGTGAGGTAAGTCTTTGCATAATACAGATCACTTAGTTTGATCCACAATCACCCTTTACTGAATTTAATTCGATTCTAAATTAACCACTTACACCTTTTAATTCGTTGATCATTCATGTAAATAAACATTACCACCATTGTATTTATATATGAACTAACGAGTTTTTTATTTCTCCCCCCTTCCTGCAATTTATTACGAGCGCTTATAACTTGGCTGTCGACACACCAAGTATCAAGCCGCCGTAACAACTGAGTTATCGGTCAAAATGAGATGACCAAAAGCCTCAAACTTTGCCTACAACATGGGCTTCAAACGAAAGGGGAGGTCCAAAGGTTTCATTTATACTTCGATATATTTAGATGAACTTATCGATAACTGAGTTATCGGTCAAAATGTGATGACCAAAAGCCTAAAATTTTGCCTACAACATGGGCTTCAAACGAAAGCGGAGGTCCAAAGGTTTCATTTATACTTCGATATATTTCGATAAACGTATCGATAACTGAGTTATCGGTCAAAATGTGATGACCAAAAGCCTTAAATTTTGCCTACACCATGGTCTTCAAACGAAAGCGGAGGTCCCAAGGTTTCATTTATACTTCGATATATTTCGATAAACTTATCGATAACTGAGTTATCGGTCAAAATGAGATGACCAAAAGCCTAAAATTTTGCCTACAACATGGGCTTCAAACGAAAGCAGAGGTCCAAAGGTTTCATTTATACTTCGATATATTTCGATACACTTATCGATAACTGAGTTATCGGTCAAAATGTGATGACCAAAAGCCTTAAACTTTGCCTACAACATGGGCATCAAACGAAAGGGTAGGTCGAAAGATTTCTTTAAAACTTTAATATATTTCGATAAAATTAACGATAACTGAGTTATCGGTCAAAATGTGATGGCCAAAAGCCTTAAAATTTGCTTACAATAGGGGTATCAAATGAAAGGAGAGGTCGAAAAATTTCATTTATACTTCGATATATTTCGATTCACTTATCGATAACTGAGTTATCGGTCAAAATGTGATGACCAAAAGCCTTGAACTTTGCCTACAACATGGGCATCAAACGAAAGGGGAGGTCGAAAGGTTTCAGTTATACTTCTATATATTTCTATAAACTTATCGATAACTGAGTTATCGGTTAAAATGTGATGGTCAAAAGCCTTACAATTTGCTTACAATATTGGTATCAAATGAAAGGGGAGGTCGAAAAATTTCATTTATACTTCGATATATTTCGATTCACTTATCGATAACTGAGTTATCGGTCAAAATGTGATGACCAAAAGCCTTGAGCTTTGCCTACAACATGGGCATCAAACGAAAGGGGAGGTCGAAAGATTTCTTTTAAGCTTTGATATATTTCGATAAAATTAACGATAACTGAGTTATCGGTCAAAATGTGATGGCCAAAAGCCTTAAAATTTGCTTACAATATTGGTATGAAATGAAAGGGGAGGTCGAAAAATTTCATTTATACTTCGATATATTTCGATTCACTTATCGATAACTGAGTTATCGGTCAAAATGTGATGCCCAAAAGCCTTGAACTTTGCCTACAACATGGGCATCAAACGAAAGGGGAGGTCGAAAGGTTTCATTTATACTTCTTTATATTTCTATAAACTTATCGATAACTGAATTATCGGTCAAAATGTGATGACCAAAAGCCTTAAACTTTGCCTACAACATGGGCATCAAACGAAAGGGGAGGTCGAAAGATTTCTTTTATACCTTGATATATTTCGATAAAATTAACGATAACTGAGTTATCGGTCAAAATGTGATGGCCAAAAGCCTTAAAATTTGCTTACAATAGGGGTATTAAATAAAAGGAGAGGTTGAAAAATTTCATTTATACTTCGATATATTTCGATTCACTTATCGATAACTGAGTTATCGGTCAAAATGTGATGACCAAAAGCCTTGAACTTTGCCTACAACATGGGCATCAAACGAAAAGGGAGGTCGAAAGGTTTCATTTAAACTTCTATATATTTCTATAAACTTATCGATAACTGAGTTAACGGTCAAAATGTGATGACCATAAGCCTTAAACTTTGCCTACAACATGGGCATCAAACGAAAGGGGAGGCCCAAAGGTTTCATTTATACTTCGATATATTTCGATAAACTTATCGATGACCTAGTTATCGGTCAAAATGTGATGACTAAAAACCTTAAACTTTGCCTACAACATGGGCAGCAAACGAAAGAGGAGGTCGAAAGGTTTCATTTATACTTCGATATATTTCGATATACTTATCCATAGCTGAGTTATCGGCCAAAATGTGATGACCAAAAGCCTTAAACTTTGCCTACAACATGGGCATCAAACGAAAGGGTAGGTCGAAAGATTTCTTTTATACCTTGATATATTTCGATAAAATTAACGATAACTGAGTTATCGGTCAAAATGTGATGGCCAAAAGCCTTAAAATTTGCTTACAATAGGGGTATTAAATAAAAGGGGAGGTTGAAAAATTTCATTTATACTTCGATATATTTCGATTCACTTATCGATAACTGAGTTATCGGTCAAAATGTGATGACCAAAAGCCTTGAACTTTGCCTACAACATGGGCATCAAACGAAAAGGGAGGTCGAAAGGTTTCATTTAAACTTCTATATATTTCTATAAACTTATCGATAACTGAGTTAACGGTCAAAATGTGATGACCAAAAGCCTAAAATTTTGCCTACAACATGGGCTTCAAACGAAAGCAGAGGTCCAAAGGTTTCATTTATACTTCGATATATTTCGATACACTTATCGATAACTGAGTTATCGGTCAAAATGTGATGACCAAAAGCCTTGAACTTTGGCTACAACATGGGCATCAAACGAAAGGGGAGGTCGAAAGGTTTCATTTATACTTCGATATATTTCGATAAACTTATCGATAACTGAGTTATCGGTCAAAATGTGATGACCAAAAGCCTTAAACTTTGCCTACAACATGGGCATCAAACGAAAGGGTAGGTCGAAAGATTTCTTTAAAACTTTAATATATTTCGATAAAATTAACGATAACTGAGTTATCGGTCAAAATGTGATGGCCAAAAGCCTTAAAATTTGCTTACAATATTGGTATCAAATGAAAGGAGAGGTCGAAAAATTTCATTTATACTTCGATATATTTCGATTCACTTATCGATAACTGAGTTATCGGTCAAAATGTGATGACCAAAAGCCTTGAACTTTGCCTACAACATGGGCATCAAACGAAAGGGGAGGTCGAAAGGTTTCAGTTATACTTCTATATATTTCTATAAACTTATCGATAACTGAGTTATCGGTCAAAATGTGATGGTCAAAAGCCTTACAATTTGCTTACAATATTGGTATCAAATGAAAGGGGAGGTCGAAAAATTTCATTTATACTTCGATATATTTCGATTCACTTATCGATAACTGAGTTATCGGTCAAAATGTGATGACCAAAAGCCTTGAGCTTTGCCTACAACATGGGCATCAAACGAAAGGGGAGGTCGAAAGGTTTCATTTATACTTCTTTATATTTCTATAAACTTATCGATAACTGAGTTATCGGTCAAAATGTGATGACCAAAAGCCTTAAACTTTGCCTACAACATGGGCATCAAACGAAAGGGGAGGTCGAAAGATTTCTTTTATACCTTGATATATTTCGATAAAATTAACGATAACTGAGTTATCGGTCAAAATGTGATGGCCAAAAGCCTTAAAATTTGCTTACAATAGGGGTATTAAATAAAAGGGGAGGTTGAAAAATTTCATTTATACTTCGATATATTTCGATAAACTTATCGATAACTGAGTTAAACTTGGCATACAACATGGACATCAAACGAAAGGGCAGGTCCAAAGGTTTCATTTATACTTCGATATATTTCGATAAACTTATCGATAACTGAGTTATCGGTCAAAATGAGATGACCAAAAGCCTTAAACTTTGCCTACAACATGGGCTTCAAACGAAAGGGGAGGTCCAAAGGTTTCATTTATACTTCGATATATTTCGATAAACTTATCGATAACCGAGTTAAACTTGTCATTCAACATGGACATCAAACGAAAGGGCAGGTCCAAAGGTTTCATTTATACTTCGATATATTTCGATAAACTTATCGATAACTGATTTATCGGTCAAAATGAGATGACCAAAAGCCTTAAACTTTGCCTACAACATGGGCTTCAAACGAAAGGGGAGGTCGAAAGGTTTCATTTATACTTCGATATATTTCGATAAACTTATCGATAACCGAGTTAAACTTGTCATTCAACATGGACATCAAACGAAAGGGCAGGTCCAAAAGTTTAATTTATACTTCGATATATTTCGATAAACTTATCGATAACCGAGCTAAACTTGGCATACAACATGGACATCAAAGGAAAGGGGAGATCGAAAGATTTCTTTAAAACTTTGATATATTTCGATAACATTAACGATAACTGAGTTATCGGTCAAAATGTGATGAACAAAAGCCTTAAAATTTGCTTACAATAGGGGTATCAAATGAAAGGGGAGGTCGAAAAATTTCATTTATACTTCGATATATTTCGATTCACTTATCGATAACTGAGTTATCGGTCAAAATGTGATGAGCAAAAGCCTTGAACTTTGCCTACAACATGGGCAGCAAACGAAAGAGGAGGTCGAAAGGTTTCATTTATACTTCGATATATTTCGATATACTTATCCATAACTGAGTTATCGGTCAAAATGTGATGACCAAAAGCCTTAAACTTTGGCTACACCATGGGCATCAAACGAAAGTGGAGGTCAAAAGGTTTCATTTATACTTCGATATATTTCGATAAAATTAACGATAACTAAGTTATCGGTCAAAATGTGATGACCAAAAGCCTTAAACTTTGCCTACAACATGGGCATCAAACGAATGGGGAGGTCGAAAAATTTCTTTTATACTTTGATATATTTCGATAAAGATAACGATAACTGAGTTATCGGTCAAAATGTGATGGCCAAAAGCCTTAAAATTTGCTTACAATAGGGGTATCAAATGAAAGGGGAGGTCGAAAATTTTCATTTATACTTCGGTATATTTCGATTCACTTATCGATAACTGAGTTATCGGTCAAAATGTGATGAGCAAAAGCCTTGAACTTTGCCTACAACATGGGCATCAAACGAAAGCGGAGGTCGAAAGATTTATTTTATACTTTGATATATTTCGATAAACTTATCGATAACTGAGTTATCGGTCAAAATGTGATGACCAAAAGCCTTAAACTTTGGCTACACCATGGGCATCAAACGAAAGTGGAGGTCGAAAAGTTTCATTTATACTTCGATATATTTCGATAAACTTATCGATAACTGAGTGAAACTTGGCATACAACATGGACATCAAACGAAAGGGCAGGTCCAAAGGTTTCATTTATACTTCGATATGTTTCGATAACTGTGTTTAGGCCACCGGCCTAAATATTACGGCACACCCTAATGTGCAGAGCTTTCTTCCAATGTATCTCGGTTTAAACCGATAACCGTGCACCCGGCCGGATAATAGCGAGAGCTAGCATTCGGCGGGTGCGACGAACTAAATTAATAATAGCTCTGCCACTTCTTTTTCGAACGTCGAGAAAACCGCCCGCCGCCAACTCCCGTGAGGTAAGTCTTTGCATAATACAGATCACTTAGTTTGATCCACAATCACCCTTTACTGAATTTAATTCGATTCTAAATTAACCACTTACACCTTTTAATTCGTTGATCATTCATGTAAATAAACATTACCACCATTGTATTTATATATGAACTAACGAGTTTTTTATTTCTCCCCCCTTCCTGCAATTTATTACGAGCGCTTATAACTTGGCTGTCGACACACCAAGTATCAAGCCGCCGTAACATTTGGTCCTTCGAGCCCGACGAAATCAAGGCAACGACTAGACGCTTAATAGAAATTTATCAAAAGAAACATTATCCTGAAGAATTGGCTAACATAAAGTCCGGTCGGGGTGCCGCCTCCCAAGACCTCGCCTACAACGAGCGCCACCCGATCATTCTCCCCTACGCCTGTCGTTTCACGCGTCTTCTCGTCCAGTTTATCCACCAGATCGCACTTCACGGTGAAAACCAACTCATGTTGCGTCTCATACGTACGCAATATTGGATCCCGAGGGTAAAAAATATGATCCGTTCTGTCATTCATAATTGTAAGGTTTGCACTATTTACCGGAAGCGGTCTCAAACCCAACTTATGGGGAACCTTCCACCGGAACGCGCTACCTTTTCCCGAGCATTCACAAATGCCGGCGTAGATTTCGCCGGACCTTTCGACATAAAATCCTACAGCGGAAGAGGATGTCGTGTTTCAAAGGGCTACGTCTGCCTCTTTGTTTGTTTTTCTACCAAGGCTATTCATTTGGAGGCCACTAGCGACCTGAGTACTGCCGCCTTCCTGGCAGCTTTCGATCGGTTCGTTGGTAGGCGGGGTTGTCCAAAGAATATCTACTCCGACAACGGAACTAACTTTGTCGGAGCATCCAGGGCGCTCCGTTCCGAGCTTAAAGCCTTCTTAGCGGACGCTCGCACTCAAACCCTATCCAAATACAGCCATTAAGCCCTGACATGGAATTTCATCCCAGCAGGCGCTCCTCACATGGGCGGATTATGGGAGGCGGGGGTAAAAAGCTTTAAGCACCACTTCAAGAGGATCGCTTCAGATCATAAATTTACTCTTGAAGAGTTCAGCACCCTACTTTGTAGAATTGAGTCGTGTCTCAACTCACGGCCATTAAGCCCCTCCTCAAATGATCCGTCTAGCCTGGAGCCACTAACCCCAGGGCATTTCCTCATCGGTGGGCATTTATTAGCCCCACCGGAGATCGACGTTAGCGAGAACCGCGCTTCGCTCGTCAACCGATGGGAAAAACTTAAGTCCCTACACCAAACGTTTTGCAAACGATGGAAAACCGAGTACCTCACCGAATTGCAAAAACGTGTGAAGTGGAAACATCCACAATCTAACTTGAAACGAGGAGACCTGGTCGTCATAAAGGAGGACAACTTACCCCCCAACGAATGGAGATTAGGTCGAATTGCGGAATTACATCGGGGACCCGATAAACGAGTCCGAGTCGTCGAACTCGATACAGCAAGGGGCCAGACTACCAGACCAATTACGAAATTGGTCCTACTACCATCCGGTAACGAGGATGGCGAACATTAGTGATATTCCACCTCTCAATCTCCCTAATTCCACTTCTAATTACTTAATGAATTAGGGAAGCCATAACTTAAGGCAAAGCGACTTAACAAAATCAAAACTAAAATGTAACAAGTTCTTTAATACCCACCGCAATCGGACAAACTGATCAGCTACAAGAAAATAAACGCACTCGTTCAAACGGAACGAGGCCAACCGAAACCCTACCGCAGACGGACGAACCGATCTGCCACAGAAGTTGAAAATTTTGCGGCAACAACTCGCCGCATATCACCCAAGCATAGCATTCATACCCATTTGCACCTACCCACAAGACAACAAGAATACCCCCCAGAGTCATAAGGGGGCCCTAGACGAAAATCCCCATTTCTCATCTACATCAACAGTTTGAGGTACTGGAGACTTACAAAATTCAGCAACATGAAGAATTCTGGCTCTTAAATAAACGTGTTATTAACTTAAGAGTCTTACACAATTCAACAAAATGGAAAATTTTGGCTCCTAAAATACGCCTTCGCGACTTCGAAGTCGAAAATTGTTTAACTAACGTTTGGAGCTGTGCCTCAACATCTGCAAAGTCCTCCCCAGTCAGTTTTGAAAGAAATTTTCGATATACAGACACAACTCTTCTAGAGTTTTATTGGATATATGCTGATACCCACATACGGCGGCAGTGTACCTATTCATTGAAATAAAAATTTGGGTGATTCATTTGGCATTGGCAGCAATGGGCCTACTTTACGACAAATCTGGCTTTTAATTTTGAAATTTGAGTTGAATTGCTGACCATTTATAGTTCCTAACTATTTCTGTTGCTCCGAATGATGTCATTGGGAAACATGAATTAAATGTACGAATGGACTTTTTCCCACCAAACAAGTGTGCTGAAGAATATTTAAACCAGGTTTTCCGGGAAAAGGATTTAACTGAAATCATGAAACTACATAAAGCGCAGGCCAGCCAAGAGGCCAAGCGTGAGCTCCAACAAACACTTATCGATGACATTAATGACGAGAAAGCACACTCGGAGATCACAGCAGATATTAGGGAATTCGCACAGCGTAATAGCATTCCCGATCATGAGATTATTATTATTATTTGGTCGACTATAATGTCACTTGGTCACCGATCAAGCGGTGCGACATCTTAAAAACTATTGCCCTTTGTTGAAGGCATTCGCTTCAACCGAACGTTCTGAATTGGCTTTAAGTTTGAAGGTACAAGAATTCTGTTATAAAAATATGAACTTCATGAAGGCCTTCCAGAAGATTATACTGCTATTTTATAAAACCGAAGTTAGATCTATCAGAGGAAAGCATACTCAGATGGTACAAAGATGCTCACTCCAGCAGGGGTAAAATGCATTTCTTAGAGCAAATGCGCAAATGTGTGGAATGGCTGCAATCAGCTGAAGAAAAATCAGAATCCGAAGATGAACAGGAGGCACAAAGTAATGGTGAATTGGATATAGAATCATAAAAGAGCAGCATGCAAATTCTTAAGATCGTTGCACGTTTCCTCTTAGAATAGATCTAGTTAGAAGATGAAGATGAAAAGTAAACAACCATCTCCACCTCTCCCTACTCCTAAATATTACAACGACGTTAGCGACGAGGACATCATACACTTGCATACATATTCTATCGAATAATATACATAACTAGCAGGGTACCCGGCGTTGCTCGGGATGTAAGTAAATTTCAGTGGTCTAACCTAAATACTTCCAGAGATATCGACTAAGAAGTATTTCATTCGTATGGAAGGTGCCACGCCCACTTTTTCGTTATACCCAGTTGTTTTGGAGGTGGTAGGGATCGATCCCATATAACCCCTTACCGAGTTTCAATGGTCTAACATAAATACTTCCAGAGATACGGACAATGGAAAATTCAATTTGTATGGGAGGTGCCACACCCCCTATATATATCAAAATATTTTTTAGCCTGTGACCATCCCTGGAAGATGTACAGTGGGTGTGTAAAATTTGGTTACGATGGGTTTATAAGTTTAGGACGCAAGTCGATCTATACCTATTTACATAATTTGAATTTTATATATATAGATTACAAGAGAAACCAAACCAAACCAAATTGTTTACAACTATGTTGAGCATATTACATATTTAAAAAGCAATTAAATACATACAATTAGCCATACAACTCACCAGCTCCTTTAGGAACAGGGTTTTGGTCCGCCGAACATTTCACGCATCGATTCGTCGAGTGTATTTGCATCCATATTTCCATCCAGCACATTCTTCAACATTTCCGGGGAGGTGAGTAATTGTCTTCGACTTGTAAGGCTAGTGCTATGCTTTCTCGGCGACTTGATCGCTGGCATTCCTCCTCGGTTGTCAGTTAAGTAGCACGTTCATACATTGTACGGGATTGACTGTGCAAAGTGGCATGTAAACCAAGAATTAAATACCAATTGTTGTATGCAAAGTGGGTACGCATCGTCCAAATGCTTGCTAATAGCATGAGGCGGCAATTTAACACCCACTTTGTTTTCTTTAATTTTAATATCACTCATTTTATACCCCCGGCGCATCAATAGAATCTCATCACCCGCCCATGCGCCATGCCACAATGGGGCACTAATATTTGCGTCACACATTTGTGTGGCATGCACCGTTGGGGCATATAGAATGCTACCCATTGATGGAGCATATGTTTGGCTGCTCATTGATGGGGCATATAGAAAGCTGCCCAGACAACCTAAAAAGATAAAAAAATTAGAATTGGACATCTACATAATTTTCATGTATGTATCCATCGCTGGGCGCCGGCCACCACAGCGAGTGATACACACACGTACATACATGGTTTCAACGCTGCCGAAACGATACAGGATTTCGGCAGCGTAAACTTATTCTTACCTTTAAATCCGCCATGTGTCCACTGCTCCGTTCCCCAACGATCCACCTGCCACCTGAAAAATAAAAGAATTACAATTAATTTCAGAAAAATTATCAACAACAAATTTTACTACTTACCTCGCTACAATTTTTCCAGTAATGACATTTCATTCAGGAATGTATGCAGTGTTGAATGAATTAGCGTGGCCACTTCGCGTAACGATCGGTACCCACACATGATCGTAACTGGTATGTACTCGTTGTACTTTTTCGTAGCGTGCCGTATTGTGCGGGTGGATTGATTTCACTTGGGCCAGGTGAAGTCTTGGCCATTATGAATGTGTACGTCAAGTGGGAATATGCATTTATTAACTTTAAATTATGAACTACGACGTCCGGAAAAATACTTCAATCAACCGTTTATTGAAGGTCTCACCTTTCCACTGGACAATTTAATTAGGCTGCGATTTAGAATGGTGTCCCATGAATTTTGCAATAAAAGTGGTATATTTTCGCACCCTATGATATATATTTGTGATCAGGAGAGGTCCCTCTACCATCCTGAAATACCCGGTATTTCCTATCAATGGGACCCCATTCTAAAATCGTCCCCTCTAATTCTGTTTTTACATGAAAAATTTCCCATTTTATTTGGTATGGCAGAATAGAAAATATTTTTACGTGATGATATGAGTACTTTTTGGCAGGTACTTTCTTGACTAAGCCGTGTTGTGGGCGAGCTGCGGCATAATGCTGTAAGCAGATACGCGGCAACACGAATGTACCGTACGCCGTATCATACGGGCGAGAAACACGTCCTTTTGAGCATGATATTTTATAGGGTTTAACATATCAACAACGAAAATACCCTGCACGAATAAGCCAAAACCACGTTTGTGAAGGACCCATAAGCCACCCAACCTACGGAAATTTCTGACCGTAGTAACCAATTACTATTCCAGAATGACTGGATTCAGCGTCAAACGCAATAAAACAGAGACACGTAGCACCGCGTTCACCATTCCATGCCGTTTGTGCCAAAAGTCGCATGGTATTCGGCTGTGTCCCGTTTACCGGCGCATGTCGAACGTAGAGCGTCTCAGGGTGATCATAGAGGCGCGGTACTGCGCAAATTGTCTATCGCCGTTTCACCACAGTAGGGCATGCCCCAGCGAAGCCCGGTGCCATCGATGCAACGAACCGCACCATACCTCCACACACACTGACGAGGCACCACCGACCACCCACGAGAACAACGATGATGAAGCCAGTTCGGATGACGCTCTATCCATCCACATAGCGGAGAACACGATGTCATGGGCAGAACAAGTTGCGGACGAAGAAGTCACCAGGAGGGAAGACGTCACCGCACTGACATCAGCGACCCAACAGGTTGCATCGACACCCCGCCGTTTTCGACCTCTGCTTCAGCACGAGAAGCCATTCAACAAGCAACACGGGGATGGCGCGGAGACACGTCCTTTCCGCCCATCGCACCGTACTACCGGAGGGCGCCGTGGTGACGCGGAACCGCGTCCGTCCCGCTCGTCACGGCGGTCTTCGGGTAGGCCGGCCCCGTATAAGTCACGTGCCCAAGGCAGCACTCTCGCGCTTCAAAATATCGCTCCGTCCGGCTTTAGAACCGGGCGCTTAGGGGAGGCGCCCTTAGCAACCACCATAACACGAGCCTTCGTAGCCATCGCTCCAACGGCCATGGTTCGAATTGCTGCGGGGGGCAAACTGCACATAGTGCGGGCGCTCATCGATTCCTGCGCTCCGAACTCGATCATCGACGCGAACCTCGCTAAGGACCTCCAATTGGAGCTTACCGGCACGGTAAGGAAAATATGACACAGCTGGAGAGGTGACGACCCAGGCCACAATGGTGGCTCGATATTCGCGGCTTAGCCCAACCACATCGCTAGATCCGTCCGTAGCTACTCCGTTCCAGTTTATGAAGCTGGCGGATCCGACGTTCCACCGGTCCTCACCAGTCCGGCTTACTTTGGGCGCCGACGTGTACGCCAGCATTATGGTCAGCGGTGCGCCACCATCGACCGTGGGAGGGCTTCTGACACAAGCCACCATATTTGGGGTGGTCGTCTCTGGAGCCCACCCGCAAAAAATGTTCCAAAATAAGTAAAGTGCACTAGAATCAACCCACGTACATATCGACTAATAGTTTCTTTCACCCACAGGAACCGCACACAGGGAATCTGCGCAGCGTTGACGCTCCAGCACGGGACTCCAAATTAAATTTAAGTTTAGCCATATTTATCTTGCCTTTACGGGACTTCGCCGCCGGGTGCGTGTTTAATATTGCTTGCCGCAAGGGGGCCGGCATGTTTAGGCCACCGGCCTAAATATTACGGCACACCCTAATGTGCAGAGCTTTCTTCCAATGTATCTCGGTTTAAACCAACAACCGTGCACCCGGCCGGATAATAGCGACAGCTAGCATTCGGCGGGTGCGACGAACTAAATTAATAATAGCTCTGCCACTTCTTTTTCGAACGTCGAGAAAACCGCCCGCCGCCAACTCCCGTGAGGTAAGTCTTTGCATAATACAGATCACTTAGTTTGATCCACAATCACCCTTTACTGAATTTAATTCGATTCTAAATTAACCACTTACACCTTTTAATTCGTTGATCATTCATGTAAATAAACATTACCACCATTGTATTTATATATGAACTAACGAGTTTTTTATTTCTCCCCCCTTCCTGCAATTTATTACGAGCGCTTATAACTTGGCTGTCGACACACCAAGTATCAAGCCGCCGTAACAACTGAGTTATCGGTCAAAATGAGATGACCAAAAGCCTCAAACTTTGCCTACAACATGGGCTTCAAACGAAAGGGGAGGTCCAAAGGTTTCATTTATACTTCGATATATTTAGATGAACTTATCGATAACTGAGTTATCGGTCAAAATGTGATGACCAAAAGCCTAAAATTTTGCCTACAACATGGGCTTCAAACGAAAGCGGAGGTCCAAAGGTTTCATTTATACTTCGATATATTTCGATAAACGTATCGATAACTGAGTTATCGGTCAAAATGTGATGACCAAAAGCCTTAAATTTTGCCTACACCATGGTCTTCAAACGAAAGCGGAGGTCCCAAGGTTTCATTTATACTTCGATATATTTCGATAAACTTATCGATAACTGAGTTATCGGTCAAAATGAGATGACCAAAAGCCTAAAATTTTGCCTACAACATGGGCTTCAAACGAAAGCAGAGGTGCAAAGGTTTCATTTATACTTCGATATATTTCGATACACTTATCGATAACTGAGTTATCGGTCAAAATGTGATGACCAAAAGCCTTGAACTTTGGCTACAACATGGGCATCAAACGAAAGGGGAGGTCGAAAGGTTTCATTTATACTTCGATATATTTCGATAAACTTATCGATAACTGAGTTATCGGTCAAAATGTGATGACCAAAAGCCTTAAACTTTGCCTACAACATGGGCATCAAACGAAAGGGTAGGTCGAAAGATTTCTTTAAAACTTACGACGATAACTGAGTTATCGGTCAAAATGTGATGGCCAAAAGCCTTAAAATTTGCTTACAATAGGGGTATCAAATGAAAGGAGAGGTCGAAAAATTTCATTTATACTTCGATATATTTCGATTCACTTATCGATAACTGAGTTATCGGTCAAAATGTGATGACCAAAAGCCTTGAACTTTGCCTACAACATGGGCATCAAACGAAAGGGGAGGTCGAAAGGTTTCAGTTATACTTCTATATATTTCTATAAACTTATCGATAACTGAGTTATCGGTCAAAATGTGATGGTCAAAAGCCTTACAATTTGCTTACAATATTGGTATCAAATGAAAGGGGAGGTCGAAAAATTTCATTTATACTTCGATATATTTCGATTCACTTATCGATAACTGAGTTATCGGTCAAAATGTGATGACCAAAAGCCTTGAGCTTTGCCTACAACATGGGCATCAAACGAAAGGGGAGGTCGAAAGATTTCTTTTAAGCTTTGATATATTTCGATAAAATTAACGATAACTGAGTTATCGGTCAAAATGTGATGGCCAAAAGCCTTAAAATTTGCTTACAATATTGGTATGAAATGAAAGGGGAGGTCGAAAAATTTCATTTATACTTCGATATATTTCGATTCACTTATCGATAACTGAGTTATCGGTCAAAATGTGATGCCCAAAAGCCTTGAACTTTGCCTACAACATGGGCATCAAACGAAAGGGGAGGTCGAAAGGTTTCATTTATACTTCTTTATATTTCTATAAACTTATCGATAACTGAGTTATCGGTCAAAATGTGATGACCAAAAGCCTTAAACTTTGCCTACAACATGGGCATCAAACGAAAGGGGAGGTCGAAAGGTTTCTTTTATACCTTGATATATTTCGATAAAATTAACGATAACTGAGTTATCGGTCAAAATGTGATGGCCAAAAGCCTTAAAATTTGCTTACAATAGGGGTATTAAATAAAAGGGGAGGTTGAAAAATTTCATTTATACTTCGATATATTTCGATTCACTTATCGATAACTGAGTTATCGGTCAAAATGTGATGACCAAAAGCCTTGAACTTTGCCTACAACATGGGCATCAAACGAAAAGGGAGGTCGAAAGGTTTCATTTAAACTTCTATATATTTCTATAAACTTATCGATAACTGAGTTAACGGTCAAAATGTGATGACCATAAGCCTTAAACTTTGCCTACAACATGGGCATCAAACGAAAGGGGAGGCCCAAAGGTTTCATTTATACTTCGATATATTTCGATAAACTTATCGATGACCTAGTTATCGGTCAAAATGTGATGACTAAAAACCTTAAACTTTGCCTACAACATGGGCAGCAAACGAAAGAGGAGGTCGAAAGGTTTCATTTATACTTCGATATATTTCGATATACTTATCCATAGCTGAGTTATCGGCCAAAATGTGATGACCAAAAACTTTAAACTTTGCCTACATCATGGGCAGCAAACGAAAGAGGAGGTCGAAAGGTTTCATTTATACTTCGATATATTTCGATAAACTTATCGATAACTGAGTTAAACTTGGCATACAACATGGACATCAAACGAAAGGGCAGGTCCAAAGGTTTCATTTATACTTCGATATATTTCGATAAACTTATCGATAACTGAGTTATCGGTCAAAATGAGATGACCAAAAGCCTCAAACTTTGCCTACAACATGGGCTTCAAACGAAAGGGGAGGTCCAAAGGTTTCATTTATACTTCGATATATTTCGATAAACTTATCGATAACTGAGTTATCGGTCAAAATGTGATGACCAAAAGCCTCAAACTTTGCCTACAACATGGGCTTCAAACGAAAGGGGAGGTCCAAAGGTTTCATTTATATTTCGATATATTTAGATAAACTTATCGATAACTGAGTTATCGGTCAAAATGTGATGACCAAAAGACTAAAATTTTGCCTACAACATGGGCTTCAAACGAAAGGGGAGGTCCAAAGGTTTCATTTATACTTCGATATATTTCGATAAACTTATCGATAACTGAGTTATCGGTCAAAATGTGATGACCAAAAGCCTAAAATTTTGATTACAACATGGGCTTCAAACGAAAGCGGAGGTCCAAAGGTTTCATTTATACTTCGATATATTTCGATAAACTTATCGATAACTGAGTTATCGGTCAAAATGTGATGACCAAAAGCCTAAAATTTTGCCTACAACATGGGCTTCAAACGAAAGCGGAGGTCCAAAGGTTTCATTTATACTTCGATATATTTCGATAAACTTATCGATATCTGAGTTATCGGTCAAAATGAGATGAATAAAAGCCTAAAATTTTGCGTACAACATGGGCTTCAAACGAAAGCAGAGGTCCAAAGGTTTCATTTATACTTCGATATATTTCGATAAACTTATCGATAACTGAGTTATCGGTCAAAATGAGATGACCAAAAGAATCAAACTTTGCCTACAACATGGGCTTCAAACGAAAGGGGAGGTCCAAAGGTTTCATTTATATTTCGATATATTTCGATAAACTTATCGATACCTGAGTTATCGGACAAAATGTGATGACCAAAAGCCTAAAATTTTGCCTACAACATGGGCTTCAAACGAAAGCGGAGGTCCAAAGGTTTCATTTATACTTCGATATATTTCGATAAACTTATCGATAACTGAGTTATCGGTCAAAATGAGATGACTAAAAGAATCAAACTTTGCCTACAACATGGGCTTCAAACGAAAGCGGAGGTCCAAAGGTTTCATTGATACTTCGATATATTTCGATAAACTTATCGATAACTGAGTTATGGGTGAAAATGTGATGACCAAAAGGCTAAAATTTTGCCTACAACATGGGCTTCAAACGAAAGGGGAGGTCCAAAAGTTTCATTTATACTTCGATATATTTCGATAAACTTATCGATAACTGAGTTATCGGTCAAAATGAGATGACCAAAAGAATCAAACTTTGCCTAAAACATGGGCTTCAAACGATAGGGGAGGTCCAAAGGTTTCATTTATACTTCGATATATTTCGATAAACTTATCGATAACTGAGTTATCGGTCAAAATGTGATGACCAAAAGCCTAAAATTTTGCCTACATCATGGGCTTCAAACGAAAGCGGAGGTCCAAAGGTTTCATTTATACTTCGATATATTTCGATAAACTTATCGATATCTGAGTTATCGGTCAAAATGGGATGACCAAAAGCCTAAAATTTTGCCTACAACATGGGCTTCAAACGAAAGCAGAGGTCCAAAAGTTTCATTTATACTTCGATATATTTCGATAAACTTGTCGATAACTGAGTTATCAGTCAAAATGTGATGACCAAAATCCTCAAACTTTGTCTACAACATGGGCTTCAGACGAAAGGGGAGGTCCAAAGGTTTCATTTATACTTCGATATATTTAGATGAACTTATCGATAACTGAGTTATCGGTCAAAATGTGATGACCAAAAGCCTAAAATTTTGCCTACAACATGGGCTTCAAACGAAAGCGGAGGTCGAAAGATTTCTTTAAAACTTTAATAAATTTCGATAAAATTAACGATAACTGAGTTATCGGTCAAAATGTGATGGCCAAAAGCCTTAAAATTTGCTTACAATAGGGGTATCAAATGAAAGGGGAGGTCGAAAAATTTCATTTATACTTCGATATATTTCGATTCACTTATCGATAACTGAGTTATCGGTCAAAATGTGATGACCAAAAGCCTAAAATTTTGCCTACATCATGGGCTTCAAACGAAAGCGGAGGTCCAAAGGTTTCATTTATACTTCGATATATTTCGATAAACTTATCGATATCTGAGTTATCGGTCAAAATGAGATGACCAAAAGCCTAAAATTTTGCCTACATCATGGGCTTCAAACGAAAGCGGAGGTCGAAAGATTTCTTTAAAACTTTAATATATTTCGATAAAATTAACGATAACTGAGTTATCGGTCAAAATGTGATGGCCAAAAGCCTTAAAATTTGCTTACAATAGGGGTATCAAATGAAAGGGGAGGTCGAAAAATTTCATTTATACTTCGATATATTTCGATTCACTTATCGATAACTGAGTTATCGGTCAAAATGTGATGACCAAAAGCCTAAAATTTTGCCTACATCATGGGCTTCAAACGAAAGCGGAGGTCCAAAGGTTTCATTGATACTTCGATATATTTCGATAAACTTATCGATAACTGAGTTATGGGTGAAAATGTGATGACCAAAAGGGTAAAATTTTTCCTACAACATGGGCTTCAAACGAAAGGGAAGGTCCAAAAGTTTCATTTATACTTCGATATATTTCGATAAACTTATCGATAACTGAGTTATCGGTCAAAATGTGATGACCAAACGCCTTGAACTTTGGCTACAACATGGGCATCAAACGAAAGGGGAGGTCGAAAGGTTTCATTTATACTTCGATATATTTAGATGAACTTATCGATAACTGAGTTATCGGTCAAAATGTGATGACCAAAAGCCTAAAATTTTGCCTACAACATGGGCTTCAAACGAAAGCGGAGGTCGAAAGATTTCTTTAAAACTTTAATATATTTCGATAAAATTAACGATAACTGAGTTATCGGTCAAAATGTGATGGCCAAAAGCCTTAAAATTTGCTTACAATAGGGGTATCAAATGAAAGGGGAGGTCGAAAAATTTCATTTATACTTCGATATATTTCGATTCACTTATCGATAACTGAGTTATCGGTCAAAATGTGATGACCAAAAGCCTAAAATTTTGCCTACATCATGGGCTTCAAACGAAAGCGGAGGTCCAAAGGTTTCATTTATACTTCGATATATTTCGATAAACGTATTCATAACTGAGTTATCGGTCAAAATGTGATGACCAAAAGCCTAAAATTTTGCCTACACCATGGTCTTCAAACGAAAGCGGAGGTCCAAAGGTTTCATTTATACTTCGATATATTTCGATAAACTTATCGATAACTGAGTTATCGGTCAAAATGAGATGAGCAAAAGCCTAAAATTTTGCCTACAACATGGGCTTCAAACGAAAGCAGAGGTCCAAAGGTTTCATTTATACTTCGATATATTTCGATACACTTATCGATAACTGAGTTATCGGTCAAAATGTGATGACCAAAAGCCTTAAACTTTGCCTACAACATGGGCATCAAACGAAAGCGGAGGTCGAAAGATTTCTTTTATATTTTGATATATTTCGATAAAATTAACGATAACTGAGTTATCGGTCAAAATGTGATGGCCAAAAGCCTTAAAATTTGCTTACAATAGGGGTATCAAATAAAAGGGGAGGTCGAAAAATTTCATTTATACTTCGATATATTTCGATCCACTTATCGATAACTGAGTTATCGGTCAAAATGTGATGACCAAAAGCCTCAAACTTTGCCTACAACATGGGCTTCAAACGAAAGGGGAGGTCCAAAGGTTTCATTTATACTTCGATATATTTCGATAAACTTATCGATAACTGAGTTATCGGTCAAAATGTGATGACCAAAAGCCTTAAACTTTGCCTACAACATGGGCATCAAACGAAAGCGGAGGTCGAAAGATTTCTTTTATATTTTGATATATTTCGATAAACTTATCGATAACTGAGTTATCGGTCAAAATGTGATGACCAAAAGCCTCAAACTTTGCCTACACCATGGGCTTCAAACGAAAGGGGAGGTCCAAAGGTTTCATTTATACTTCGATATATTTCGATAAACTTATCGATAACTGAGTTATCGGTCAAAATGTGATGACCAAAAGCCTCAAACTTTGCCTACAACATGGGCTTCAAACGAAAGGGGAGGTCCAAAGGTTTCATTTATACTTCGATATATTTCGATAAACTTATCGATAACTGAGTTATCGGTCAAAATGTGATGACCAAAAGCCTCAAACTTTGCCTACAACATGGGCTTCAAACGAAAGGGGAGGTCCAAAGGTTTCATTTATACTTCGATATATTTCGATAAACTTATCGATAACTGAGTTATCGGTCAAAATGTGATGACCAAAAGCCTCAAACTTTGCCTACAACATGGGCGGCAAACGAAAGGTTAGGTCGAAAGGTTTCATTTATACTTCTTTATATTTCTATAAACTTATCGATAACTGAGTTATCGGTCAAAATGTGATGACCAAAAGCCTTAAACTTTGCCTACAACATGGGCATCAAACGAAAGCGGAGGTCGAAAGATTTCTTTTATATTTTGATATATTTCGATAAAATTAACGATAACTGAGTTATCGGTCAAAATGTGATGGCCAAAAGCCTTAAAATTTGCTTACAATAGGGGTATCAAATAAAAGGGGAGGTCGAAAAATTTCATTTATACTTCGATATATTTCGATCCACTTATCGATAACTGAGTTATCGGTCAAAATGTGATGACCAAAAGCCTCAAACTTTGCCTACAACATGGGCTGCAAACGAAGGGGGAGGTCCAAAGGTTTCATTTATACTTCGATATATTTCGATAAACTTATCGATAACTGAGTTATCGGTCAAAATGTGATGACCAAAAGCCTAAAATTTTGCCTACAACATGGGCTTCAAACGAAAGCGGAGGTCCAAAGGTTTCATTTATACTTCAATATATTTCGATAAACTTATCGATAACTGAGTTATCGGTCAAAATGAGATGACTAAAAGAATCAAACTTTGCCTACAACATGGGCTTCAAACGAAAGCGGAGGTCCAAAGGTTTCATTGATACTTCGATATATTTCGATAAACTTATCGATAACTGAGTTATCGGTCAAAATGAGATGACCAAAAGAATCAAACTTTGCCTACAACATGGGCTTCAAACGAAAGGGGAGGTCCAAAGGTTTCATTTATATTTCGATATATTTCGATAAACTTATCGATACCTGAGTTATCGGTCAAAATGTGATGACCAAAAGCCTAAAATTTTGCCTACAATATGGGCTTCAAACGAAAGCGGAGGTCCAAAGGTTTCATTTATACTTCGATATATTTCGATAAACTTATCGATAACTGAGTTATCGGTCAAAATGAGATGACTAAAAGAATCAAACTTTGCCTACAACATGGGCTTCAAACGAAAGCGGAGGTCCAAAGGTTTCATTGATACTTCGATATATTTCGATAAACTTATCGATAACTGAGTTATGGGTGAAAATGTGATGACCAAAAGGCTAAAATTTTGCCTACAACATGGGCTTCAAACGAAAGGGGAGGTCCAAAAGTTTCATTTATACTTCGATATATTTCGATAAACTTATCGCTAACTGAGTTATCGGTCAAAATGAGATGACCAAAAGAATCAAACTTTGCCTACAACATGGGCTTCAAACGATAGGGGAGGTCCAAAGGTTTCATTTATACTTCGATATATTTCGATAAACTTATCGATAACTGAGTTATCGGTCAAAATGTGATGACCAAAAGCCTTGAACTTTGCCTACAACATGGGCAGCAAACGAAAGAGGAGGTCGAAAGGTTTCATTTATACTTCGATATATTTCGATATACTTATCCATAACTGAGTTATCGGTCAAAATGTGATGACCAAAAGCCTTAAACTTTGGCTACACCATGGGCATCAAACGAAAGTGGAGGTCGAAAGGTTTCATTTATACTTCGTTATATTTCGATAAACTTATCGATAACTGAGTTATCGGTCAAAATGTGATGACCAAACGCCTTAAACTTTGGCTACACCATGGGCATCAAACGAAAGTGGAGGGCGAAAGGTTTCATTTATACTTCGATATATTTCGATAAAATTAACGATAACTAAGTAATCGGTCAAAATGTGATGACCAAAAGCCTTAAACTTTGCCTACAACATGGCATCAAACGAAAGGGGAGGTCGAAAGATTTCTTTTATACTTTGATATATTTCGATAAAATTAACGATAACTAAGTTATCGGTCAAAATGTGATGACCAAAAGCCTTAAACTTTGCCTAGAACATGGGCATCAAACGAATGGGGAGGTCGAAAAATTTCTTTTATACTTTGATATATTTCGATAAAGTTAACGACAACTGAGTTATCGGTCAAAATGTGATGGCCAAAAGCCTTAAAATTTGCTTACAATAGGGGTATCAAATGAAAGGGGAGGTCCAAAGGTTTCATTTATACTTCGATATATTTCGATAAACTTATCGATACCTGAGTTATCGGTCAAAATGTGATGACCAAAAGCCTAAAATTTTGCCTACAATATGGGCTTCAAACGAAAGCGGAGGTCCAAAGGTTTCATTTATACTTCGATATATTTCGATAAACTTATCGATAACTGAGTTATCGGTCAAAATGAGATGACTAAAAGAATCAAACTTTGCCTACAACATGGGCTTCAAACGAAAGCGGAGGTCCAAAGGTTTCATTGATACTTCGATATATTTCGATAAACTTATCGATAACTGAGTTATCGGTCAAAATGAGATGACCAAAAGAATCAAACTTTGCCTACAACATGGGCTTCAAACGAAAGGGGAGGTCCAAAGGTTTCATTTATATTTCGATATATTTCGATAAACTTATCGATACCTGAGTTATCGGTCAAAATGTGATGACCGAAAGCCTAAAATTTTGCCTACAATATGGGCTTCAAACGAAAGCGGAGGTCCAAAGGTTTCATTTATACTTCGATATATTTCGATAAACTTATCGATAACTGAGTTATCGGTCAAAATGAGATGACTAAAAGAATCAAACTTTGCCTACAACATGGGCTTCAAACGAAAGCGGAGGTCCAAAGGTTTCATTTATACTTCGATATATTTCGATAAACTTATCGATAACTGAGTTATGGGTGAAAATGTGATGACCAAAAGGCTAAAATTTTGCCTACAACATGGGCTTCAAACGAAAGGGGAGGTCCAAAAGTTTCATTTATACTTCGATATATTTCGATATACTTATCCATAACTGAGTTATCGGTCAAAATGTGATGACCAAAAGCCTTAAACTTTGGCTACACCATGGGCATCAAACGAAAGGGGAGGTCCAAAAGTTTCATTTATACTTCGATATATTTCGATATACTTATCCATAACTGAGTTATCGGTCAAAATGAGATGACCAAAAGAATCAAACTTTGCCTACAACATGGGCTTCAAACGAAAGGGGAGGTCCAAAGGTTTCATTTATATTTCGATATATTTCGATAAACTTATCGATACCTGAGTTATCGGTCAAAATGTGATGACCAAAAGCCTAAAATTTTGCCTACAATATGGGCTTCAAACGAAAGCGGAGGTCCAAAGGTTTCATTTATACTTCGATATATTTCGATAAACTTATCGATAACTGAGTTATCGGTCAAAATGAGATGACTAAAAGAATCAAACTTTGCCTACAACATGGGCTTCAAACGAAAGCGGAGGTCCAAAGGTTTCATTGATACTTCGATATATTTCGATAAACTTATCGATAACTGAGTTATGGGTGAAAATGTGATGACCAAAAGGCTAAAATTTTGCCTACAACATGGGCTTCAAACGAAAGGGGAGGTCCAAAAGTTTCATTTATACTTCGATATATTTCGATAAACTTATCGCTAACTGAGTTATCGGTCAAAATGAGATGACCAAAAGAATCAAACTTTGCCTACAACATGGGCTTCAAACGATAGGGGAGGTCCAAAGGTTTCATTTATACTTCGATATATTTCGATAAACTTATCGATAACTGAGTTATCGGTCAAAATGTGATGACCAAAAGCCTTGAACTTTGCCTACAACATGGGCAGCAAACGAAAGAGGAGGTCGAAAGGTTTCATTTATACTTCGATATATTTCGATATACTTATCCATAACTGAGTTATCGGTCAAAATGTGATGACCAAAAGCCTTAAACTTTGGCTACACCATGGGCATCAAACGAAAGTGGAGGTCGAAAGGTTTCATTTATACTTCGTTATATTTCGATAAACTTATCGATAACTGAGTTATCGGTCAAAATGTGATGACCAAACGCCTTAAACTTTGGCTACACCATGGGCATCAAACGAAAGTGGAGGGCGAAAGGTTTCATTTATACTTCGATATATTTCGATAAAATTAACGATAACTAAGTAATCGGTCAAAATGTGATGACCAAAAGCCTTAAACTTTGCCTACAACATGGGCATCAAACGAAAGGGGAGGTCGAAAGATTTCTTTTATACTTTGATATATTTCGATAAAATTAACGATAACTAAGTTATCGGTCAAAATGTGATGACCAAAAGCCTTAAACTTTGCCTAGAACATGGGCATCAAACGAATGGGGAGGTCGAAAAATTTCTTTTATACTTTGATATATTTCGATAAAGTTAACGACAACTGAGTTATCGGTCAAAATGTGATGGCCAAAAGCCTTAAAATTTGCTTACAATAGGGGTATCAAATGAAAGGGGAGGTCGAAAAATTTCATTTATACTTCGGTATATTTCGATTCACTTATCGATAACTGAGTTATCGGTCAAAATGTGATGAGCAAAAGCCTTGAACTTTGCCTACAACATGGGCATCAAACGAAAGTGGAGGTCGAAAGGTTTCATTTATACTTCGATATATTTCGATAAACTTATCGATAACTGAGTTATCGGTCAAAATGTGATGACCAAAAGCCTTAAACTTTGGCTACACCATGGGCATCAAACGAAAGTGGAGGTCGAAAGGTTTCATTTATACTTCGATATATTTCGATAAAATTAACGATAACTAAGTTATCGGTCAAAATGTGATGACCAAAAGCCTTAAACTTTGCCTACAACATGGGCATCAAACGAAAGTGGAGGTCGAAAGGTTTCATTTATACTTCGATATATTTCGATAAACTTATCGATAACTGAGTTATCGGTCAAAATGTGATGACCAAAAGCCTTAAACTTTGGCTACACCATGGGCATCAAACGAAAGTGGAGGTCGAAAGGTTTCATTTATACTTCGATAGATTTCGATAAAATTAACGATAACTAAGTTATCGGTCAAAATGTGATGACCAAAAGCCTTAAACTTTGCCTACAACATGGGCATCAAACGAAAGTGGAGGTCGAAAGGTTTCATTTATACTTCGATATATTTCGATAAACTTATCGATAACTGAGTTATCGGTCAAAATGTGATGACCAAAAGCCTTAAACTTTGGCTACACCATGGGCATCAAACGAAAGGGGAGGTCGAAAGATTTCTTTTATACTTTGATATATTTCGATGAAATTAACGATAACTGAGTTATCGGTCAAAATGTGATGGCCAAAAGCCTTAAAATTTGCTTACAATAGGGATATCAAATAAAAGGGGAGGTCGAAAAATTTCATTTATACTTCGATATATTTCTATTCACTTATCGATAACTGAGTTACCGGTCAAAATGTGATGACCAAAAGCCTTGAACTTTGCCTACAACATGATCATCAAACGAAAGGGGAGGTGCAAAGGTTTCATTTATACTTCGATATATTTCGATAAACTTATCGATGCCCTAGCTATCGGTCAAAATGTGATGACCAAAAACATTAAACTTTGCCTACAACATGGGCAGCAAACGAAAGAGGGGGTCGAAAGGTTTCATTTATACTTCGATATATTTCGATATACTTATCCATAACTGAGTTATCGGTCAAAATGTGATGACCAAAAGCCTTAAACTTTGGCTACACGATGGGCATCAAAGGAAAGGGGAGGTCCAAAGGTTTCATTTATACTTCGATATATTTCGATTCACGTGTCGATAACTGAGTTATCGGTCAAAATGTGATGGCCAAAAGCCTTAAAATTTGCTTACAATAGGGGTATCAAATGAAAGGGGAGGTCGAAAAATTTTATTTATACTTCGATATATTTCGATTCACTTATCGATAACTGAGTTATCGGTCAAAATGTGATGACCAAAAGCCTTGAACTTTGCCTGCAACATGGGCATCAAACGAAAGGGGAGGTCGAAAGGTTTCATTTATACTTCTATATATTTCTATAAACTTATCGATAACTGAGTTAACGGTCAAAATGTGATGACCATAAGCCTTAAACTTTGCCTACAACATGGGCATCAAACGAAAGGGGACCCGAAAGGTTTCATTTATACTGAGTTATTTTTATTTTCTGTTTTTCCGACAGGGTGAATGCTAGATTTATATTGGAACGATTTTCCGTCATCCCTTGTCAATTTTTGTTTGTTTACAAACCGGTTTCGGCGATCCGCCATCTTCAGTGTAAGTTTTCGTTCTGATCTGTGTCTATCCGTTGTCCAGTATTTATAGTTTGAATGCTGTAGGTAAAGTTAGTATGCGTGTATATAGTTCGTGCGTTAGGTTCGTGTTTCACGAATGTTCCCGAGCGGCAAGCTGCAATAGGGTTGTTTTGAAACTCGTCTATTAGTTTGTTTGTCAGGCACTGCTGAACGCTATGTAATGTCAGGTAATGCTGAATGTTCTCGAGCGGCAACTCGTTAACTAGTTTGTGGGTCAGGTAATGTTAATCTTGTACTTGAATAGAAGTCGGTAATTTTTGTCCTTTGGTTTGTTTTGTGTGTTCGCTCGTTTATCGTTACTTGTCTGGTTATTGTACCTGCTGCGTTGTTTTGTTTTTTGTAGACTAGTTTTAGAGGTTCGAATATTGCATCAGAATTGGTGCTAGTTTGTTCGTTTATTATTCTTCCGTCAAATGTCTTTAGTTTGTATATTTCCATGTTCTCAAGCACATTTCTGTTTCATTTATACTTCGATATATTTCGATAAACTTATCGATGACCTAGTTATCGGTCAAAATGTGATGACCAAAAACATTAAACTTTGCCTACAACATGGGCAGCAAACGAAAGAGGAGGTCGAAAGGTTTCATTTATACTTCGATATATTTCGATATACTTATCCATAACTGAGTTATCGGTCAAAATGTGATGACCAAAAACCTTAAACTTTGCCTACATCATGGGCAGCAAACGAAAGAGGAGGTCGAAAGGTTTCATTTATACTTCGATATATTTCGATAAACTTATTGATAACTGAGTTAAACTTGGCATACAACATGGACATCAAACGAAAGCGCATGTCCAAAGGTTTCATTTATACTTCGATATATTTCGATAAACTTATCGATAACTGAGTTATCGGTCAAAATGAGATGACCAAAAGCCTTAAACTTTGCCTACAACATGGGCTTCAAACGAAAGGGGAGGTCCAAAGGTTTCATTTATACTTCGATATATTTCGATAAACTTATCGATAACCGAGTTAAACTTGGCATACAACATGGACATCAAACGAAAGGGCAGGTCCAAAGGTTTCATTTATACTTCGATATATTTCGATAAACTTATCGATAACTGATTTATCGGTCAAAATGAGATGACCAAAAGCCTCAAACTTTGCCTACAACATGGGCTTCAAAGGAAAAGGGGAGGTCCAAAAGTTTCATTTATACTTCGATATATTTCGATAAACTTATCGATAACCGAGTTAAACTTGGCATACAACATGGACATCAAACGAAAGGGGAGGTCCAAAGGTTTCATTTATACTTCGATATATTTCGATAAACTTATCGATAACTGAGTTATCGGTCAAAATGAGATGACCAAAAGCCTTAAACTTTGCCTACAACATGGGCTTCAAACGAAAGGGGAGGTCCAAAGGTTTCATTTATACTTCGATATATTTCGATTAACTTATCGATAACCGAGTTAAACTTCGCATACAACATGGACATCAAACGAGAGGGCAGGTCCAAAGGTTTCATTTATACTTCGATATATTTCGATAAACTTATCGATAACCGAGCTAAACTTGGCATACAACATGGACATCAAACGAAAGGGGAGATCGAAAGATTTTTTTAAAACTTTGATATATTTCGATAACATTAACGATAACTGAGTTATCGGTCAAAATGTGATGAACAAAAGCCTTAAAATTTGCTTACAATAGGGGTATCAAATGAAAGGGGAGGTCGAAAAATTTCATTTATACTTCGATATATTTCGATTCACTTATCGATAACTGAGTTATCGGTCAAAATGTGATGACCAAAAGCCTCAAACTTTGCCTACAATATGGGCTTCAAACGAAAGCGGAGGTCCAAAAGTTTAATTTATACTTCGATATATTTCGATAAACTTATCGATAACTGATTTATCGGTCAAAATGAGATGACCAAAAGCCTCAAACTTTGCCTACAACATGGGCTTCAAACGAAAGGGGAGGTCCAAAAGTTTCATTTATACTTCGATATATTTCGATAAACTTATCGATAACCGAGTTAAACTTGCCATACAACATGGACATCAAACGAAAGGGGAGGTCCAAAGGTTTCATTTTTACTTCGATATATTTCGATAAACTTATCGATAACTGATTTATCGGTCAAAATGAGATGACCAAAAGCCTCAAACTTTGCCTACAACATGGGCTTCAAACGAAAGGGGAGGTCCAAAAGTTTCATTTATACTTCGATATATTTCGATAAACTTATCGATAACCGAGTTAAACTTGGCATACAACATGGACATCAAACGAAAGGGCAGGTCCAAAAGTTTCATTTATACTTCGATATATTTCGATAAACTTATCGATAACCGAGTTAAACTTGGCATACAACATGGACATCAAACGAAAGGGGAGGTCGAAAGATTTCTTTAAAACTTTGATATATTTCGATAAAATTAACGATAACTAAGTTATCGGTCAAAATGTGATGACTAAAAGCCTTAAAATTTGCTTACAATAGGGGTATCAAATGAAAGGGGAGGTCGAAAAATTTCATTTATACTTCGATATATTTCGATATATTTATCCATAACTGAGTTATCGGTCAAAATGTGATGACCAAAAGCCTTAAACTTTGGCTACACCATGGGCATCAAACGAAAGTGGAGGTCGAAAGGTTTCATTTATACTTCGATATATTTCGATAAAATTAACGATAACTAAGTTATCGGTCAAAATGTGATGACCAAAAGCCTTAAACTTTGCCTACAACATGGGCATCAAACGAATGGGGAGGTCGAAAAATTTCTTTTATACTTTGATATATTTCGATAAAGATAACGATAACTGAGTTATCGGTCAAAATGTGATGGCCAAAAGCCTTAAAATTTGCTTACAATAGGGGTATCAAATGAAAGGGGAGGTCGAAAAATTTCATTTATACTTCGGTATATTTCGATTCACTTATCGATAACTGAGTTATCGGTCAAAATGTGATGAGCATTAGCCTTGAACTTTGCCCACAACATGGGCATCAAACGAAAGCGGAGGTCAAAAGATTTCTTTTATACTTTGATATATTTCGATAAAATTAACGATAACTGAGTTATCGGTCAAAATGTGATGGCCAAAAGCCTTAAAATTTGCTTACAATAGGGGTATCAAATAAAAGGGGAGGTCGAAAAATTTCATTTATACTTCGATATATTTCTATTCACTTATCGATAACTGAGTTATCGGTCAAAATGTGATGACCAAAAGCCTTGAACTTTGCCTACAACATGATCATCAAACGAAAGGGGAGGTGCAAAGGTTTCATTTATACTTCGATATATTTCGATAAACTTATCGATGCCCTAGTTATCGGTCAAAATGTGATGACCAAAAACATTAAACTTTGCCTACAACATGGGCAGCAAACGAAAGAGGAGGTCGAAAGGTTTCATTTATACTTCGATATATTTCGATATACTTATCCATAACTGAGTTATCGGTCAAAATGTGATGACCAAAAGCCTTAAACTTTGGCTACACCATGGGCATCAAAGAAGAGGGGAGGTCCAAAGGTTTCATTTATACTTCGATATATTTCGATTCACTTATCGATAACTGAGTTATCGGTCAAAATGTGATGGCCAAAAGCCTTAAAATTTGCCTGCAACATGGGCATCAAACGAAAGGGGATTTCGAAAGGTTTCATTTATACTTCTATATATTTCTATAAACTTATCGATAACTGAGTTAACGGTCAAAATGTGATGACCATAAGCCTTAAACTTTGCCTACAACATGGGCATCAAACGAAAGGGGAGGCCGAAAGGTTTTATTTATACTTCGATATATTTCGATAAACTTATCGATGACCTAGTTATCGGTCAAAATGTGATGACCAAAAACCTTAAACTTTGCCTACACCATGGGCAGCAAACGAAAGAGGAGGTCGAAAGGTTTCATTTATACTTCGATATATTTCGATATACTTATCCATAACTGAGTTATCGGTCAAAATGTGATGACCAAAAACTTTAAACTTTGCCTACAACATGGGCAGCAAACGAAAGAGGAGGTCGAAAGGTTTCATTTATACTTCGATATATTTCGATAAACTTATCGATAACTGAGCCAACCAAAAGCCTCAAACTTTGCCTACAACATGGGCTTCAAAGGAAAAGGGGAGGTCCAAAAGTTTAATTTATACTTCGATATATTTCGATAAACTTATCGATAACCGAGTTAAACTTGGCATACAACATGGACATCAAACGAAAGGGGAGGTCCAAAGGTTTCATTTATACTTCGATATATTTCGATAAACTTATCGATAACTGAGTTATCGGGCAAAATGAGATGACCAAAAGAATCAAACTTTGCCTACAACATGGGCTTCAAACGAAAGGGGAGGTCCAAAGGTTTCATTTATACTTCGATATATTTCGATAAACTTATCGATAACTGATTTATCGGTCAAAATGAGATGACCAAAAGCCTCAAACTTTGCCTACAACATGGGCTTCAAACGAAAGGGGAGGTCCAAAAGTTTCATTTATACTTCGATATATTTCGATAAACTTATCGATAACCGAGCTAAACTTGGCATACAACATGGACATCAAACGAAAGGGGAGATCGAAAGATTTCTTTAAAACTTTGATATATTTCGATAACATTAACGATAACTGAGTTATCGGTCAAAATGTGATGAACAAAAGCCTTAAAATTTGCTTACAATAGGGGTATCAAATGAAAGGGGAGGTCGAAAAATTTCATTTATACTTCGATATATTTCGATTCACTTATCGATAACTGAGTTATCGGTCAAAATGTGATGAGCAAAAGCCTTGAACTTTGCCTACAACATGATCATCAAACGAAAGGGGAGGTGCAAAGGTTTCATTTATACTTCGATATATTTCGATAAACTTATCGATGCCCTAGTTATCGGTCAAAATGTGATGACCAAAAACATTAAACTTTGCCTACATCATGGGCATCAAACGAAAGCGGAGGTCGAAAGATTTCTTTTATACTTTGATATATTTCGATAAAATTAACGATAACTGAGTTATCGGTCAAAATGTGATGGCCAAAAGCCTTAAAATTTGCTTACAATAGGGGATCAAATGAAAGGGGAGGTCGAAAAATTTCATTTATACTTCGGTATATTTCGATTCACTTATCGATAACTGAGTTATCGGTCAAAATGTGATGAGCAAAAGACTTGAACTTTGCCTACCACATGGGCATCAAACGAAAGCGGAGGTCGAAAGATTTCTTTTATACTTTGATATATTTCGATAAAATTAACGATAACTGAGTTATCGGTCAAAATGTGATGGCCAAAAGCCTTAAAATTTGCTTACAATAGGTTTATCAAATAAAAGGGGAGGTCGAAAAATTTCATTTATACTTCGATATATTTCTATTCACTTATCGATAACTGAGTTATCGGTCAAAATGTGATGACCAAAAGCCTTGAACTTTGCCTACAACATGATCATCAAACGAAAGGGGAGGTGCAAAGGTTTCATTTATACTTCGATATATTTCGATAAACTTATCGATGCCCTAGTTATCGGTCAAAATGTGATGACCAAAAACATTAAACTTTGCCTACAACATGGGCATCAAAGGAAAGGGGAGGTCCAAAGGTTTCATTTATACTTCGATATATTTCGATTCACTTATCGATAACTGAGTTATCGGTCAAAATGTGATGGCCAAAAGCCTTAAAATTTGCCTGCAACATGGGCATCAAACGAAAGGGGAGGTCCAAAGGTTTCATTTATACTTCGATATATTTCGATATACTTATTCATAACTGAGTTATCGGTCAAAATGTGATGACCAAAAGCCTTAAACTTTGGCTACACCATGGGCATCAAAGGAAAGGGGAGGTCCAAAGGTTTCATTTATACTTCGATATATTTCGATTCACTTATCGATAACTGAGTTATCGGTCAAAATGTGATGGCCAAAAGCCTTAAAATTTGCTTACAATAGGGGTATCAAATGAAAGGGGAGGTCGAAAATTTTCATTTATACTTCGATATATTTCGATTCACTTATCGATAACTGAGTTATCGGTCAAAAGCCTTGAACTTTGCCTGCAACATGGGCATCAAACAAAAGGGGAGGTCCAAAAGTTTCATTTATACTTCGATATATTTCGATAAACTTATCGATAACCGAGTTAAACTTGGCATACAACATGGACATCAAACGAAAGGGGAGGTCCAAAGGTTTCATTTATACTTCGATATATTTCGATAAACTTATCGATAACTGAGTTGTCGGTCAAAATGAGATGACCAAAAGAATCAAACTTTGCCTACAACATGGGCTTCAAACGAAAGGGGAGGTCCAAAGGTTTCATTTATACTTCGATATATTTCGATAAACTTATCGATGCCCTAGTTATCGGTCAAAATGTGATGACCAAAAACATTAAACTTTGCCTACATCATGGGCAGCAAACGAAAGAGGAGGTCGAAAGGTTTCATTTATACTTCGATATATTTCGATATACTTATCCATAACTGAGTTATCGGTCAAAATGTGATGACCAAAAGCCTTGAACTTTGCCTGCAACATGGGCATCAAACGAAAGCGGAGGTCCAAAGGTTTCATTTATACTTCGATATATTTCGATTCACTTATCGATAACTGAGTTATCGGTCAAAATGTGATGGCCAAAAGCCTTAAAATTTGCTTACAATAGGGGTATCAAATGAAAGGGGAGGTCGAAAATTTTCATTTATACTTCGATATATTTCGATTCACTTATCGATAACTGAGTTATCGGTCAAAAGCCTTGAACTTTGCCTGCAACATGGGCATCAAACAAAAGGGGAGGTCCAAAAGTTTCATTTATACTTCGATATATTTCGATAAACTTATCGATAACCGAGTTAAACTTGGCATACAACATGGACATCAAACGAAAGGGGAGGTCCAAAGGTTTCATTTATACTTCGATATATTTCGATAAACTTATCGATAACTGAGTTGTCGGTCAAAATGAGATGACCAAAAGAATCAAACTTTGCCTACAACATGGGCTTCAAACGAAAGGGGAGGTCCAAAGGTTTCATTTATACTTCGATATATTTCGATAAACTTATCGATAACTGAGTTATCGGTCAAAATGAGATGACCAAAAGAATCAAACTTTGCCTACAACATGGGCTTCAAACGAAAGGGGAGGTCCAAAGGTTTCATTTATACTTCGATATATTTCGATAAACTTATCGATAACTGATTTATCGGTCAAAATGAGATGACCAAAAGCCTCAAACTTTGCCTACAATATGGGCTTCAAACGAAAGGGGAGGCCCAAAAGTTTCATTTATACTTCGATATATTTCGATAAACTTATCGATAACCGAGTTAAACTTGGCATACAACATGGACATCAAACGAAAGGGGAGGTCGAAAGATTTCTTTAAAACTTTGATATATTTCGATAAAATTAACGATAACTAAGTTATCGGTCAAAATGTGATGACTAAAAGCCTTAAAATTTGCTTACAATAGGGGTATCAAATGAAAGGGGAGGTCGAAAAATTTCATTTATACTTCGATATATTTCGATATACTTATCCATAACTGAGTTATCGGTCAAAATGTGATGACCAAAAGCCTTAAACTTTGGCTACACCATGGGCATCAAACGAAAGTGGAGGTCGAAAGGTTTCATTTATACTTCGATATATTTCGATAAAATTAACGATAACTAAGTTATCGGTCAAAATGTGATGACCAAAAGCCTTAAACTTTGCCTACAACATGGGCATCAAACGAATGGGGAGGTCGAAAAATTTCTTTTATACTTTGATATATTTCGATAAAGATAACGATAACTGAGTTATCGGTCAAAATGTGATGGCCAAAAGCCTTAAACTTTGTTTACAATAGGGGATCAAATGAAAGGGGAGGTCGAAAAATTTCATTTATACTTCGGTATATTTCGATTCACTTATCGATAACTGAGTTATCGGTCAAAATGTGATGAGCAAAAGACTTGAACTTTGCCTACCACATGGGCATCAAACGAAAGCGGAGGTCGAAAGATTTCTTTTATACTTTGATATATTTCGATAAAATTAACGATAACTGAGTTATCGGTCAAAATGTGATGGCCAAAAGCCTTAAAATTTGCTTACAATAGGTTTATCAAATAAAAGGGGAGGTCGAAAAATTTCATTTATACTTCGATATATTTCTATTCACTTATCGATAACTGAGTTATCGGTCAAAATGTGATGACCAAAAGCCTTGAACTTTGCCTACAACATGATCATCAAACGAAAGGGGAGGTGCAAAGGTTTCATTTATACTTCGATATATTTCGATAAACTTATCGATGCCCTAGTTATCGGTCAAAATGTGATGACCAAAAACATTAAACTTTGCCTACAACATGGGCATCAAAGGAAAGGGGAGGTCCAAAGGTTTCATTTATACTTCGATATATTTCGATTCACTTATCGATAACTGAGTTATCGGTCAAAATGTGATGGCCAAAAGCCTTAAAATTTGCCTGCAACATGGGCATCAAACGAAAGGGGAGGTCCAAAGGTTTCATTTATACTTCGATATATTTCGATATACTTATTCATAACTGAGTTATCGGTCAAAATGTGATGACCAAAAGCCTTAAACTTTGGCTACACCATGGGCATCAAAGGAAAGGGGAGGTCCAAAGGTTTCATTTATACTTCGATATATTTCGATTCACTTATCGATAACTGAGTTATCGGTCAAAATGTGATGGCCAAAAGCCTTAAAATTTGCTTACAATAGGGGTATCAAATGAAAGGGGAGGTCGAAAATTTTCATTTATACTTCGATATATTTCGATTCACTTATCGATAACTGAGTTATCGGTCAAAAGCCTTGAACTTTGCCTGCAACATGGGCATCAAACGAAAGGGCAGGTCCAAAGGTTTCATTTATACTTCGATATATTTCGATAAACTTATCGATAACTGATTTATCGGTCAAAATGAGATGACCAAAAGCCTCAAACTTTGCCTACAACATGGGCTTCAAAGGAAAAGGGGAGGTCCAAAAGTTTCATTTATACTTCGATATATTTCGATAAACTTATCGATAACCGAGTTAAACTTGGCATACAACATGGACATCAAACGAAAGGGGAGGTCCAAAGGTTTCATTTATACTTCGATATATTTCGATAAACTTATCGATAACTGAGTTATCGGTCAAAATGTGATGGCCAAAAGCCTTAAAATTTGCTTACAATAGGGGTATCAAATTAAAGGGGAGATCGAAAAATTTCATTTATACTTCGATATATTTCTATTCACTTATCGATAACTGAGTTATCGGTCAAAATGTGATGACCAAAAGCCTTGAACTTTGCCTACAACATGATCATCAAACGAAAGGGGAGGTGCAAAGGTTTCATTTATACTTCGATATATTTCGATAAACTTATCGATGCCCTAGTTATCGGTCAAAATGTGATGACCAAAAACATTAAACTTTGCCTACATCATGGGCAGCAAACGAAAGAGGAGGTCGAAAGGTTTCATTTATACTTCGATATATTTCGATATACTTATCCATAACTGAGTTATCGGTCAAAATGTGATGACCAAAAGCCTTAAACTTTGGCTACACCATGGGCATCAAACGAAAGTGGAGGTCGAAAGGTTTCATTTATACTTCGATATATTTCGATAAAATTAACGATAACTAAGTTATCGGTCAAAATGTGATGACCAAAAGCCTTAAACTTTGCCTACAACATGGGCATCAAACGAATGGGGAGGTCGAAAAATTTCTTTTATACTTTGATATATTTCGATAAAGATAACGATAACTGAGTTATCGGTCAAAATGTGATGGCCAAAAGCCTTAAAATTTGTTTACAATAGGGGATCAAATGAAAGGGGAGGTCGACAAATTTCATTTATACTTCGGTATATTTCTATTCACTTATCGATAACTGAGTTATCGGTCAAAATGTGATGACCAAAAGCCTTGAACTTTGCCTACAACATGATCATCAAACGAAAGGGGAGGTGCAAAGGTTTCATTTATACTTCGATATATTTCGATATACTTATTCATAACTGAGTTATCGGTCAAAATGTGATGACCAAAAGCCTTAAACTTTGGCTACACCATGGGCATCAAAGGAAAGGGGAGGTCGAAAGGTTTCATTTATACTTCGATATATTTCGATATACTTATTCATAACTGAGTTATCGGTCAAAATGTGATGACCAAAAGCCTTAAACTTTGGCTACACCATGGGCATCAAAGGAAAGGGGAGGTCCAAAGGTTTCATTTATACTTCGATATATTTCGATTCACTTATCGATAACTGAGTTATCGGTCAAAATGTGATGGCCAAAAGCCTTAAAATTTGCTTACAATAGGGGTATCAAAGGAAAGGGGAGGTCCAAAGGTTTCATTTATACTTCGATATATTTCGATTCACTTATCGATAACTGAGTTATCGGTCAAAATGTGATGACCAAAAGCCTTAAACTTTGGCTACACCATGGGCATCAAAGGAAAGGGGAGGTCCAAAGGTTTCATTTATACTTCGATATATTTCGATTCACTTATCGATGCCCTAGTTATCGGTCAAAATGTGATGACCAAAAACATTAAACTTTGCCTACAACATGGGCAGCAAACGAAAGAGGAGGTCGAAAGGTTTCATTTATACTTCGATATATTTCGATATACTTATTCATAACTGAGTTATCGGTCAAAATGTGATGACCAAAAGCCTTAAACTTTGGCTACACCATGGGCATCAAAGGAAAGGGGAGGTCCAAAGGTTTCATTTATACTTCGATATATTTCGATTCACTTATCGATAACTGAGTTATCGGTCAAAATGTGATGGCCAAAAGCCTTAAAATTTGCTTACAATAGGGGTATCAAATGAAAGGGGAGGTCGAAAATTTTCATTTATACTTCGATATATTTCGATTCACTTATCGATAACTGAGTTATCGGTCAAAAGCCTTGAACTTTGCCTGCAACATGGGCATCAAACGAAAGGGCAGGTCCAAAGGTTTCATTTATACTTCGATATATTTCGATAAACTTATCGATAACTGATTTATCGGTCAAAATGAGATGACCAAAAGCCTCAAACTTTGCCTACAACATGGGCTTCAAAGGAAAAGGGGAGGTCCAAAAGTTTCATTTATACTTCGATATATTTCGATAAACTTATCGATAACCGAGTTAAACTTGGCATACAACATGGACATCAAACGAAAGGGGAGGTCCAAAGGTTTCATTTATACTTCGATATATTTCGATAAACTTATCGATAACTGAGTTATCGGTCAAAATGTGATGGCCAAAAGCCTTAAAATTTGCTTACAATAGGGGTATCAAATTAAAGGGGAGATCGAAAAATTTCATTTATACTTCGATATATTTCTATTCACTTATCGATAACTGAGTTATCGGTCAAAATGTGATGACCAAAAGCCTTGAACTTTGCCTACAACATGATCATCAAACGAAAGGGGAGGTGCAAAGGTTTCATTTATACTTCGATATATTTCGATAAACTTATCGATGCCCTAGTTATCGGTCAAAATGTGATGACCAAAAACATTAAACTTTGCCTACATCATGGGCAGCAAACGAAAGAGGAGGTCGAAAGGTTTCATTTATACTTCGATATATTTCGATATACTTATCCATAACTGAGTTATCGGTCAAAATGTGATGACCAAAAGCCTTAAACTTTGGCTACACCATGGGCATCAAAGGAAAGGGGAGGTCCAAAGGTTTCATTTATACTTCGATATATTTCGATTCACTTATCGATAACTGAGTTATCGGTCAAAATGTGATGGCCAAAAGCCTTAAAATTTGCTTACAATAGGGGTATCAAATGAAAGGGGAGGTCGAAAATTTTCATTTATACTTCGATATATTTCGATTCACTTATCGATAACTGAGTTATCGGTCAAAAGCCTTGAACTTTGCCTGCAACATGGGCATCAAACGAAAGGGCAGGTCCAAAGGTTTCATTTATACTTCGATATATTTCGATAAACTTATCGATAACTGATTTATCGGTCAAAATGAGATGACCAAAAGCCTCAAACTTTGCCTACAACATGGTCTTCAAAGGAAAAGGGGAGGTCCAAAAGTTTCATTTATACTTCGATATATTTCGATAAACTTATCGATAACCGAGTTAAACTTGGCATACAACATGGACATCAAACGAAAGGGGAGGTCCAAAGGTTTCATTTATACTTCGATATATTTCGATAAACTTATCGATAACTGAGTTGTCGGTCAAAATGAGATGACCAAAAGAATCAAACTTTGCCTACAACATGGGCTTCAAACGAAAGGGGAGGTCCAAAGGTTTCATTTATACTTCGATATATTTCGATAAACTTATCGATAACTGAGTTATCGGTCAAAATGAGATGACCAAAAGAATCAAACTTTGCCTACAACATGGGCTTCAAACGAAAGGGGAGGTCCAAAGGTTTCATTTATACTTCGATATATTTCGATAAACTTATCGATAACTGATTTATCGGTCAAAATGAGATGACCAAAAGCCTCAAATTTTGCCTACAACATGGGCTTCAAACGAAAGGGGAGGCCCAAAAGTTTCATTTATACTTCGATATATTTCGATAAACTTATCGATAACCGAGTTAAACTTGGCATACAACATGGACATCAAACGAAAGGGGAGGTCGAAAGATTTCTTTAAAACTTTGATATATTTCGATAAAATTAACGATAACTAAGTTATCGGTCAAAATGTGATGACTAAAAGCCTTAAAATTTGCTTACAATAGGGGTATCAAATGAAAGGGGAGGTCGAAAAATTTCATTTATACTTCGATATATTTCGATATACTTATCCATAACTGAGTTATCGGTCAAAATGTGATGACCAAAAGCCTTAAACTTTGGCTACACCATGGGCATCAAACGAAAGTGGAGGTCGAAAGGTTTCATTTATACTTCGATATATTTCGATAAAATTAACGATAACTAAGTTATCGGTCAAAATGTGATGACCAAAAGCCTTAAACTTTGCCTACAACATGGGCATCAAACGAATGGGGAGGTCGAAAAATTTCTTTTATACTTTGATATATTTCGATAAAGATAACGATAACTGAGTTATCGGTCAAAATGTGATGGCCAAAAGCCTTAAAATTTGTTTACAATAGGGGATCAAATGAAAGGGGAGGTCGAAAAATTTCATTTATACTTCGGTATATTTCGATTCACTTATCGATAACTGAGTTATCGGTCAAAATGTGATGAGCAAAAGCCTTGAACTTTGCCTACCACATGGGCATCAAACGAAAGCGGAGGTCGAAAGATTTCTTTTATACTTTGATATATTTCGATAAAATTAACGATAACTGAGTTATCGGTCAAAATGTGATGGCCAAAAGCCTTAAAATTTGCTTACAATAGGTTTATCAAATAAAAGGGGAGGTCGAAAAATTTCATTTATACTTCGATATATTTCTATTCACTTATCGATAACTGAGTTATCGGTCAAAATGTGATGACCAAAAGCCTTGAACTTTGCCTACAACATGATCATCAAACGAAAGGGGAGGTGCAAAGGTTTCATTTATACTTCGATATATTTCGATAAACTTATCGATGCCCTAGTTATCGGTCAAAATGTGATGACCAAAAACATTAAACTTTGCCTACAACATGGGCAGCAAACGAAAGAGGAGGTCGAAAGGTTTCATTTATACTTCGATATATTTCGATATACTTATTCATAACTGAGTTATCGGTCAAAATGTGATGACCAAAAGCCTTAAACTTTGGCTACACCATGGGCATCAAAGGAAAGGGGAGGTCCAAAGGTTTCATTTATACTTCGATATATTTCGATTCACTTATCGATAACTGAGTTATCGGTCAAAATGTGATGGCCAAAAGCCTTAAAATTTGCTTACAATAGGGGTATCAAATGAAAGGGGAGGTCGAAAATTTTCATTTATACTTCGATATATTTCGATTCACTTATCGATAACTGAGTTATCGGTCAAAAGCCTTGAACTTTGCCTGCAACATGGGCATCAAACGAAAGGGCAGGTCCAAAGGTTTCATTTATACTTCGATATATTTCGATAAACTTATCGATAACTGATTTATCGGTCAAAATGAGATGACCAAAAGCCTCAAACTTTGCCTACAACATGGGCTTCAAAGGAAAAGGGGAGGTCCAAAAGTTTCATTTATACTTCGATATATTTCGATAAACTTATCGATAACCGAGTTAAACTTGGCATACAACATGGACATCAAACGAAAGGGGAGGTCCAAAGGTTTCATTTATACTTCGATATATTTCGATAAACTTATCGATAACTGAGTTGTCGGTCAAAATGAGATGACCAAAAGAATCAAACTTTGCCTACAACATGGGCTTCAAACGAAAGGGGAGGTCCAAAGGTTTCATTTATACTTCGATATATTTCGATAAACTTATCGATAACTGAGTTATCGGTCAAAATGAGATGACCAAAAGAATCAAACTTTGCCTACAACATGGGCTTCAAACGAAAGGGGAGGTCCAAAGGTTTCATTTATACTTCGATATATTTCGATAAACTTATCGATAACTGATTTCTCGGTCAAAATGAGATGACCAAAAGCCTCAAACTTTGCCTACAACATGGGCTTCAAACGAAAGGGGAGGCCCAAAAGTTTCATTTATACTTCGATATATTTCGATAAACTTATCGATAACCGAGTTAAACTTGGCATACAACATGGACATCAAACGAAAGGGGAGGTCGAAAGATTTCTTTAAAACTTTGATATATTTCGATAAAATTAACGATAACTAAGTTATCGGTCAAAATGTGATGACTAAAAGCCTTAAAATTTGCTTACAATAGGGGTATCAAATGAAAGGGGAGGTCGAAAAATTTCATTTATACTTCGATATATTTCGATATACTTATCCATAACTGAGTTATCGGTCAAAATGTGATGACCAAAAGCCTTAAACTTTGGCTACACCATGGGCATCAAACGAAAGTTGAGGTCGAAAGGTTTCATTTATACTTCGATATATTTCGATAAAATTAACGATAACTAAGTTATCGGTCAAAATGTGATGACCAAAAGCCTTAAACTTTGCCTACAACATGGGCATCAAACGAATGGGGAGGTCGAAAAATTTCTTTTATACTTTGATATATTTCGATAAAGATAACGATAACTGAGTTATCGGTCAAAATGTGATGGCCAAAAGCCTTAAAATTTGTTTACAATAGGGGATCAAATGAAAGGGGAGGTCGAAAAATTTCATTTATACTTCGGTATATTTCGATTCACTTATCGATAACTGAGTTATCGGTCAAAATGTGATGAGCAAAAGCCTTGAACTTTGCCTACAACATGGGCATCAAACGAAAGCGGAGGTCGAAAGATTTCTTTTATACTTTGATATATTTCGATAAAATTAACGATAACTGAGTTATCGGTCAAAATGTGATGGCCAAAAGCCTTAAAATTTGCTTACAATAGGGGTATCAAATAAAAGGGGAGGTCGAAAAATTTCATTTATACTTCGATATATTTCTATTCACTTATCGATAACTGAGTTATCGGTCAAAATGTGATGACCAAAAGCCTTGAACTTTGCCTACAACATGATCATCAAACGAAAGGGGAGGTGCAAAGGTTTCATTTATACTTCGATATATTTCGATAAACTTATCGATGCCCTAGTTATCGGTCAAAATGTGATGACCAAAAACATTAAACTTTGCCTACAACATGGGCAGCAAACGAAAGAGGAGGTCGAAAGGTTTCATTTATACTTCGATATATTTCGATATACTTATCCATAACTGAGTTATCGGTCAAAATGTGATGACCAAAACCCTTAAACTTTGGCTACACCATGGGCATCAAAGGAAAGGGGAGGTCCAAAGGTTTCATTTATACTTCGATATATTTCGATTCACTTATCGATAACTGAGTTACCGATCAAAATGTGATGGCCAAAAGCCTAAAAATTTGCTTACAATAGGGGTATCAAATGAAAGGGGAGGTCGAAAAATTTCATTTATACTTCGATATATTTCGATTCACTTATCGATAACTGAGTTATCGGTCAAAATGTGATGACCAAAAGCCTTGAACTTTGCCTGCAACATGGGCATCAAACGAAAGGGGAGGTCGAAAGGTTTCATTTATACTTCTATATATTTCTATAAACTTATCGATAACTGAGTTAACGGTCAAAATGTGATGACTATAAGCCTTAAACTTTGCCTACAACATGGGCATCAAACGAAAGGGGAGGCCGAAAGGTTTTATTTATACTTCGATATATTTCGATAAACTTATCGATGACCTAGTTATCGGTCAAAATGTGATGACCAAAAACCTTAAACTTTGCCTACATCATGGGCAGCAAACGAAAGAGGAGGTCGAAAGGTTTCATTTATACTTCGATATATTTCTATAAACTTATCGATAACTGAGTTAAACTTTTCATACAACATGGACATCAAACGAAAGGGCAGGTCCAAAGGTTTCATTTATACTTCGATATATTTCGATAAACTTATCGATAACTGAGTTATCGGTCAAAATGAGATGACCAAAAGCCTTAAACTTTGCCTACAACATGGGCTTCAAACGAAAGGGGAGGTCCAAAGGTTTCATTTATACTTCGATATATTTCGATTCACTTATCGATAACTGAGTTATCGGTCAAAATGTGATGACCAAAAGCCTTGAACTTTGCCTACAACATGGGCATCAAACGAAAGAGGAGGTCGAAAGGTTTCATTTATACTTCGATATATTTCGATATACTTATCCATAACTGAGTTATCGGTCAAAATGTGATGACCAAAAACCTTAAACTTTGCCTACATCATGGGCAGCAAACGAAAGAGGAGGTCGAAAGGTTTCATTTATACTTCGATATATTTCGATAAACTTATCGATAACTGAGTTAAACTTGGCATACAACATGGACATCAAACGAAAGGGCAGGTCCAAAGGTTTCATTTATACTTCGATATATTTCGATAAACTTATCGATAACTGAGTTATCGGTCAAAATGAGATGACCAAAAGCCTTAAACTTTGCCTACAACATGGGCTTCAAACGAAAGGGGAGGTCCAAAGGTTTCATTTATACTTCGATATATTTCGATTCACTTATCGATAACTGAGTTATCGGTCAAAATGTGATGACCAAAAGCGTTGAACTTTGCCTACAACATGGGCATCAAACGAAAGAGGAGGTCGAAAGGTTTCATTTATACTTCGATATATTTCGATATACTTATCCATAACTGAGTTATCGGTCAAAATGTGATGACCAAAAACCTTAAACTTTGCCTACATCATGGGCAGCAAACGAAAGAGGAGGTCGAAAGGTTTCATTTATACTTCGATATATTTCGATAAACTTATCGATAACTGAGTTAAACTTGGCATACAACATGGACATCAAACGAAAGGGCAGGTCCAAAGGTTTCATTTATACTTCGATATATTTCGATAAACTTATCGATAACTGAGTTATCGGTCAAAATGAGATGACCAAAAGCCTTAAACTTTGCCTACAACATGGGCTTCAAACGAAAGGGGAGGTCCAAAGGTTTCATTTATACTTCGATATATTTCGATAAACTTATCGATAACCGAGTTAAACTTGTCATTCAACATGGACATCAAACGAAAGGGCAGGTCCAAAGGTTTCATTTATACTTCGATATATTTCGATAAACTTATCGATAACTGATTTATCGGTCAAAATGAGATGACCAAAAGCCTCAAACTTTGCCTACAACATGGGCTTCAAAGGAAAAGGGGAGGTCCAAAAGTTTAATTTATACTTCGATATATTTCGATAAACTTATCGATAACCGAGTTAAACTTGGCATACAACATGGACATCAAACGAAAGGGGAGGTCCAAAGGTTTCATTTATACTTCGGTATATTTCGATTCACTTATCGATAACTGAGTTATCGGTCAAAATGTGATGAGCAAAAGCCTTGAACTTTGCCTACAACATGGGCATCAAACGAAAGCGGAGGTCGAAAGATTTCTTTAAAACTTTGATATATTTCGATAACATTAACGATAACTGAGTTATCGGTCAAAATGTTATGAACAAAAGCCTTAAAATTTGCTTACAATATAGGTATCAAATGAAAGGGGAGGTCGAAAAATTTCATTTATACTTCGATATATTTCGATTCACTTATCGATAACTGAGTTATCGGTCAAAATCTGATGAGCAAAAGCCTTGAACTTTGCCTACAACATGGGCAGCAAACGAAAGAGGAGGTCGAAAGGTTTCATTTATACTTCGATATATTTCGATATACTTATCCATAACTGAGTTATCGGTCAAAATGTGATGACCAAAAGCCTTAAACTTTGGCTACACCATGGGCATGAAACGAAAGTGGAGGTCAAAAGGTTTCATTTATACTTCGATATATTTCGATAAAATTAACGATAACTAAGTTATCGGTCAAAATGTGATGACCAAAAGCCTTAAACTTTGCCTACAACATGGGCATAAAACGAATGGGGAGGTCGAAAAATTTCTTTTATACTTTGATATATTTCGATAAACATAACGATAACTGAGTTATCGGTCAAAATGTGATGGCCAAAAGCCTTAAAATTTGCTTACAATAGGGGTATCAAATGAAAGGGGAGGTCGAAAATTTTCATTTATACTTCGGTATATTTCGATTCACTTATCGATAACTGAGTTATCGGTCAAAATGTGATGAGCAAAAGCCTTGAACTTTGCCTACAACATGGGCATCAAACGAAAGCGGAGGTCGAAAGATTTCTTTTATACTTTGATATATTTCGATAAAATTAACGATAACTGAGTTATCGGTCAAAATGTGATGGCCAAAAGCCTTAAAATTTGCTTACAATAGGGGTATCAAATAAAAGAGGAGGTCGAAAAATTTAATTTATACTTCGATATATTTCTATTCACTTATCGATAACTAAGTTATCGGTCAAAATGTGATGACCAAAAGCCTTGAACTTTGCCTACAACATGATCATCAAACGAAAGGGGAGGTGCAAAGGTTTCATTTATACTTCGATATATTTCGATTCACTTATCGATAACTGAGTTATCGGTCAAAATGTGATGACCAAAAGCCTTGAACTTTGCCTACAACATGGGCAGCAAACGAAAGAGGAGGTCGAAAGGTTTCATTTATACTTCGATATATTTCGATATACTTATCCATAACTGAGTTATCGGTCAAAATGTGACGACCAAAAGCCTTTAACTTTGGCTACACCATGGGCATCAAAGGAAAGGGGAGGTCCAAAGGTTTCATTTATACTTCGATATATTTCGATTCACTTATCGATAACTGAGTTATCGGTCAAAATGTGATGGCCAAAAGCCTTAAAATTTGCTTACAATAGGGGTATCAAATGAAAGGGGAGGTCGAAAAATTTCATTTATACTTCGATATATTTCGATTCACTTATCGATAACTGAGTTATCGGTCAAAAGCCTTGAACTTTGCCTGCAACATGGGCATCAAACGAAAGGGGAGGTCGAAAGGTTTCATTTATACTTCTATATATTTCTATAAACTTATCGATAACTGAGTTATCGATCAAAATGAGATGACCAAAAGCCTTAAACTTTGCCTACAACATGGGCTTCAAACGAAAGGGGAGGTCCAAAGGTTTCATTTATACTTCGATATATTTCGATTCACTTATCGATAACTGAGTTATCGGTCAAAATGTGATGACCAAAAGCCTTGAACTTTGCCTACAACATGGGCATCAAACGAAAGAGGAGGTCGAAAGGTTTCATTTATACTTCGATATATTTCGATATACTTATCCATAACTGAGTTATCGGTCAAAATGTGATGACCAAAAACCTTAAACTTTGCCTACATCATGGGCAGCAAACGAAAGAGGAGGTCGAAAGGTTTCATTTATACTTCCATATATTTCGATAAACTTATCGATAACTGAGTTAAACTTGGCATACAACATGGACATCAAACGAAAGGGCAGGTCCAAACGTTTCATTTATACTTCGATATATTTCGATAAACTTATCGATAACTGAGTTATCGGTCAAAATGAGATGACCAAAAGCCTTAAACTTTGCCTACAACATGGGCTTCAAACGAAAGGGGAGGTCCAAAGGTTTCATTTATACTTCGATATATTTCGATTCACTTATCGATAACTGAGTTATCGGTCAAAATGTGATGACCAAAAGCCTTGAACTTTGCCTACAACATGGGCATCAAACGAAAGAGGAGGTCGAAAGGTTTCATTTATACTTCGATATATTTCGATAAACTTATCGATAACCGAGTTAAACTTGTCATTCAACATGGACATCAAACGAAAGGGCAGGTCCAAAGGTTTCATTTATACTTCGATATATTTCGATAAACTTATCGATAACTGAGATGACCAAAAGAATCAAACTTTGCCTACATCATGGGCTTCAAACGAAAGGGGAGGTCCAAAGGTTTCATTTATACTTCGATATATTTCGATAAACTTATCGATAACTGAGATGACCAAAAGAATCAAACTTTGCCTACATCATGGGCTTCAAACGAAAGGGGAGGTCCAAAGGTTTCATTTATACTTCGATATATTTCGATAAACTTATCGATAACTGAGATGACCAAAAGAATCAAACTTTGCCTACAACATGGGCTTCAAAGGAAAAGGGGAGGTCCAAAAGTTTAATTTATACTTCGATATATTTCGATAAACTTATCGATAACCGAGTTAAACTTGGCATACAACATGGACATCAAACGAAAGGGGAGGTCCAAAGGTTTCATTTATACTTCGATATATTTCGATAAACTTATCGATAACTGAGATGACCAAAAGAATCAAACTTTGCCTACATCATGGGCTTCAAACGAAAGGGGAGGTCCAAAGGTTTCATTTATACTTCGATATATTTCGATAAACTTATCGATAACTGATTTATCGGTCAAAATGAGATGACCAAAAGCCTCAAACTTTGCCTACAGCATGGGCTTCAAACGAAAGGGGAGGTCCAAAAGTTTCATTTATACTTCGATATATTTCGATAAACTTATCGATAACCGAGCTAAACTTGGCATACAACATGGACATCAAACGAAAGGGGAGATCAAAAGATTTCTTTAAAACTTTGATATATTTCGATAACATTAACGATAACTGAGTTATCGGTCAAAATGTGATGAACAAAAGCCTTAAAATTTGCTTACAATAGGGGTATCAAATGAAAGGGGAGGTCGAAAAATTTCATTTATACTTCGATATATTTCGATTCACTTATCGATAACTGAGTTATCGGTCAAAATGTGATGAGCAAAAGCCTTGAACTTTGCCTACAACATGGGCAGCAAACGAAAGAGGAGGTCGAAAGGTTTCATTTATACTTCGATATATTTCGATAAAATTAACGATAACTAAGTTATCGGTCAAAATGTGATGACCAAAAGCCTTAAACTTTGCATACAACATGGGCATCAAACGAATGGGGAGGTCGAAAAATTTCTTTTATACTTTGACATATTTCGATAAAGATAACGATAACTGAGTTATCGGTCAAAATGTGATGGCCAAAAGCATTAAAATTTGCTTACAATAGGGGTATCAAATGAAAGGGGAGGTCGAAAAATTTCATTTATACTTCGATATATTTCTATTCACTTATCGATAACTGAGTTATCGGTCAAAATGTGATGACCAAAAGCCTTGAACTTTGCCTACAACATGATCATCAAACGAAAGGGGAGGTGCAAAGGTTTCATTTATACTTCGATATATTTCGATAAACTTATCGATGCCCTAGTTATCGGTCAAAATGTGATGACCAAAAACATTAAACTTTGCCTACAACATGGGCAGCAAACGAAAGAGGAGGTCGAAAGGTTTCATTTATACTTCGATATATTTCGATATACTTATCCATAACTGAGTTATCGGTCAAAATGTGATGACCAAAAGCCTTAAACTTTGGCTACACCATGGGCATCAAAGGAAAGGGGAGGTCCAAAGGTTTCATTTATACTTCGATATATTTCGATTCACTTATCGATAACTGAGTTATCGGTCAAAATGTGATGGCCAAAAGCCTTAAAATTTGCTTACAATAGGGGTATCAAATGAAAGGGGAGGTCGAAAAATTTCATTTATACTTCGATATATTTCGATTCACTTATCGATAACTGAGTTATCGGTCAAAATGTGATGACCAAAAGCCTTGAACTTTGCCTGCAACATGGGCATCAAACGAAAGGGGAGGTCGAAAGGTTTCATTTATACTTCTATATATTTCTATAAACTTATCGATAACTGAGTTAACGGTCAAAATGTGATGACTATAAGCCTTAAACTTTGCCTACAACATGGGCATCAAACGAAAGGGGAGGCCGAAAGGTTTTATTTATACTTCGATATATTTCGATAAACTTATCGATGACCTAGTTATCGGTCAAAATGTGATGACCAAAAACCTTAAACTTTGCCTACATCATGGGCAGCAAACGAAAGAGGAGGTCGAAAGGTTTCATTTATACTTCGATATATTTCGATAAACTTATCGATAACTGAGTTAAACTTGGCATACAACATGGACATCAAACGAAAGGGCAGGTCCAAAGGTTTCATTTATACTTCGATATATTTCGATAAACTTATCGATAACTGAGTTATCGGTCAAAATGAGATGACCAAAAGCCTTAAACTTTGCCTACAACATGGGCTTCAAACGAAAGGGGAGGTCCAAAGGTTTCATTTATACTTCGATATATTTCGATTCACTTATCGATAACTGAGTTATCGGTCAAAATGTGATGACCAAAAGCCTTGAACTTTGCCTACAACATGGGCATCAAACGAAAGAGGAGGTCGAAAGGTTTCATTTATACTTCGATATATTTCGATATACTTATCCATAACTGAGTTATCGGTCAAAATGTGATGACCAAAAACCTTAAACTTTGCCTACATCATGGGCAGCAAACGAAAGAGGAGGTCCAAAGGTTTCATTTATACTTCGATATATTTCGATAAACTTATCGATAACCGAGTTAAACTTGTCATTCAACATGGACATCAAACGAAAGGGCAGGTCCAAAGGTTTCATTTATACTTCGATATATTTCGATAAACTTATCGATAACTGATTTATCGGTCAAAATGAGATGACCAAAAGCCTCAAACTTTGCCTACAACATGGGCTTCAAACGAAAGGGGAGGTCCAAAGGTTTCATTTATACTTCGATATATTTCGATAAACTTATCGATAACCGAGCTAAACTTGGCATACAACATGGACATCAAACGAAAGGGGAGATCAAAAGATTTCTTTAAAACTTTGATATATTTCGATAACATTAACGATAACTGAGTTATCGGTCAAAATGTGATGAACAAAAGCCTTAAAATTTGCTTACAATAGGGGTATCAAATGAAAGGGGAGGTCGAAAAATTTCATTTATACTTCGATATATTTCGATTCACTTATCGATAACTGAGTTATCGGTCAAAATGTGATGAGCAAAAGCCTTGAACTTTGCCTACAACATGGGCAGCAAACGAAAGAGGAGGTCGAAAGGTTTCATTTATACTTCGATATATTTCGATATACTTATCCATAACTGAGTTATCGGTCAAAATGTGATGACCAAAAGCCTTAAACTTTGGCTACACCATGGGCATCAAAGGAAAGGGGAGGTCCAAAGGTTTCATTTATACTTCGATATATTTCGATTCACTTATCGATAACTGAGTTATCGGTCAAAATGTGATGGCCAAAAGCCTTAAAATTTGCTTACAATAGGGGTATCAAATGAAAGGGGAGGTCGAAAAATTTCATTTATACTTCGATATATTTCGATTCACTTATCGATAACTGAGTTATCGGTCAAAATGTGATGAGCAAAAGCCTTGAACTTTGCCTACAGCATGGGCAGCAAACGAAAGAGGAGGTCGAAAGGTTTCATTTATACTTCGATATATTTCGATAAAATTAACGATAACTAAGTTATCGGTCAAAATGTGATGACCAAAAGCCTTAAACTTTGCATACAACATGGGCATCAAACGAATGGGGAGGTCGAAAAATTTCTTTTATACTTTGACATATTTCGATAAAGATAACGATAACTGAGTTATCGGTCAAAATGTGATGGCCAAAAGCCTTAAAATTTGCTTACAATAGGGGTATCAAATGAAAGGGGAGGTCGAAAATTTTCATTTATACTTCGGTATATTTCGATTCACTTATCGATAACTGAGTTATCGGTCAAAATGTGATGAGCAAAAGCCTTGAACTTTGCCTACAACATGGGCATCAAACGAAAGCGGAGGTCGAAAGATTTCTTTTATACTTTGATATATTTCGATAAAATTAACGATAACTGAGTTATCGGTCAAAATGTGATGGCCAAAAGCCTTAAAATTTGCTTACAATAGGGGTATCAAATAAAAGAGGAGGTCGAAAAATTTCATTTATACTTCGATATATTTCTATTCACTTATCGATAACTGAGTTATCGGTCAAAATGTGATGACCAAAAGCCTTGAACTTTGCCTACAACATGATCATCAAACGAAAGGGGAGGTGCAAAGGTTTCATTTATACTTCGATATATTTCGATTCACTTATCGATAACTGAGTTATCGGTCAAAATGTGATGACCAAAAGCCTTGAACTTTGCCTACAACATGGGCAGCAAACGAAAGAGGAGGTCGAAAGGTTTCATTTATACTTCGATATATTTCGATATACTTATCCATAACTGAGTTATCGGTCAAAATGTGACGACCAAAAGCCTTTAACTTTGGCTACACCATGGGCATCAAAGGAAAGGGGAGGTCCAAAGGTTTCATTTATACTTCGATATATTTCGATTCACTTATCGATAACTGAGTTATCGGTCAAAATGTGATGGCCAAAAGCCTTAAAATTTGCTTACAATAGGGGTATCAAATGAAAGGGGAGGTCGAAAAATTTCATTTATACTTCGATATATTTCGATTCACTTATCGATAACTGAGTTATCGGTCAAAAGCCTTGAACTTTGCCTGCAACATGGGCATCAAACGAAAGGGGAGGTCGAAAGGTTTCATTTATACTTCTATATATTTCTATAAACTTATCGATAACTGAGTTATCGATCAAAATGAGATGACCAAAAGCCTTAAACTTTGCCTACAACATGGGCTTCAAACGAAAGGGGAGGTCCAAAGGTTTCATTTATACTTCGATATATTTCGATTCACTTATCGATAACTGAGTTATCGGTCAAAAGCCTTGAACTTTGCCTGCAACATGGGCATCAAACGAAAGGGGAGGTCGAAAGGTTTCATTTATACTTCTATATATTTCTATAAACTTATCGATAACTGAGTTATCGGTCAAAATGAGATGACCAAAAGCCTTAAACTTTGCCTACAACATGATCATCAAACGAAAGGGGAGGTGCAAAGGTTTCATTTATACTTCGATATATTTCGATAAACTTATCGATGCCCTAGTTATCGGTCAAAATGTGATGACCAAAAACATTAAACTTTGCCTACAACATGGGCAGCAAACGAAAGAGGAGGTCGAAAGGTTTCATTTATACTTCGATATATTTCGATATACTTATCCATAACTGAGTTATCGGTCAAAATGTGATGACCAAAAGCCTTAAACTTTGGCTACACCATGGGCATCAAAGGAAAGGGGAGGTCCAAAGGTTTCATTTATACTTCGATATATTTCGATTCACTTATCGATAACTGAGTTATCGGTCAAAATGTGATGGCCAAAAGCCTTAAAATTTGCTTACAATAGGGGTATCAAATGAAAGGGGAGGTCGAAAAATTTCATTTATACTTCGATATATTTCGATTCACTTATCGATAACTGAGTTATCGGTCAAAATGTGATGACCAAAAGCCTTGAACTTTGCCTGCAACATGGGCATCAAACGAAAGGGGAGGTCGAAAGGTTTCATTTATACTTCTATATATTTCTATAAACTTATCGATAACTGAGTTAACGGTCAAAATGTGATGACTATAAGCCTTAAACTTTGCCTACAACATGGGCATCAAACGAAAGGGGAGGCCGAAAGGTTTTATTTATACTTCGATATATTTCGATAAACTTATCGATGACCTAGTTATCGGTCAAAATGTGATGACCAAAAACCTTAAACTTTGCCTACATCATGGGCAGCAAACGAAAGAGGAGGTCGAAAGGTTTCATTTATACTTCGATATATTTCGATAAACTTATCGATAACTGAGTTAAACTTGGCATACAACATGGACATCAAACGAAAGGGCAGGTCCAAAGGTTTCATTTATACTTCGATATATTTCGATAAACTTATCGATAACTGAGTTATCGGTCAAAATGAGATGACCAAAAGCCTTAAACTTTGCCTACAACATGGGCTTCAAACGAAAGGGGAGGTCCAAAGGTTTCATTTATACTTCGATATATTTCGATTCACTTATCGATAACTGAGTTATCGGTCAAAATGTGATGACCAAAAGCCTTGAACTTTGCCTACAACATGGGCATCAAACGAAAGAGGAGGTCGAAAGGTTTCATTTATACTTCGATATATTTCGATATACTTATCCATAACTGAGTTATCGGTCAAAATGTGATGACCAAAAACCTTAAACTTTGCCTACATCATGGGCAGCAAACGAAAGAGGAGGTCCAAAGGTTTCATTTATACTTCGATATATTTCGATAAACTTATCGATAACCGAGTTAAACTTGTCATTCAACATGGACATCAAACGAAAGGGCAGGTCCAAAGGTTTCATTTATACTTCGATATATTTCGATAAACTTATCGATAACTGATTTATCGGTCAAAATGAGATGACCAAAAGCCTCAAACTTTGCCTACAACATGGGCTTCAAACGAAAGGGGAGGTCCAAAGGTTTCATTTATACTTCGATATATTTCGATAAACTTATCGATAACCGAGCTAAACTTGGCATACAACATGGACATCAAACGAAAGGGGAGATCAAAAGATTTCTTTAAAACTTTGATATATTTCGATAACATTAACGATAACTGAGTTATCGGTCAAAATGTGATGAACAAAAGCCTTAAAATTTGCTTACAATAGGGGTATCAAATGAAAGGGGAGGTCGAAAAATTTCATTTATACTTCGATATATTTCGATTCACTTATCGATAACTGAGTTATCGGTCAAAATGTGATGAGCAAAAGCCTTGAACTTTGCCTACAACATGGGCAGCAAACGAAAGAGGAGGTCGAAAGGTTTCATTTATACTTCGATATATTTCGATATACTTATCCATAACTGAGTTATCGGTCAAAATGTGATGACCAAAAGCCTTAAACTTTGGCTACACCATGGGCATCAAAGGAAAGGGGAGGTCCAAAGGTTTCATTTATACTTCGATATATTTCGATTCACTTATCGATAACTGAGTTATCGGTCAAAATGTGATGGCCAAAAGCCTTAAAATTTGCTTACAATAGGGGTATCAAATGAAAGGGGAGGTCGAAAAATTTCATTTATACTTCGATATATTTCGATTCACTTATCGATAACTGAGTTATCGGTCAAAATGTGATGAGCAAAAGCCTTGAACTTTGCCTACAACATGGGCAGCAAACGAAAGAGGAGGTCGAAAGGTTTCATTTATACTTCGATATATTTCGATAAAATTAACGATAACTAAGTTATCGGTCAAAATGTGATGACCAAAAGCCTTAAACTTTGCATACAACATGGGCATCAAACGAATGGGGAGGTCGAAAAATTTCTTTTATACTTTGACATATTTCGATAAAGATAACGATAACTGAGTTATCGGTCAAAATGTGATGGCCAAAAGCCTTAAAATTTGCTTACAATAGGGGTATCAAATGAAAGGGGAGGTCGAAAATTTTCATTTATACTTCGGTATATTTCGATTCACTTATCGATAACTGAGTTATCGGTCAAAATGTGATGAGCAAAAGCCTTGAACTTTGCCTACAACATGGGCATCAAACGAAAGCGGAGGTCGAAAGATTTCTTTTATACTTTGATATATTTCGATAAAATTAACGATAACTGAGTTATCGGTCAAAATGTGATGGCCAAAAGCCTTAAAATTTGCTTACAATAGGGGTATCAAATAAAAGAGGAGGTCGAAAAATTTCATTTATACTTCGATATCTTTCTATTCACTTATCGATAACTGAGTTATCGGTCAAAATGTGATGACCAAAAGCCTTGAACTTTGCCTACAACATGATCATCAAACGAAAGGGGAGGTGCAAAGGTTTCATTTATACTTCGATATATTTCGATTCACTTATCGATAACTGAGTTATCGGTCAAAATGTGATGACCAAAAGCCTTGAACTTTGCCTACAACATGGGCAGCAAACGAAAGAGGAGGTCGAAAGGTTTCATTTATACTTCGATATATTTCGATATACTTATCCATAACTGAGTTATCGGTCAAAATGTGACGACCAAAAGCCTTTAACTTTGGCTACACCATGGGCATCAAAGGAAAGGGGAGGTCCAAGGGTTTCATTTATACTTCGATATATTTCGATTCACTTATCGATAACTGAGTTATCGGTCAAAATGTGATGGCCAAAAGCCTTAAAATTTGCTTACAATAGGGGTATCAAATGAAAGGGGAGGTCGAAAAATTTCATTTATACTTCGATATATTTCGATTCACTTATCGATAACTGAGTTATCGGTCAAAAGCCTTGAACTTTGCCTGCAACATGGGCATCAAACGAAAGGGGAGGTCGAAAGGTTTCATTTATACTTCTATATATTTCTATAAACTTATCGATAACTGAGTTATCGATCAAAATGAGATGACCAAAAGCCTTAAACTTTGCCTACAACATGGGCTTCAAACGAAAGGGGAGGTCCAAAGGTTTCATTTATACTTCGATATATTTCGATTCACTTATCGATAACTGAGTTATCGGTCAAAATGTGATGACCAAAAGCCTTGAACTTTGCCTACAACATGGGCATCAAACGAAAGAGGAGGTCGAAAGGTTTCATTTATACTTCGATATATTTCGATATACTTATCCATAACTGAGTTATCGGTCAAAATGTGATGACCAAAAACCTTAAACTTTGCCTACATCATGGGCAGCAAACGAAAGAGGAGGTCGAAAGGTTTCATTTATACTTCCATATATTTCGATAAACTTATCGATAACTGAGTTAAACTTGGCATACAACATGGACATCAAACGAAAGGGCAGGTCCAAACGTTTCATTTATACTTCGATATATTTCGATAAACTTATCGATAACTGAGTTATCGGTCAAAATGAGATGACCAAAAGCCTTAAACTTTGCCTACAACATGGGCTTCAAACGAAAGGGGAGGTCCAAAGGTTTCATTTATACTTCGATATATTTCGATTCACTTATCGATAACTGAGTTATCGGTCAAAATGTGATGACCAAAAGCCTTGAACTTTGCCTACAACATGGGCATCAAACGAAAGAGGAGGTCGAAAGGTTTCATTTATACTTCGATATATTTCGATAAACTTATCGATAACCGAGTTAAACTTGTCATTCAACATGGACATCAAACGAAAGGGCAGGTCCAAAGGTTTCATTTATACTTCGATATATTTCGATAAACTTATCGATAACTGATTTATCGGTCAAAATGAGATGACCAAAAGCCTCAAACTTTGCCTACAACATGGGCTTCAAAGGAAAAGGGGAGGTCCAAAAGTTTAATTTATACTTCGATATATTTCGATAAACTTATCGATAACCGAGTTAAACTTGGCATACAACATGGACATCAAACGAAAGGGGAGGTCCAAAGGTTTCATTTATACTTCGATATATTTCGATAAACTTATCGATAACTGAGATGACCAAAAGAATCAAACTTTGCCTACATCATGGGCTTCAAACGAAAGGGGAGGTCCAAAGGTTTCATCTATACTTCGATATATTTCGATAAACTTATCGATAACTGATTTATCGGTCAAAATGAGATGACCAAAAGCCTCAAACTTTGCCTACAGCATGGGCTTCAAACGAAAGGGGAGGTCCAAAAGTTTCATTTATACTTCGATATATTTCGATAAACTTATCGATAACCGAGCTAAACTTGGCATACAACATGGACATCAAACGAAAGGGGAGATCAAAAGATTTCTTTAAAACTTTGATATATTTCGATAACATTAACGATAACTGAGTTATCGGTCAAAATGTGATGAACAAAAGCCTTAAAATTTGCTTACAATAGGGGTATCAAATGAAAGGGGAGGTCGAAAAATTTCATTTATACTTCGATATATTTCGATTCACTTATCGATAACTGAGTTATCGGTCAAAATGTGATGAGCAAAAGCCTTGAACTTTGCCTACAACATGGGCAGCAAACGAAAGAGGAGGTCGAAAGGTTTCATTTATACTTCGATATATTTCGATAAAATTAACGATAACTAAGTTATCGGTCAAAATGTGATGACCAAAAGCCTTAAACTTTGCATACAACATGGGCATCAAACGAATGGGGAGGTCGAAAAATTTCTTTAATACTTTGACATATTTCGATAAAGATAACGATAACTGAGTTATCGGTCAAAATGTGATGGCCAAAAGCATTAAAATTTGCTTACAATAGGGGTATCAAATGAAAGGGGAGGTCGAAAAATTTCATTTATACTTCGATATATTTCTATTCACTTATCGATAACTGAGTTATCGGTCAAAATGTGATGACCAAAAGCCTTGAACTTTGCCTACAACATGATCATCAAACGAAAGGGGAGGTGCAAAGGTTTCATTTATACTTCGATATATTTCGATAAACTTATCGATGCCCTAGTTATCGGTCAAAATGTGATGACCAAAAACATTAAACTTTGCCTACAACATGGGCAGCAAACGAAAGAGGAGGTCGAAAGGTTTCATTTATACTTCGATATATTTCGATATACTTATCCATAACTGAGTTATCGGTCAAAATGTGACGACCAAAAGCCTTTAACTTTGGCTACACCATGGGCATCAAAGGAAAGGGGAGGTCCAAGGGTTTCATTTATACTTCGATATATTTCGATTCACTTATCGATAACTGAGTTATCGGTCAAAATGTGATGGCCAAAAGCCTTAAAATTTGCTTACAATAGGGGTATCAAATGAAAGGGGAGGTCGAAAAATTTCATTTATACTTCGATATATTTCGATTCACTTATCGATAACTGAGTTATCGGTCAAAAGCCTTGAACTTTGCCTGCAACATGGGCATCAAACGAAAGGGGAGGTCGAAAGGTTTCATTTATACTTCTATATATTTCTATAAACTTATCGATAACTGAGTTATCGATCAAAATGAGATGACCAAAAGCCTTAAACTTTGCCTACAACATGGGCTTCAAACGAAAGGGGAGGTCCAAAGGTTTCATTTATACTTCGATATATTTCGATTCACTTATCGATAACTGAGTTATCGGTCAAAATGTGATGACCAAAAGCCTTGAACTTTGCCTACAACATGGGCATCAAACGAAAGAGGAGGTCGAAAGGTTTCATTTATACTTCGATATATTTCGATATACTTATCCATAACTGAGTTATCGGTCAAAATGTGATGACCAAAAACCTTAAACTTTGCCTACATCATGGGCAGCAAACGAAAGAGGAGGTCGAAAGGTTTCATTTATACTTCCATATATTTCGATAAACTTATCGATAACTGAGTTAAACTTGGCATACAACATGGACATCAAACGAAAGGGCAGGTCCAAACGTTTCATTTATACTTCGATATATTTCGATAAACTTATCGATAACTGAGTTATCGGTCAAAATGAGATGACCAAAAGCCTTAAACTTTGCCTACAACATGGGCTTCAAACGAAAGGGGAGGTCCAAAGGTTTCATTTATACTTCGATATATTTCGATTCACTTATCGATAACTGAGTTATCGGTCAAAATGTGATGACCAAAAGCCTTGAACTTTGCCTACAACATGGGCATCAAACGAAAGAGGAGGTCGAAAGGTTTCATTTATACTTCGATATATTTCGATAAACTTATCGATAACCGAGTTAAACTTGTCATTCAACATGGACATCAAACGAAAGGGCAGGTCCAAAGGTTTCATTTATACTTCGATATATTTCGATAAACTTATCGATAACTGATTTATCGGTCAAAATGAGATGACCAAAAGCCTCAAACTTTGCCTACAACATGGGCTTCAAAGGAAAAGGGGAGGTCCAAAAGTTTAATTTATACTTCGATATATTTCGATAAACTTATCGATAACCGAGTTAAACTTGGCATACAACATGGACATCAAACGAAAGGGGAGGTCCAAAGGTTTCATTTATACTTCGATATATTTCGATAAACTTATCGATAACTGAGATGACCAAAAGAATCAAACTTTGCCTACATCATGGGCTTCAAACGAAAGGGGAGGTCCAAAGGTTTCATCTATACTTCGATATATTTCGATAAACTTATCGATAACTGATTTATCGGTCAAAATGAGATGACCAAAAGCCTCAAACTTTGCCTACAGCATGGGCTTCAAACGAAAGGGGAGGTCCAAAAGTTTCATTTATACTTCGATATATTTCGATAAACTTATCGATAACCGAGCTAAACTTGGCATACAACATGGACATCAAACGAAAGGGGAGATCAAAAGATTTCTTTAAAACTTTGATATATTTCGATAACATTAACGATAACTGAGTTATCGGTCAAAATGTGATGAACAAAAGCCTTAAAATTTGCTTACAATAGGGGTATCAAATGAAAGGGGAGGTCGAAAAATTTCATTTATACTTCGATATATTTCGATTCACTTATCGATAACTGAGTTATCGGTCAAAATGTGATGAGCAAAAGCCTTGAACTTTGCCTACAACATGGGCAGCAAACGAAAGAGGAGGTCGAAAGGTTTCATTTATACTTCGATATATTTCGATAAAATTAACGATAACTAAGTTATCGGTCAAAATGTGATGACCAAAAGCCTTAAACTTTGCATACAACATGGGCATCAAACGAATGGGGAGGTCGAAAAATTTCTTTAATACTTTGACATATTTCGATAAAGATAACGATAACTGAGTTATCGGTCAAAATGTGATGGCCAAAAGCATTAAAATTTGCTTACAATAGGGGTATCAAATGAAAGGGGAGGTCGAAAAATTTCATTTATACTTCGATATATTTCTATTCACTTATCGATAACTGAGTTATCGGTCAAAATGTGATGACCAAAAGCCTTGAACTTTGCCTACAACATGATCATCAAACGAAAGGGGAGGTGCAAAGGTTTCATTTATACTTCGATATATTTCGATAAACTTATCGATGCCCTAGTTATCGGTCAAAATGTGATGACCAAAAACATTAAACTTTGCCTACAACATGGGCAGCAAACGAAAGAGGAGGTCGAAAGGTTTCATTTATACTTCGATATATTTCGATATACTTATCCATAACTGAGTTATCGGTCAAAATGTGATGACCAAAAGCCTTAAACTTTGGCTACACCATGGGCATCAAAGGAAAGGGGAGGTCCAAAGGTTTCATTTATGCTTCGATATATTTCGATTCACTTATCGATAACTGAGTTATCGGTCAAAATGTGATGGCCAAAAGCCTTAAAATTTGCTTACAATAGGGGTATCAAATGAAAGGGGAGGTCGAAAAATTTCATTTATACTTCGATATATTTCGATTCACTTATCGATAACTGAGTTATCGGTCAAAATGTGATGACCAAAAGCCTTGAACTTTGCCTGCAACATGGGCATCAAACGAAAGGGGAGGTCGAAAGGTTTCATTTATACTTCTATATATTTCTATAAACTTATCGATAACTGAGTTAACGGTCAAAATGTGATGACTATAAGCCTTAAACTTTGCCTACAACATGGGCATCAAACGAAAGGGGAGGCCGAAAGGTTTTATTTATACTTCGATATATTTCGATAAACTTATCGATGACCTAGTTATCGGTCAAAATGTGATGACCAAAAACCTTAAACTTTGCCTACATCATGGGCAGCAAACGAAAGAGGAGGTCGAAAGGTTTCATTTATACTTCGATATATTTCGATAAACTTATCGATAACTGAGTTAAACTTGGCATACAACATGGACATCAAACGAAAGGGCAGGTCCAAAGGTTTCATTTATACTTCGATATATTTCCATAAACTTATCGATAACTGAGTTATCGGTCAAAATGAGATGACCAAAAGCCTTAAACTTTGCCTACAACATGGGCTTCAAACGAAAGGGGAGGTCCAAAGGTTTCATTTATACTTCGATATATTTCGATTCACTTATCGATAACTGAGTTATCGGTCAAAATGTGATGACCAAAAGCCTTGAACTTTGCCTACAACATGGGCATCAAACGAAAGAGGAGGTCGAAAGGTTTCATTTATACTTCGATATATTTCGATATACTTATCCATAACTGAGTTATCGGTCAAAATGTGATGACCAAAAACCTTAAACTTTGCCTACATCATGGGCAGCAAACGAAAGAGGAGGTCCAAAGGTTTCATTTATACTTCGATATATTTCGATAAACTTATCGATAACCGAGTTAAACTTGTCATTCAACATGGACATCAAACGAAAGGGCAGGTCCAAAGGTTTCATTTATACTTCGATATATTTCGATAAACTTATCGATAACTGATTTATCGGTCAAAATGAGATGACCAAAAGCCTCAAACTTTGCCTACAACATGGGCTTCAAACGAAAGGGGAGGTCCAAAGGTTTCATTTATACTTCGATATATTTCGATAAACTTATCGATAACCGAGCTAAACTTGGCATATAACATGGACATCAAACGAAAGGGGAGATCAAAAGATTTCTTTAAAACTTTGATATATTTCGATAACATTAACGATAACTGAGTTATCGGTCAAAATGTGATGAACAAAAGCCTTAAAATTTGCTTACAATAGGGGTATCAAATGAAAGGGGAGGTCGAAAAATTTCATTTATACTTCGATATATTTCGATTCACTTATCGATAACTGAGTTATCGGTCAAAATGTGATGAGCAAAAGCCTTGAACTTTGCCTACAACATGGGCAGCAAACGAAAGAGGAGGTCGAAAGGTTTCATTTATACTTCGATATATTTCGATATACTTATCCATAACTGAGTTATCGGTCAAAATGTGATGACCAAAAGCCTTAAACTTTGGCTACACCATGGGCATCAAAGGAAAGGGGAGGTCCAAAGGTTTCATTTATACTTCGATATATTTCGATTCACTTATCGATAACTGAGTTATCGGTCAAAATGTGATGGCCAAAAGCCTTAAAATTTGCTTACAATAGGGGTATCAAATGAAAGGGGAGGTCGAAAAATTTCATTTATACTTCGATATATTTCGATTCACTTATCGATAACTGAGTTATCGGTCAAAATGTGATGAGCAAAAGCCTTGAACTTTGCCTACAACATGGGCAGCAAACGAAAGAGGAGGTCGAAAGGTTTCATTTATACTTCGATATATTTCGATAAAATTAACGATAACTAAGTTATCGGTCAAAATGTGATGACCAAAAGCCTTAAACTTTGCATACAACATGGGCATCAAACGAATGGGGAGGTCGAAAAATTTCTTTTATACTTTGACATATTTCGATAAAGATAACGATAACTGAGTTATCGGTCAAAATGTGATGGCCAAAAGCATTAAAATTTGCTTACAATAGGGGTATCAAATGAAAGGGGAGGTCGAAAAATTTCATTTATACTTCGATATATTTCTATTCACTTATCGATAACTGAGTTATCGGTCAAAATGTGATGACCAAAAGCCTTGAACTTTGCCTACAACATGATCATCAAACGAAAGGGGAGGTGCAAAGGTTTCATTTATACTTCGATATATTTCGATAAACTTATCGATGCCCTAGTTATCGGTCAAAATGTGATGACCAAAAACATTAAACTTTGCCTACAACATGGGCAGCAAACGAAAGAGGAGGTCGAAAGGTTTCATTTATACTTCGATATATTTCGATATACTTATCCATAACTGAGTTATCGGTCAAAATGTGATGACCAAAAGCCTTAAACTTTGGCTACACCATGGGCATCAAAGGAAAGGGGAGGTCCAAAGGTTTCATTTATGCTTCGATATATTTCGATTCACTTATCGATAACTGAGTTATCGGTCAAAATGTGATGGCCAAAAGCCTTAAAATTTGCTTACAATAGGGGTATCAAATGAAAGGGGAGGTCGAAAAATGTCATTTATACTTCGATATATTTCGATTCACTTATCGATAACTGAGTTATCGGTCAAAATGTGATGACCAAAAGCCTTGAACTTTGCCTGCAACATGGGCATCAAACGAAAGGGGAGGTCGAAAGGTTTCATTTATACTTCTATATATTTCTATAAACTTATCGATAACTGAGTTAACGGTCAAAATGTGATGACTATAAGCCTTAAACTTTGCCTACAACATGGGCATCAAACGAAAGGGGAGGCCGAAAGGTTTTATTTATACTTCGATATATTTCGATAAACTTATCGATGACCTAGTTATCGGTCAAAATGTGATGACCAAAAACCTTAAACTTTGCCTACATCATGGGCAGCAAACGAAAGAGGAGGTCGAAAGGTTTCATTTATACTTCGATATATTTCGATAAACTTATCGATAACTGAGTTAAACTTGGCATACAACATGGACATCAAACGAAAGGGCAGGTCCAAAGGTTTCATTTATACTTCGATATATTTCCATAAACTTATCGATAACTGAGTTATCGGTCAAAATGAGATGACCAAAAGCCTTAAACTTTGCCTACAACATGGGCTTCAAACGAAAGGGGAGGTCCAAAGGTTTCATTTATACTTCGATATATTTCGATTCACTTATCGATAACTGAGTTATCGGTCAAAATGTGATGACCAAAAGCCTTGAACTTTGCCTACAACATGGGCATCAAAGGAAAGGGGAGGTCGAAAGGTTTCATTTATACTTCGATATATTTCGATATACTTATCCATAACTGAGTTATCGGTCAAAATGTGATGACCAAAAACCTTAAACTTTGCCTACATCATGGGCAGCAAACGAAAGAGGAGGTCCAAAGGTTTCATTTATACTTCGATATATTTCGATAAACTTATCGATAACCGAGTTAAACTTGTCATTCAACATGGACATCAAACGAAAGGGCAGGTCCAAAGGTTTCATTTATACTTCGATATATTTCGATTCACTTATCGATAACTGAGTTATCGGTCAAAATGTGATGACCAAAAGCCTTAAACTTTGCCTACATCATGGGCAGCAAACGAAAGAGGAGGTCCAAAGGTTTCATTTATACTTCGATATATTTCGATAAACTTATCGATAACCGAGTTAAACTTGTCATTCAACATGGGCTTCAAACGAAAGGGGAGGTCCAAAGGTTTCATTTATACTTCGATATATTTCGATTCACTTATCGATAACTGAGTTATCGGTCAAAATGTGATGACCAAAAGCCTTAAACTTTGGCTACACCATGGGCATCAAAGGAAAGGGGAGGTCGAAAGGTTTCATTTATACTTCGATATATTTCGATATACTTATCCATAACTGAGTTATCGGTCAAAATGTGATGACCAAAAACCTTAAACTTTGCCTACATCATGGGCAGCAAACGAAAGAGGAGGTCCAAAGGTTTCATTTATACTTCGATATATTTCGATAAACTTATCGATAACCGAGTTAAACTTGTCATTCAACATGGACATCAAACGAAAGGGCAGGTCCAAAGGTTTCATTTATACTTCGATATATTTCGATAAACTTATCGATAACTGATTTATCGGTCAAAATGAGATGACCAAAAGCCTCAAACTTTGCCTACAACATGGGCTTCAAACGAAAGGGGAGGTCCAAAGGTTTCATTTATACTTCGATATATTTCGATTCACTTATCGATAACTGAGTTATCGGTCAAAATGTGATGACCAAAAGCCTTAAACTTTGGCTACACCATGGGCATCAAAGGAAAGGGGAGGTCGAAAGGTTTCATTTATACTTCGATATATTTCGATATACTTATCCATAACTGAGTTATCGGTCAAAATGTGATGACCAAAAACCTTAAACTTTGCCTACATCATGGGCAGCAAACGAAAGAGGAGGTCCAAAGGTTTCATTTATACTTCGATATATTTCGATAAACTTATCGATAACCGAGTTAAACTTGTCATTCAACATGGACATCAAACGAAAGGGCAGGTCCAAAGGTTTCATTTATACTTCGATATATTTCGATAAACTTATCGATAACTGAGTTATCGGTCAAAATGTGATGAACAAAAGCCTTAAAATTTGCTTACAATAGGGGTATCAAATGAAAGGGGAGGTCGAAAAATTTCATTTATACTTCGATATATTTCGATTCACTTATCGATAACTGAGTTATCGGTCAAAATGTGATGAGCAAAAGCCTTGAACTTTGCCTACAACATGGGCAGCAAACGAAAGAGGAGGTCGAAAGGTTTCATTTATACTTCGATATATTTCGATATACTTATCCATAACTGAGTTATCGGTCAAAATGTGATGACCAAAAGCCTTAAACTTTGGCTACACCATGGGCATCAAAGGAAAGGGGAGGTCCAAAGGTTTCATTTATACTTCGATATATTTCGATTCACTTATCGATAACTGAGTTATCGGTCAAAATGTGATGGCCAAAAGCCTTAAAATTTGCTTACAATAGGGGTATCAAATGAAAGGGGAGGTCGAAAAATTTCATTTATACTTCGATATATTTCGATTCACTTATCGATAACTGAGTTATCGGTCAAAATGTGATGAGCAAAAGCCTTGAACTTTGCCTACAACATGGGCAGCAAACGAAAGAGGAGGTCGAAAGGTTTCATTTATACTTCGATATATTTCGATAAAATTAACGATAACTAAGTTATCGGTCAAAATGTGATGACCAAAAGCCTTAAACTTTGCATACAACATGGGCATCAAACGAATGGGGAGGTCGAAAAATTTCTTTTATACTTTGACATATTTCGATAAAGATAACGATAACTGAGTTATCGGTCAAAATGTGATGGCCAAAAGCATTAAAATTTGCTTACAATAGGGGTATCAAATGAAAGGGGAGGTCGAAAAATTTCATTTATACTTCGATATATTTCTATTCACTTATCGATAACTGAGTTATCGGTCAAAATGTGATGACCAAAAGCCTTGAACTTTGCCTACAACATGATCATCAAACGAAAGGGGAGGTGCAAAGGTTTCATTTATACTTCGATATATTTCGATAAACTTATCGATGCCCTAGTTATCGGTCAAAATGTGATGACCAAAAACATTAAACTTTGCCTACAACATGGGCAGCAAACGAAAGAGGAGGTCGAAAGGTTTCATTTATACTTCGATATATTTCGATATACTTATCCATAACTGAGTTATCGGTCAAAATGTGATGACCAAAAGCCTTAAACTTTGGCTACACCATGGGCATCAAAGGAAAGGGGAGGTCCAAAGGTTTCATTTATACTTCGATATATTTCGATTCACTTATCGATAACTGAGTTATCGGTCAAAATGTGATGGCCAAAAGCCTTAAAATTTGCTTACAATAGGGGTATCAAATGAAAGGGGAGGTCGAAAAATTTCATTTATACTTCGATATATTTCGATTCACTTATCGATAACTGAGTTATCGGTCAAAATGTGATGACCAAAAGCCTTGAACTTTGCCTGCAACATGGGCATCAAACGAAAGGGGAGGTCGAAAGGTTTCATTTATACTTCTATATATTTCTATAAACTTATCGATAACTGAGTTAACGGTCAAAATGTGATGACTATAAGCCTTAAACTTTGCCTACAACATGGGCATCAAACGAAAGGGGAGGCCGAAAGGTTTTATTTATACTTCGATATATTTCGATAAACTTATCGATGACCTAGTTATCGGTCAAAATGTGATGACCAAAAACCTTAAACTTTGCCTACATCATGGGCAGCAAACGAAAGAGGAGGTCGAAAGGTTTCATTTATACTTCGATATATTTCGATAAACTTATCGATAACTGAGTTAAACTTGGCATACAACATGGACATCAAACGAAAGGGGAGGTCCAAAGGTTTCATTTATACTTCGATATATTTCGATTCACTTATCGATAACTGAGTTATCGGTCAAAATGTGATGACCAAAAGCCTTGAACTTTGCCTACAACATGGGCATCAAACGAAAGAGGAGGTCGAAAGGTTTCATTTATACTTCGATATATTTCGATATACTTATCCATAACTGAGTTATCGGTCAAAATGTGATGACCAAAAACCTTAAACTTTGCCTACATCATGGGCAGCAAACGAAAGAGGAGGTCCAAAGGTTTCATTTATACTTCGATATATTTCGATAAACTTATCGATAACCGAGTTAAACTTGTCATTCAACATGGACATCAAACGAAAGGGCAGGTCCAAAGGTTTCATTTATACTTCGATATATTTCGATAAACTTATCGATAACTGATTTATCGGTCAAAATGAGATGACCAAAAGCCTCAAACTTTGCCTACAACATGGGCTTCAAACGAAAGGGGAGGTCCAAAGGTTTCATTTATACTTCGATATATTTCGATAAACTTATCGATAACCGAGTTAAACTTGTCATTCAACATGGACATCAAACGAAAGGGCAGGTCCAAAGGTTTCATTTATACTTCGATATATTTCGATAAACTTATCGATAACTGATTTATCGGTCAAAATGAGATGACCAAAAGCCTCAAACTTTGCCTACAACATGGGCTTCAAAGGAAAAGGGGAGGTCCAAAAGTTTAATTTATACTTCGATATATTTCGATAAACTTATCGATAACCGAGTTAAACTTGGCATACAACATGGACATCAAACGAAAGGGGAGGTCCAAAGGTTTCATTTATACTTCGATATATTTCGATAAACTTATCGATAACTGAGATGACCAAAAGAATCAAACTTTGCCTACAACATGGGCTTCAAACGAAAGGGGAGGTCCAAAGGTTTCATTTATACTTCGATATATTTCGATAAACTTATCGATAACTGATTTATCGGTCAAAATGAGATGACCAAAAGCCTCAAACTTTGCCTACAACATGGGCTTCAAACGAAAGGGGAGGTCCAAAAGTTTAATTTATACTTCGATATATTTCGATAAACTTATCGATAACCGAGCTAAACTTGGCATACAACATGGACATCAAACGAAAGGGGAGATCGAAAGATTTCTGTAAAACTTTGATATATTTCGATAACATTAACGATAACTGAGTTATCGGTCAAAATGTGATGAACAAAAGCCTTGAACTTTGCCTACAACATGGGCAGCAAACGAAAGAGGAGGTCGAAAGGTTTCATTTATACTTCGATATATTTCGATATACTTATCCATAACTGAGTTATCGGTCAAAATGTGATGACCAAAAGCCTTGAACTTTGCCTACAACATGGGCAGCAAACGAAAGAGGAGGTCGAAAGGTTTCATTTATACTTCGATATATTTCGATATACTTATCCATAACTGAGTTATCGGTCAAAATGTGATGAGCAAAAGCCTTGAACTTTGCCTACAACATGGGCAGCAAACGAAAGAGGAGGTCGAAAGGTTTCATTTATACTTCGATATATTTCGATATACTTATCCATAACTGAGTTATCGGTCAAAATGTGATGACCAAAAGCCTTAAACTTTGGCTACACCATGGGCATCAAACGAAAGTGGAGGTCAAAAGGTTTCATTTATACTTCGATATATTTCGATAAAATTAACGATAACTAAGTTATCGGTCAAATTGTGATGACCAAAAGCCTTAAACTTTGCCTACAACATGGGCATCAAACGAATGGGGAGGTCGAAAAATTTCTTTTATACTTTGATATATTTCGATAAAGATAACGATAACTGAGTTATCGGTCAAAATGTGATGGCCAAAAGCCTTAAAATTTGCTTACAATAGGGGTATCAAATGAAAGGGGAGGTCGAAAATTTTCATTTATACTTCGGTATATTTCGATTCACTTATCGATAACTGAGTTATCGGTCAAAATGTGATGAGCAAAAGCCTTGAACTTTGCCTACAACATGGGCATCAAACGAAAGCGGAGGTCGAAAGATTTCTTTTATACTTTGATATATTTCGATAAAATTAACGATAACTGAGTTATCGGTCAAAATGTGATGGCCAAAAGCCTTAAAATTTGCTTACAATAGGGGTATCAAATAAAAGGGGAGGTCGAAAAATTTCATTTATACTTCGATATATTTCTATTCACTTATCGATAACTGAGTTATCGGTCAAAATGTGATGACCAAAAGCCTTGAACTTTGCCTACAACATGATCATCAAACGAAAGGGGAGGTGCAAAGGTTTCATTTATACTTCGATATATTTCGATAAACTTATCGATGCCCTAGTTATCGGTCAAAATGTGATGACCAAAAACATTAAACTTTGCCTACAACATGGGCAGCAAACGAAAGAGGAGGTCGAAAGGTTTCATTTATACTTCGATATATTTCGATATACTTATCCATAACTGAGTTATCGGTCAAAATGTGATGACCAAAAGCCTTTAACTTTGGCTACACCATGGGCATCAAAGGAAAGGGGAGGTCCAAAGGTTTCATTTATACTTAGATATATTTCGATTCACTTATCGATAACTGAGTTATCGGTCAAAATGTGATGGCCAAAAGCCTTAAAATTTGCTTACAATAGGGGTATCAAATGAAAGGGGAGGTCGAAAAATTTCATTTATACTTCGATATATTTCGATTCACTTATCGATAACTGAGTTATCGGTCAAAAGCCTTGAACTTTGCCTGCAACATGGGCATCAAACGAAAGGGGAGGTCGAAAGGTTTCATTTATACTTCTATATATTTCTATAAACTTATCGATAACTGAGTTATCGATCAAAATGAGATGACCAAAAGCCTTAAACTTTGCCTACAACATGGGCTTCAAACGAAAGGGGAGGTCCAAAGGTTTCATTTATACTTCGATATATTTCGATTCACTTATCGATAACTGAGTTATCGGTCAAAATGTGATGACCAAAAGCCTTGAACTTTGCCAACAACATGGGCATCAAACGAAAGAGGAGGTCGAAAGGTTTCATTTATACTTCGATATATTTCGATATACTTATCCATAACTGAGTTATCGGTCAAAATGTGATGACCAAAAACCTTAAACTTTGCCTACATCATGGGCAGCAAACGAAAGAGGAGGTCGAAAGGTTTCATTTATACTTCGATATATTTCGATAAACTTATCGATAACTGAGTTAAACTTGGCATACAACATGGACATCAAACGAAAGGGCAGGTCCAAAGGTTTCATTTATACTTCGATATATTTCGATAAACTTATCGATAACTGAGTTATCGGTCAAAATGAGATGACCAAAAGCCTTAAACTTTGCCTACAACATGGGCTTCAAACGAAAGGGGAGGTCCAAAGTTTTCATTTATACTTCGATATATTTCGATAAACTTATCGATAACCGAGTTAAACTTGTCATTCAACATGTACATCAAACGAAAGGGCAGTTCCAAAGGTTTCATTTATACTTCGATATATTTCGATAAACTTATCGATAACTGATTTATCGGTCAAAATGTGATGACCAAAAGCCTTGAACTTTGCCTACAACATGATCATCAAACGAAAGGGGAGGTGCAAAGGTTTCATTTATACTTCGATATATTTCGATAAACTTATCGATGCCCTAGTTATCGGTCAAAATGTGATGACCAAAAACATTAAACTTTGCCTACAACATGGGCAGCAAACGAAAGAGGAGGTCGAAAGGTTTCATTTATACTTCGATATATTTCGATATACTTATCCATAACTGAGTTATCGGTCAAAATGTGATGACCAAAAGCCTTTAACTTTGGCTACACCATGGGCATCAAAGGAAAGGGGAGGTCCAAAGGTTTCATTTATACTTAGATATATTTCGATTCACTTATCGATAACTGAGTTATCGGTCAAAATGTGATGGCCAAAAGCCTTAAAATTTGCTTACAATAGGGGTATCAAATGAAAGGGGAGGTCGAAAAATTTCATTTATACTTCGATATATTTCGATTCACTTATCGATAACTGAGTTATCGGTCAAAAGCCTTGAACTTTGCCTGCAACATGGGCATCAAACGAAAGGGGAGGTCGAAAGGTTTCATTTATACTTCTATATATTTCTATAAACTTATCGATAACTGAGTTATCGATCAAAATGAGATGACCAAAAGCCTTAAACTTTGCCTACAACATGGGCTTCAAACGAAAGGGGAGGTCCAAAGGTTTCATTTATACTTCGATATATTTCGATTCACTTATCGATAACTGAGTTATCGGTCAAAATGTGATGACCAAAAGCCTTGAACTTTGCCAACAACATGGGCATCAAACGAAAGAGGAGGTCGAAAGGTTTCATTTATACTTCGATATATTTCGATATACTTATCCATAACTGAGTTATCGGTCAAAATGTGATGACCAAAAACCTTAAACTTTGCCTACATCATGGGCAGCAAACGAAAGAGGAGGTCGAAAGGTTTCATTTATACTTCGATATATTTCGATAAACTTATCGATAACTGAGTTAAACTTGGCATACAACATGGACATCAAACGAAAGGGCAGGTCCAAAGGTTTCATTTATACTTCGATATATTTCCATAAACTTATCGATAACTGAGTTATCGGTCAAAATGAGATGACCAAAAGCCTTAAACTTTGCCTACAACATGGGCTTCAAACGAAAGGGGAGGTCCAAAGTTTTCATTTATACTTCGATATATTTCGATAAACTTATCGATAACCGAGTTAAACTTGTCATTCAACATGTACATCAAACGAAAGGGCAGTTCCAAAGGTTTCATTTATACTTCGATATATTTCGATAAACTTATCGATAACTGATTTATCGGTCAAAATGAGATGACCAAAAGCCTCAAACTTTGCCTACAACATGGGCTTCAAAGGAAAAGGGGAGGTCCAAAAGTTTAATTTATACTTCGATATATTTCGATAAACTTATCGATAACCGAGTTAAACTTGGCATACAACATGGACATCAAACGAAAGGGGAGGTCCAAAGGTTTCATTTATACTTCGATATATTTCGATAAACTTATCGATAACTGAGATGACCAAAAGAATCAAACTTTGCCTACATCATGGGCTTCAAACGAAAGGGGAGGTCCAAAGGTTTCATTTATTCTTCGATATATTTCGATAAACTTATCGATAACTGATTTATCGGTCAAAATGAGATGACCAAAAGCCTCAAACTTTGCCTACAACATGGGCTTCAAACGAAAGGGGAGGTCCAAAAGTTTCATTTATACTTCGATATATTTCGATAAACTTATCGATAACCGAGCTAAACTTGGCATACAACATGGACATCAAACGAAAGGGGAGATCAAAAGATTTCTTTAAAACTTTGATATATTTCGATAACATTAACGATAACTGAGTTATCGGTCAAAATGTGATGAACAAAAGCCTTAAAATTTGCTTACAATAGGGGTATCAAATGAAAGGGGAGGTCGAAAAATTTCATTTATACTTCGATATATTTCGATTCACTTATCGATAACTGAGTTATCGGTCAAAATGTGATGAGCAAAAGCCTTGAACTTTGCCTACAACATGGGCAGCAAACGAAAGAGGAGGTCGAAAGGTTTCATTTATACTTCGATATATTTCGATATACTTATCCATAACTGAGTTATCGGTCAAAATGTGATGACCAAAAGCCTTAAACTTTGGCTACACCATGGGCATCAAACGAAAGTGGAGGTCAAAAGGTTTCATTTATACTTCGATATATTTCGATAAAATTAACGATAACTAAGTTATCGGTCAAAATGTGATGACCAAAAGCCTTAAACTTTGCCTACAACATGGGCATCAAACGAATGGGGAGGTCGAAAAATTTCTTTTATACTTTGATATATTTCGATAAAGATAACGATAACTGAGTTATCGGTCAAAATGTGATGGCCAAAAGCCTTAAAATTTGCTTACAATAGGGGTATCAAATGAAAGGGGAGGTCGAAAATTTTCATTTATACTTCGGTATATTTCGATTCACTTATCGATAACTGAGTTATCGGTCAAAATGTGATGAGCAAAAGCCTTGAACTTTGCCTACAACATGGGCATCAAACGAAAGCGGAGGTCGAAAGATTTCTTTTATACTTTGATATATTTCGATAAAATTAACGATAACTGAGTTATCGGTCAAAATGTGATGGCCAAAAGACTTAAAATATGCTTACAATAGGGGTATCAAATAAAAGGGGAGGTCGAAAAATTTTATTTATATTTCGATATATTTCTATTCACTTATCGATAACTGAGTTATCGGTCAAAATGTGATGACCAAAAGCCTTGAACTTTGCCTACAACATGATCATCAAACGAAAGGGGAGGTGCAAAGGTTTCATTTATATTTCGATATATTTCGATAAACTTATCGATGCCCTAGTTATCGGTCAAAATGTGATGACCAAAAACATTAAACTTTGCCTACAACATGGGCAGCAAACGAAAGAGGAGGTCGAAAGGTTTCATTTATACTTCGATATATTTCGATATACTTATCCATAACTGAGTTATCGGTCAAAATGTGATGACCAAAAGCCTTAAACTTTGGCTACACCATGGGCATCAAAGGAAAGGGGAGGTCCAAAGGTTTCATTTATACTTCGATATATTTCGATTCACTTATCGATAACTGAGTTATCGGTCAAAATGTGATGGCCAAAAGCCTTAAAATTTGCTTACAATAGGGGTATCAAATGAAAGGGGAGGTCGAAAAATTTTATTTATACTTCGATATATTTCGATTCACTTATCGATAACTGAGTTATCGGTCAAAAGCCTTGAACTTTGCCTGCAACATGGGCATCAAACGAAAGGGGAGGTCGAAAGGTTTCATTTATACTTCTATATATTTCTATAAACTTATCGATAACTGAGTTAACGGTCAAAATGTGATGACCATAAGCCTTAAACTTTGCCTACAACATGGGCATCAAACGAAAGGGGAGGCCGAAAGGTTTTATTTATACTTCGATATATTTCGATAAACTTATCGATGACCTAGTTATCGGTCAAAATGTGATGACCAAAAACCGTAAACTTTGCCTACAACATGGGCAGCAAACGAAAGAGGAGGTCGAAAGGTTTCATTTATACTTCGATATATTTCGATATACTTATCCATAACTGAGTTATCGGTCAAAATGTGATGACCAAAAACCTTAAACTTTGCCTACATCATGGGCAGCAAACGAAAGAGGAGGTCGAAAGGTTTCATTTATACTTCGATATATTTCGATAAACTTATCGATAACTGAGTTATCGGTCAAAATGAGATGACCAAAAGCCTCAAACTTTGCCTACAACATGGGCTTCAAACGAAAGGGGAGGTCCAAAGGTTTCATTTATACTTCGATATATTTCGATAAACTTATCGATAACTGAGTTATCGGTCAAAATGTGATGACCAAAAGCCTCAAACTTTGCCTAAAACATGGGCTTCAAACGAAAGGGGAGGTCCAAAGGTTTCATTTATACTTCGATATATTTAGATAAACTTATCGATAACTGAGTTATCGGTCAAAATGTGATGACCAAAAGCCTAAAATTTTGCCTACAACATGGGCTTCAAACGAAAGCAGAGGTCCAAAGGTTTCATTTATACTTCGATATATTTCGTTAAACTTATCGAAAACTGAGTTATCGGTCAAAATGAGATGACCAAAAGCCTAAAATTTTGCCTAAAACATGGGCTTCAAACGAAAGGGGAGGTCCAAAGGTTTCATTTATACTTCGATATATTTAGATAAACTTATCGATAACTGAGTTATCGGTCAAAATGTGATGACCAAAAGGCTAAAATTTTGCCTACAACATGGGCTTCAAAAGAAAGCAGAGGTCCAAAGGTTTCATTTATACTTCGATATATTTCGATAAACTTATCGATATCTGAGTTATCGGTCAAAATGAGATGACCAAAAGCCTAAAATTTTGCCTACAACATGGGCTTCAAACGAAAGCAGAGGTCCAAAGGTTTCATTTATACTTCGATATATTTCGTTAAACTTATCGAAAACTGAGTTATCGGTCAAAATGAGATGACCAAAAGAATCAAACTTTGCCTACAACATGGGCTTCAACCGAAAGGGGAGGTCCAAAGGTTTCATTTATATTTCGATATATTTCGATAAACATATCGATACCTGAGTTATCGGTCAAAATGTGATGACCAAAAGCCTAAAATTTTGCCTACAACATGGGCTTCAAACGAAAGCGGAGGTCCAAAGGTTTCATTTATACTTCGATATATTTTGATAAACTTATCGATAACTGAGTTATCGGTCAGATTGAGATGACCAAAAGAATCAAACTTTGCCTACAACATGGGCTTCAAACGAAAGGGGAGGTCTAAAGGTTTCATTTATACTTCGATATATTTCGATAAACTTATCGATAACTGATTTATCGGTCAAAATGAGATGACCAAAAGCCTCAAACTTTGCCTACAACATGGGCTTCAAACGAAAGGGGAGGTCCAAAAGTTTCATTTATACTTCGATATATTTCGATAAACTTATCGAACCGAGCTAAACTTGGCATACAACATGGACATCAAACGAAAGGGGAGATCAAAAGATTTCTTTAAAACTTTGATATATTTCGATAACATTAACGATAACTGAGTTATCGGTCAAAATGTGATGAACAAAAGCCTTAAAATTTGCTTACAATAGGGGTATCAAATGAAAGGGGAGGTCGAAAAATTTCATTTATACTTCGATATATTTCGATTCACTTATCGATAACTGAGTTATCGGTCAAAATGTGATGAGCAAAAGCCTTGAACTTTGCCTACAACATGGGCAGCAAACGAAAGAGGAGTTCGAAAGGTTTCATTTATACTTCGATATATTTCGATATACTTATCCATAACTGAGCTATCGGTCAAAATGTGATGACCAAAAGCCTTAAACTTTGGCTACAACATGGGCATCAAACGAAAGCGGAGGTCGAAAGATTTCTTGTATACTTTGATATATTTCGATAAAATTAACGATAACTGAGTTATCGGTCATGTGATGGCCAAAAGCCTTAAAATATGCTTACAATAGGGGTATCAAATAAAAGGGGAGGTCGAAAAATTTTATTTATACTTCGATATATTTCTATTCACTTATCGATAACTGAGTTATCGGTCAAAATGTGATGACCAAAAGCCTTGAACTTTGCCTACAACATGATCATCAAACGAAAGGGGAGGTGCAAAGGTTTCATTTATACTTCGATATATTTCGATTCACTTATCGATAACTGAGTTATCGGTCAAAATGTGATGGCCAAAAGCCTTAAAATTTGCTTACAATAGGGGTATCAAATGAAAGGGGAGGTCGAAAAATTTCATTTATACTTCGATATATTTCGATTCACTTATCGATAACTGAGTTATCGGTCAAAAGCCTTGAACTTTGCCTGCAACATGGGCATCAAACGAAAGGGGAGGTCGAAAGGTTTCATTTATACTTCTATATATTTCTATAAACTTATCGATAACTGAGTTAACGGTCAAAATGAGATGACCAAAAGCCTCAAACTTTGCCTACAACATGGGCTTCAAACGAAAGGGGAGGTCCAAAGGTTTCATTTATACTTCGATATATTTCGATAAACTTATCGATAACTGAGTTATCGGTCAAAATGTGATGACCAAAAGCCTCAAACTTTGCCTAAAACATGGGCTTCAAACGAAAGGGGAGGTCCAAAGGTTTCATTTATACTTCGATATATTTAGATAAACTTATCGATAACTGAGTTATCGGTCAAAATGTGATGACCAAAAGCCTAAAATTTTGCCTACAACATGGGCTTCAAACAAAAGCGGAGGTCCAAAGGTTTCATTTATACTTCGATATATATCTATAAACTTATCGATAACTGAGTTATCGGTCAAAATGTGATGACCAAAAGGCTAAAATTTTGCCTAAAACATGGGCTTCAAAAGAAAGCAGAGGTCCAAAGGTTTCATTTATACTTCGATATATTTCGATAAACTTATCGATATCTGAGTTATCGGTCAAAATGAGATGACCAAAAGCCTAAAATTTTGCCTACAACATGGGCTTCAAACGAAAGCAGAGGTCCAAAGGTTTCATTTATACTTCGATATATTTCGATAAACTTATCGAAAACTGAGTTATCGGTCAAAATGAGATGACCAAAAGAATCAAACTTTGCCTGCAACATGGGCTTGAAACGAAAGGGGAGGTCCAAAGGTTTCATTTATATTTCGATATATTTCGATAAACATATCGATACCTGAGTTATCGGTCAAAATGTGATGACCAAAAGCCTAAAATTTTGCCTACAACATGGGCTTCAAACGAAAGCGGAGGTCCAAAGGTTTCATTTATACTTCGATATATTTTGATAAACTTATCGATAACTGAGTTATCGGTCAAAATGAGATGACCAAAAGAATCAAACTTTGCCTACAACATGGGCTTCAAACGAAAGGGGAGGTCCAAAGGTTTCATTTATACTTCGATATATTTCGATAAACTTATCGATAACTGATTTATCGGTCAAAATGAGATGACCAAAAGCCTCAAACTTTGCCTACAACATGGGCTTCAAACGAAAGGGGAGGTCAAAAAGTTTCATTTATACTTCGATATATTTCGATAAACTTATCGATAACCGAGCTAAACTTGGCATACAACATGGACATCAAACGAAAGGGGAGATCAAAAGATTTCTTTAAAACTTTGATATATTTCGATAACATTAACGATAACTGAGTTATCGGTCAAAATGTGATGAACAAAAGCCTTAAAATTTGCTTACAATAGGGGTATCAAATGAAAGGGGAGGTCGAAAAATTTCATTTATACTTCGATATATTTCGATTCACTTATCGATAACTGAGTCATCGGTCAAAATGTGATGAGAAAAAGCCTTGAACTTTGCCTACAACATGGGCAGCAAACGAAAGAGGAGGTCGAAAGGTTTCATTTATACTTCGATATATTTCGATATACTTATCCATAACTGAGTTATCGGTCAAAATGTGATGACCAAAAGCCTTAAACTTTGGCTACACCATGGGCATCAAACGAAAGTGGAGGTCAAAAGGTTTCATTTATACTTCGATATATTTCGATAAAATTAACGATAACTAAGTTATCGGTCAAAATGTGATGACCAAAAGCCTTAAACTTTGCCTACAACATGGGCATCAAACGAATGGGGAGGTCGAAAAATTTCTTTTATACTTTGATATATTTCGATAAAGATAACGACAACTGAGTTATCGGTCAAAATGTGATGGCCAAAAGCCTTAAAATTTGCTTACAATAGGGGTATCAAATGAAAGGGGAGGTCGAAAATTTTAATTTATACTTCGGTATATTTCGATTCACTTATCGATAACTGAGTTATCGGTCAAAATGTGATGAGCAAAAGCCTTGAACTTTGCCTACAACATGGGCATCAAACGAAAGCGGAGGTCGAAAGATTTCTTTTATACTTTGATATATTTCGATAAAATTAACGATAACTGAGTTATCGGTCAAAATGTGATAGCCAAAAGCCTTAAAATATGCTTACAATAGGGGTATCAAATAAAAGGGGAGGTCGAAAAATTTTATTTATACTTCGATATATTTCTATTCACTTATCGATAACTGAGTTATCGGTCAAAATGTGATGACCAAAAGCCTTGAACTTTGCCTACAACATGATCATCAAACGAAAGGGGAGGTGCAAAGGTTTCATTTATACATCGATATATTTCGATAAACTTATCGAAAACTGAGTTATCGGTCAAAATGAGATGACCAAAAGAATCAAACTTTGCCTACAACATGGGCTTCAAACGAAAGGGGAGGTCCAAAGGTTTCATTTATATTTCGATATATTTCGATAAACATATCGATACCTGAGTTATCGGTCAAAATGTGATGACCAAAAGCCTAAAATTTTGCCTACACCATGGGCTTCAAACGAAAGCGGAGGTCCAAAGGTTTCATTTATACTTCGATATATTTTGATAAACTTATCGATAACTGAGTTATCGGTCAAAATGAGATGACCAAAAGAATCAAACTTTGCCTACATCATGGGCTTCAAACGAAAGGGGAGGTCCAAAAGTTTCATTTATACTTCGATATATTTCGATAAACTTATCGATAACCGAGCTAAACTTGGCATACAACATGGACATCAAACGAAAGGGGAGATCAAAAGATTTCTTTAAAACTTTGATATATTTCGATAACATTAACGATAACTGAGTTATCGGTCAAAATGTGATGAACAAAAGCCTTAATATTTGCTTACAATAGGGGTATCAAATGAAAGGGGAGGTCGAAAAATTTCATTTATACTTCGATATATTTCGATTCACTTATCTATAACTGAGTTATCGGTCAAAATGTGATGAGCAAAAGCCTTGAACTTTGCCTGCAACATAGGCAGCAAACGAAAGAGGAGGTCGAAAGGTTTCATTTATACTTCGATATATTTCGATATACTTATCCATAACTGAGTTATCGGTCAAAATGTGATGACCAAAAGCCTTAAACTTTGGCTACACCATGGGCATCAAACGAAAGTGGAGGTCAAAAGGTTTCATTTATACTTCGATATATTTCGATAAAATTAACGATAACTAAGTTATCGGTCAAAATGTGATGACCAAAAGCCTTAAACTTTGCCTACAACATGGGCATCAAACGAATGGGGAGGTCGAAAAATTTCTTTTATACTTTGATATATTTCGATAAAGATAACGATAACTGAGTTATCGGTCAAAATGTGATGAGCAAAAGCCTTGAACTTTGCCTACAACATGGGCATCAAACGAAAGCGGAGGTCGAAAGATTTCTTTTATACTTTGATATATTTCGATAAAATTAACGATAACTGAGTTATCGGTCAAAATGTGATGGCCAAAAGCCTTAAAATATGCTTACAATAGGGGTATCAAATAAAAGGGGAGGTCGAAAAATTTTATTTATACTTCGATATATTTCTATTCACTTATCGATAACTGAGTTATCGGTCAAAATGTGATGACCAAAAGCCTTGAACTTTGCCTACAACATGATCATCAAACGAAAGGGGAGGTGCAAAGGTTTCATTTATACTTCGATATATTTCGATAAACTTATCGATGCCCTAGTTATCGGTCAAAATGTGATGACCAAAAACATTAAAATTTGCTTACAATAGGGGTATCAAATGAAAGGGGAGGTCGAAAAATTTCATTTATACTTCGATATATTTCGATATACTTATCGATAACTGAGTTATCGGTCAAAAGCCTTGAACTTTGCCTGCAACATGGGCATCAAACGAAAGGGGAGGCCGAAAGGTTTTATTTATACTTCGATATATTTCGATAAACTTATCGATGACCTAGTTATCGGTCAAAATGTGATGACCAAAAACCGTAAACTTTGCCTACAACATGGGCAGCAAACGAAAGAGGAGGTCGAAAGGTTTCATTTATACTTCGATATATTTCGATATACTTATCCATAACTGAGTTATCGGTCAAAATGTGATGACCAAAAACCTTAAACTTTGCCTACATCATGGGCAGCAAACGAAAGAGGAGGTCGAAAGGTTTCATTTATACTTCGATATATTTCGATAAACTTATCGATAACTGAGTTATCGGTCAAAATGAGATGACCAAAAGCCTCAAACTTTGCCTACAACATGGGCTTCAAACGAAAGGGGAGGTCCAATGGTTTCATTTATACTTCGATATATTTCGATAAACTTATCGATAACTGAGTTATCGGTCAAAATGTGATGACCAAAAGCCTCAAACTTTGCCTAAAACATGGGCTTCAAACGAAAGGGGAGGTCCAAAGGTTTCATTTATACTTCGATATATTTAGATAAACTTATCGATAACTGAGTTATCGGTCAAAATGTGATGACCAAAAGCCTAAAATTTTGCCTACAACATGGGCTTCAAACAAAAGCGGAGGTCCAAAGGTTTCATTTATACTTCGATATATATCTATAAACTTATCGATAACTGAGTTATCGGTCAAAATGTGATGACCAAAAGGCTAAAATTTTGCCTACAACATGGGCTTCAAAAGAAAGCAGAGGTCCAAAGGTTTCATTTATACTTCGATATATTTCGATAAACTTATCGATATCTGAGTTATCGGTCAAAATGAGATGAACAAAAGCCTAAAATTTTGCCTACAACATGGGCTTCAAACGAAAGCAGAGGTCCAAAGGTTTCATTTATACTTCGATATATTTCGATAAACTTATCGAAAACTGAGTTATCGGTCAAAATGAGATGACCAAAAGAATCAAACTTTGCCTACAACATGGGCTTCAAACGAAAGGGGAGGTCCAAAGGTTTCATTTATATTTCGATATATTTCGATAAACATATCGATACCTGAGTTATCGGTCAAAATGTGATGACCAAAAGCCTAAAATTTTGCCTACAACATGGGCTTCAAACGAAAGCGGAGGTCCAAAGGTTTCATTTATACTTCGATATATTTTGATAAACTTATCGATAACTGAGTTATCGGTCAAAATGAGATGACCAAAAGAATCAAACTTTGCCTACAACATGGGCTTCAAACGAAAGCGGAGGTCCAAAGGTTTCATTGATACTTCGATATATTTCGATAAACTTATCGATAACTGAGTTATCGGTCAAAATGAGATGACCAAAAGAATCAAACTTTGCCTACAACATGGGCTTCAAACGAAAGCGGAGGTCCAAAGGTCTCGTTGATACTTCGATATATTTCGATAACCTTATCGATAACTGAGTTATCGGTCAAAATGTGATGACCAAAAGCCTAAAATTTTGCCTACAACATGGGCTTCAAACGAAAGCGGAGGTCCAAAGGTTTCATTTATACTTCGATATATTTCGATAAACTTATTGATAACTGAGTTATGGGTCAAAATGTGATGGCCAAAAGGCTAAAATTTTGCCTACAACATGGGCTTCAAACGAAAGCGGAGGTCAAAAGGTTTCATTTATACTTCGATATATTTCGATAAACTTATCGATAACTGAGTTATCGGTCAAAATGAGATGACCAAAAGAATCAAACTTTGCCTACAACATGGGCTTCAAACGAAAGGGGAGGTCCAAAAGTTTCATTTATACTTCGATATATTTCGATAAACTTATCGATAACCGAGTTAAACTTGGCATACAACATGGACATCAAACGAAAGGGGAGGTCGAAAGATTTCTTTAAAACTTTGATATATTTCGATAAAATTAACGATAACTAAGTTATCGGTCAAAATGTGATGACTAAAAGCCTTAAAATTTGCTTACAATAGGGGTATCAAACGAAAGGGGAGGTCGAAAAATTTCATTTATACTTCGATATATTTCGATAAAATTAACGATAACTAAGTTATCGGTCAAAATGTGATGACCAAAAGCCTTAAACTTTGCATCAAACGAATGGGGAGGTCGAAAAATTTCTTTTATACTTTGATATATTTCGATAAAGATAACGATAACTGAGTTATCGGTCAAAATGTGATGGCCAAAAGCCTTAAAATTTGCTTACAATAGGGGTATCAAATGAAAGGGGAGGTCGAAAAATTTCATTTGTACTTCGGTATATTTCGATTCACTTATCGATAACTGAGTTATCGGTCAAAATGTGATGAGCAAAAGCCTTGAACTTTGCCTACAACATGGGCATCAAACGAAAGCGGAGGTCGAAAGATTTCTTTTATACTTTGATATATTTCGATAAAATTAATGATAACTGAGTTATCGGTCAAAATGTGATGGCCAAAAGCCTTAAAATTTGCTTACAATAGGGGTATCAAATAAAAGGGGAGGTCGAAAAATTTCATTTATACTTCGATATATTTCTATTCACTTATCGATAACTGAGTTATCGGTCAAAATGTGATGACCAAAAGCCTTGAACTTTGCCTACAACATGATCATCAAACGAAAGGGGAGGTGCAAAGGTTTCATTTATACTTCGATATATTTCGATAAACTTATCGATGCCCTAGTTATCGGTCAAAATGTGATGACCAAAAACATTAAACTTTGCCTACAACATGGGCAGCAAACGAAAGAGGAGGTCGAAAGGTTTCATTTATACTTCGATATATTTCGATCCATAACTGAGTTATCGGTCAAAATGTGATGACCAAAAGCCTTAAACTTTGGCTACACCATGGGCATCAAAGGAAAGGGGAGGTCCAAAGGTTTCATTTATACTTCGATATATTTCGACTCTTTTATCGATAACTGAGTTATCGGTCAAAATGTGATGGCCAAAAGCCTTAAAATTTGCTTACAATAGGGGTATCAAATGAAAGCGGAGGTCGAAAAATTTCATTTATACTTCGATATATTTCGATTCACTTATCGATAACTGAGTTATCGGTCAGAATGTGATGACCAAAAGCCTTGAACTTTGCCTGCAACATGGGCATCAAACGAAAGGGGAGGTCGAAAGGTTTCATTTATACTTCTATATATTTCTATAAACTTATCGATAACTGAGTTAACGGTCAAAATGTGATGACCATAAGCCTTAAACATTGCCTACAACATGGGCATCAAACGAAAGGGGAGGCCGAAAGGTTTTATTTATACTTCGATATATTTCGATAAACTTATCGATGACCTAGTTATCGGTTAAAATGTGATGACCAAAAACCGTAAACTTTGCCTACAACATGGGCAGCAAACGAAAGAGGAGGTCGAAAGGTTTCATTTATACTTCGATATATTTCGATATACTTATCCATAACTGAGTTATCGGTCAAAATGTGATGACCAAAAACCTTAAACTTTGCCTACATCATGGGCAGCAAACGAAAGAGGAGGTCGAAAGGTTTAATTTATACTTCGATATATTTCGATAAACTTATCGATAACTGAGTTAAACTTGGCATACAACATGGACATCAAACGAAAGGGCAGGTCCAAAGGTTTCATTTATATTTCGATATATTTCGATAAACTTATCGATAACTGAGTTATCGGTCAAAATGAGATGACCAAAAGCCTCAAACTTTGCCTACAATATGGGCTTCAAACGAAAGGGGAGGTCCAAAGGTTTTATTTATACTTCGATATATTTCGATAAATTTATCGATAACTGAGTTATCGGTCAAAATGTGATGACCAAAAGCCTCAAACTTTGCCTAAAACATGGGCTTCAAACGAAAGGGGAGGTCCAAAGGTTTCATTTATACTTCGATATATTTAGATAAACTTATCGATAACTGAGATATCGGTCAAAATGTGATGACCAAAAGCCTAAAATTTTGCCTACAACATGGGCTTCAAACAAAACCGGAGGTCCAAAGTTTCATTTATACTTCGATATATTTCTATAAACTTATCGATAACTGAGTTATCGGTCAAAATGTGATGACCAAAAGGCTAAAATTTTGCCTACAACATGGGCTTCAGAAGAAAGCAGAGGTCCAAAGGTTTCATTTATACTTCGATATATTTCGATAAACTTATCGATATCTGAGTTATCGGTCAAAATGAGATGACCAAAAGCCTGAAATTTTGCCTACAACATGGGCTTCAAACGAAAGCAGAGGTCCAAAGGTTTCATTTATACTTTGATATATTTCGATAAACTTATCGAAAACTGAGTTATCGGTCAAAATGAGATGACCAAAAGAATCAAACTTTGCCTACAACATGGGCTTCAAACGAAAGTGGAGGTCCAAAGGTTTCATTTATATTTCGATATATTTCGATAAACATATCAATACCTGAGTTATCGGTCAAAATGTGATGACCAAAAGCCTAAAATTTTGCCCACAACGAAAGCGGAGGTCCAAAGGTTTCATTTATACTTCGATATATTTCGATAAACTTATCGATAACTGAGTTATCGGTCAAAATGAGATGACCAAAAGAATCAAACTTTGCCTACAACATGGGCTTCAAACGAAAGCGGAGGTCCAAAGGCTTCATTGATACTTCGATATATTTCGATAAACTTATCGATAACTGAGTTATGGGTCAAAATGTGATGGCCAAAAGGCTAAAATTTTGCCCACAACATGGGCTTCAAACGAAAGCGGAGGTCAAAAGGTTTCATTTATACTTCGATATATTTCGATAAACTTATCGATAACTGAGTTATCGGTCAAAATGAGATGACCAAAAGAATCAAACTTTGCCTACAACATGGGCTTCAAACGAAAGCGGAGGTCCAAAGGTTTCGTTGATACTTCGATATATTTCGATAACCTTATCGATAACTGAGTTATGGGTCAAAATGTGATGGCCAAAAGGCTAAAATTTTGCCTACAACATGGGCTTCAAACGAAAGCGGAGGTCCAAAGGTTTAATTTATACTTCGATATATTTCGATAAACTTGTCGATAACTGATTTATCGGTCAAAATGAGTTGACCAAAAGCCTCAAACTTTGCCTACAACATGGGCTTCAAACGAAAGGGGAGGTCCAAAAGTTTCATTTATACTTCGATATATTTCGATAAACTTATCGATAACCGAGTTAAGCTTGGCATACAACATGGACATCAAACGAAAGGGGAGGTCCAAAGGTTTCATTTATTCTTCGATATATTTCGATAAACTTATCGATAACTGAGTTATCGGTCAAAATGAGATGACCAAAAGAATCAAACTTTGCTTACAACATGGGCTTCAAACGAAAGGGGAGGTCCAAAGGTTTCATTTATACTTCGATATATTTCGATAAACTTATCGATAACTGATTTATCGGTCAAAATGAGATGACCAAAAGCCTCAAACTTTGCCTACAACATGGGCTTCAAACGAAAGGGGAGGTCCAAAAGTTTCATTTATACTTCGATATATTTCGATAAACTTATCGACAACCGAGTTAAGCTTGGCATACAACATGGACATCAAACGAAAGGGGAGGTCGAAAGATTTCTTTAAAACTTTGATATATTTCGATAAAATTAACGATAACTGAGTTATCGGTCAAAATGTGATGACCGAAAGCCTTAAAATTTGCTTACAATAGGGGTATCAAATGAAAGGGGAGGTCGAAAAATTTCATTTATACTTCGATATATTTCGATTCACTTATCGATAACTGAGTTATCGGTCAAAATGTGATGAGCAAAAGCCTTGAACTTTGCGTACAACATGGGCAGCAAACGAAAGAGGAGGTCGAAAGGTTTCATTTATACTTCGATATATTTCGATATACTTATCCATAACTGAGTTATCGGTCAAAATGTGATGACCAAAAGCCTTAAACTTTGGCTACAACATGGGCATCCAACGAAAGTGGAGGTCGAAGGGTTTCATTTATACTTCGATATATTTCGATAAACTTATCGATAACTGATTTATCGGTCAAAATGAGATGACCAAAAGCCTCAAACTTTGCCTACAACATGGGCTTCAAACGAAAGGGGAGGTCCAAAAGTTTCATTTATACTTCGATATATTTCGATAAACTTATCGATAACCGAGTTAAACTTGGCATACAACATGGACATCAAACGAAAGGGGAGGTCGAAAGATTTCTTTAAAACTTTGATATATTTCGATAAAATTAACGATAACTGAGTTATCGGTCAAAATGAGATGACCAAAAGCCTGTGACGAACTTTTCCTTAATTGATGGAGTACGCTCAGTCCGTCCAGGGTTCTGAAATTAGAAATTCCCTAAAGGTCCTCTCAATTGATAAAACCCTGTTATTTGTTTTCAATTCAAAATGTGTTATTTATTTCTGGGATTTTATCCTCTTTTCGCAAATCTACAATCTTAATTTTACTTGGGTACTAATCCTTCTTTTCTTATTGAATATGGCGAGCTATGATAAAGGCGGCTGAGGTGAAAACCCCTGCTTGGCCCGACCGTCAGCGGAGGTGAAAACCACCACTGAATATAAAAACTTGCAATCGTGAGGTGAGAACCCCAGGTTTACATTCGCTGAGGTGAGAACCCCAACTACTATTCCTAGCTGCTGTCGCAAAACGACTTCCCTATTTCATAAAAATCATCGCCCTTTTATACAAATGGACGGCAAACTGCAAAATTACAATAATAATTCTTAAAACTAAATCTTAACCTAACGGCGCATCTTCCACTGAGTTTATATATTCATATATGCTATTTACATATTTCCCATGTATTTCCTGCATCTTAGCTGTTTTTGCCGCGGTGCCGCTTCCACTCGGAACGCCCCATTGCCTGTGGTCAGCAGCTTTCTCGCACTCCATCGATCAGCTGGACATTCCCTCAACATTAATATTATTTGTATACATATGTACATATGCTGGTTATTTTCCTGCAATCCCATTTGTACCTGCCGTCAATGCTAGCAATGCATTTTTCTTCTCCTCTTTATGCTATGTCCGCTAACATTGGCTTGCCAAAATATGTATGCGTGCGCGCGGGTGTAGCAAATCACCGCTGCTTAAGTTGGTTGGCCGACCCTTTTGCTTATTGGAATGCTCGTGGTTGTTTTTGTTTGTGCACTGCATATTTTCTATTGCCGGGCGTAGTTAGGTTGGTGGCCTCTTAGCGTCGCTGTTGATATTCTGTAAAACGTGCATTAGGGTGTGCCTAATATTGTAAAAAATAGAAGATGAATATATTCGGAAATATGTATGTACATATGTACATGGGTGTATATGCTATATGTTTTGGGCAAACGCAGGCGTTCTTGCGGGGTAAAAGGGCGTATGTGCGAAAATGTCAAATTTCGGCATACTTCATAAGCTGAATATATATAAAGTATAGATACGTAGTTCATGTGTAAAACAGCCTATGTCGGCGATTTTGCAGCATGGCGTATGTGCAAAATGTGAAAACTTGATATTCCTTGCGAAAACATGTACGTTGCTTTTGTGCACAACGGCATATGTGCAAAAGTATAAAATCCATTTTTATTCATAATTCATAAACAGTATAAGTATGGTGTATATGTGTATGTGTATATATATATGTAAATGTTGTGAGGTCTCCAGAGCCTCAGGATCGGGGTCCTCACAAGCCTCAAACTTTGCCTACAACATGGGCTTCAAACGAAAGGGGAGGTCCAAAGGTTTCATTTATACTTCGATATATTTCGATAAACTTATCGATAACTGAGTTATCGGTCAAAATGTGATGAGCAAAAGCCTTGAACTTTGCCTACAACATGGGCATCAAACGAAAGTTGAGGTCGAAAGGTTTCATTTATACTTCGATATATTTCGATAAACTTATCGATAACTGAGTTATCGGTCAAAATGTGATGACCAAAAGCCTTAAACTTTGGCTACACCATGGGCATCAAACGAAAGTGGAGGTCGAAAGGTTTCATTTATACTTCGATATATTTCGATAAAATTAACGATAACTAAGTTATCGGTCAAAATGTGATGACCAAAAGCCTTAAACTTTGCCTACAACATGGGCATCAAACGAAAGTGGAGGTCGAAAGGTTTCATTTATACTTCGATATATTTCGATAAACTTATCGATAACTGAGTTATCGGTCAAAATGTGATGACCAAAAGCCTCAAACTTTGCCTACAACATGGGCTTCAAACGAAAGGGGAGGTCCAAAGGTTTCATTTATACTTCGATATATTTAGATAAACTTATCGATAACTGAGTTATCGGTCAAAATGTGATGACCAAAAGCCTAAAATTTTGCCTACAACATGGGCTTCAAATGAAAGCGGAGGTCCAAAGGTTTCATTTATACTTCGATATATTTCTATAAACTTATCGATAACTGGGTTATCGGTCAAAATGTGATGACCAAAAGGCTAAAATTTTGCCTACAACATGGGCTTCAAACGAAAGCGGAGGTCCAAAGGTTTCATTTATACTTCGATATATTTCGATAAACTTATCGAAATCTGAGTTATCGGTCAAAATGAGATGACCAAAAGCCTAAAATTTTGCCTACAACATGGGCTTCAAACGAAAGCAGAGGTCCAAAGGTTTCATTTATACTTCGATATATTTCGATAAACTTATCGAAAACTGAGTTATCGGTCAAAATGAGATGACCAAAAGAATCAAACTTTGCCTACAACATGGGCTTCAAACGAAAGGGGAGGTGCAAAAGTTTCATTTATATTTCGATATATTTCGATAAACATATCGATACCTGAGTTATCGGTCAAAATGTGATGACCAAAAGCCTAAAATTTTGCCTACAACGTGGGCTTCAAACGAAAGCGGAGGTCCAAAGGTTTCATTTATACTTCGATATATTTCGATAAACTTATCGATAACTGAGTTATCGGTCAAAATGAGATGACCAAAAGAATCAAACTTTGCCTACAACATGGGCTTCAAACGAAAGCGGAGGTCCAAAGGTTTCATTGATACTTCGATATAGTTCCAGTTCGTTCATAACTATAGTGCAGTGCGGTCGTGTTTTATTTTGCTCCGCCAATTAATACTCATAATTTCGTTTTATTTATTTTCTATTTGTTTGGAACTTAATTTGCGTGTTTGCAAGTATAATTAATTTAATAATAATGCCCTGCTCATGTGGACATAAAGTTGATCGATTAGATCAAAAGATACAGTGCGAAAAGTGCGCTGAAATTTTTCATTTACGTTGTGTTGGCTTAGTACAAGCCGATGTTGACTTTTTGATTTCGGAAAGTAAATCTTTTTACTGCAATATATGTATGGCTGCACGGCGGTCATCTCTTCGCCCGCCACTATCCCCCGTTGCTTCAGGTGATTGTGCAGTTGAATTTTGCTCAGCGAATAATGTCACTAACAATAAGTCTTCAACTGAGAATATTAGCAATGCGAGTGGTAATAACAATGATTTTGAACTGTATTCTGAGGGCAATCAACTCAATGCTGAGAGTGCTTGCTATGCTAATGTGCATTCCTCTTTGTGTCCCATTCGTGATGTTAACACTGAACTGCTTAATAAGTGTGTTGATCTACAAGCAGAAATTAGGCTGCTGTGTGATAAACTTAAAATCAGAGATGACGCTATAACTACTCTTACTACTGAACTAAGAGATCTGAAAAGTGTTGTTTATGATTTGCGCCAGCTTTTCTCAAATTTTGGTCTCAATCTAAACAAGGAAAAGGTGTCTATTGGTAGTTGTCTACCCTGCTCATCTACCTTTTCTTTGTGCTCTCTTGGTGCCGTCTCTACTGCTGACGTCGTTCCAAACTCTACTAATGCTGTTACGAATGTTGTTTATTCGAACATGACACCGAATGTTTTGACTGAATCTCCGTTGGTGCATGTAATTGAGGCTGATGGTGTTAATAATCGAGATGTTGATATTGCTTTGCAAGATACTCTGTGTGACAGTGAATCGCATTCTACATCTTCTGTGACCACTGACCAGTCTAAGCGGAGTCGTAAGAGTAGTAAAAAAAGGATTCCTAAGTCGGCGCCTACTTCAGCTAATGCAGTACCTTCTACTCCTGCATCCTCAGCGTCTGTAACTTCTCAGGGTTATGGTAAGGTGGCTGCTCACAATAATGATCCGCCTAATGTAATTTGTGGTTTGCAAAAAGATAAACATCAGCAACAACAACAACTGAGTTATGCTATGGTGGCTGGTAATGGTGAAATGCCTAATAAAATGCTAAATGATCGGCAGCAACAACTTCAACATCTGCAACATCCACTACATCCACAGCATCAGCAACAACAACAACAACAACATCAACAAAAACAACCTCAGATTAACAACAAGGCGACTGTATCTCGCTCTACAGGGAGAACTTCTCTCAAAAATATGAAAGAACCACTAGTTCATGGTATGAACAATAATTCTGAGCTGTGTGTAGCAGCTAGTCTGAAGTGGCTGCACGTCTCATCTTTCCACCCTAGCGTGTCCGAAGATGATGTCTTAAGCTACGTGTCTAAACATGCTGGTATCAGTTTGACTCATTTGAAATGCGACAAACTCGTTAGAAAAGGTAAAAATCTAGCGGAATTGAGAAGAGTTACCTTCAAACTTGGTGTGACGGAGACCTACTATGATAAAGTAGTAGATGCGAATATCTGGCCTATTAATGTTATACTTCGGCCGTTCCGTTTTTTTCAAAGGAGCGGTGCAACCCAGCAAGCCTCGTAGCTGCAGCTGTAAATGTTGAAGCCCATGTTGGTAGCGCGTTTAAATTATACTATGAAAATGCCTCTGGTCTCAGAAGTAAATCGAGGTCTTTGTATGAGTTTAGTTCACATATGACTTATGATATTCTTGTTTTTGTGGAGACCTGGCTCAACGTAAATTTTTATGATGCCGAATTTTTTGATCCTAATCTCTACAATGTCTATAGAAAAGACCGAGATAGTACACAAACTGGGCTTACTCGTGGTGGTGGTGTCTTAATAGCCGTACAGAAGAAATACAGCTCATCGGTTCTATCGTTGCTAAATGGTGACACACTCCTGGATCAACTTTGCGTTCGTATAAACGGATTGTCTTCGCTGATTATATGTGCATCTTACATCCCGCCAGGTAGCCAAGAATGCTTGTATATGGCTCACACGGACAATATTGTAGACCTAGTTTCTAAGTATTCCAATTCTAATTATAACTTTTGTATGTTAGGTGACTTTAACGTAGGTGGTGTCCGTTGGGTGACGGAAGGTGAGAGCTTAACTTTATATCCCAACAATGTCATTAGTTCTCTTGAAACTTATGTGGTTGACAGCTTACTGTGTGCTAATCTTTCCCAGATTAATACAATTCTAAATAAGTTATCGAGACTATTAGACCTTATTTTTATTAGCGAGGATATGAGCTTTACCATTGAGGAATGTCTTGACCCCCTCTCATCCCCTGGTTTACATCATGTCCCTATTGTGATGCAGTTGGGGTTTTATTATTTTAATAGTTTTGAAGGAGAATCGCACTCTAAAAATTATTGCTTCCGAAATTGCAATTGGGATGCTATTAATGATAGAATTGGTATGCTTAACTGGGATATCATTTTTACCGGGGCCAGTGTTAATGAGTGCTTTGATCTTTTCAAGTGTAACGTGAACCAAATTTTTTCTAGCATGATACCTACAGTAAAAAGGAAATGTTATAAGATTCCGTGGTATACCAAGAATTTAAAAAGTCTAAAAAATCGGAGAAATAAGTTCCTTAAAAAGTTTAAATTATCGAATTTACCTTATCATAAAGAAAGGTATCTTTTTTACTCTAAAGAGTTTAAGTCGCTCAGTAAGACACTTTACAGAAATTATGTTGCTAATTTTGAGCAAGATATTAAGCTTAACCCAAAGTCCTTTTGGCGCTATGTTAAGGCTAAAAAATCGCGCTCAAGCATACCCTCACAAGTTTTTTATAATGATGCATCTACGCAATCTTTATCTGAGGCTGTCAACCTTTTTGCTGATTTTTTTAGCTCTAATTATGAGTCTGAGGATATCTCTTGCGAAGGTGCTGCAACTAAAAGTGACACCTCTGTCAATTTTGGTGCACTTTCACTAACCATGGATGATATCACTAGAGGCATATCCATAATTAAGTCCTCAACACAAACGGATATAGATGGGTTTTGCTCTTTTTTGTTTAAAAACATCACTGCACTTGCCTATCCTATTCTACTTTTTTTCAATAAGTCTCTTATATGTGGCGACTTTATAGATTCATGGAAGGTAACTTCTATTACTCCAATTTTTAAGAGTGGTAACAAAAGCAATGTCGCCAACTACCGTCCGATTGCTAAACTTTCCACAATCTCTAAGTTGTTTGAAATTGTAGTCAAGGACAGTAGTCAGTACTAACCAGCATGGTTTTATGCCTGGAAGATCTACTGTAACAAATCTTGCAGTTTTTTCGGAAATTTGTATCTCTTCACTTAATATGAAAGAACAAGTGGATGCTATCTACACTGACTTTTCGAAGGCCTTCGATAAAGTGAACCACTCATTGCTGGTTTCTAAGTTGGGGGCTCTGGGTTTTCACTCCAGTATATTATCCTGGGTGAAGTCGTACTTGTCCTTTCGACCATGTGTTGTTAAGGTAGATGGTGCATGCTCACGCCCTTTTGTTGCAACGTCGGGCGTACCTCAGGGAAGTGTTCTGGGGCCGCTCTTATTTGTAATTTTGATCAATGACATAAGTCTTTGCTTTAAATACTCTAATTTTTTATTATACGCGGATGATTTGAAAATTTTTAAAACAATTACAAGTCCCACTGATTCTGTTATGCTCCAATCCGATCTTGACAATGTGATTGATTGGTGCAGCAATAACCGTCTGTACCTAAACACTAGCAAATGCTTTACCATTTCTTTTTCTAAATCTCGAAATCCCACTCCAGCCTCTTACAGTATAGGTGAATATATACTGAGAAAAGTTGATGAAATTTCAGATCTCGGGATAATTTTCGATTCAAGGTTTCTTTTTCATAGTCAAATTAATCATGTAATTGCGAAATCCTACTCCATGCTTGCGTTTATTCGCCGCTTCAGTACGGACTTTAGCGATCCTTATACTTTAAAATTGCTTTTCACATCCTTAGTGCGATCCAAGCTGGAATATGGGGTGTTCATCTGGAGGCCATATCATGCTTGTCATATTAAACAACTTGAGCGAGTTCAAAAAAATTTCCTCAGATTTGCTCTTCGGTCGTTACATTTTGAGGATCCAGTGCCGGCTTATAGTTCTAGGTGTCTGCTGATCGACTTGAAGTCTTTGGATAGTAGAAGGTCAATCTTATCGCTGTTATTTATTTTTGATATTATACAGGGGACGATTGAGTCGCCATTGCTGTTGGATCGTATAAACTTTAACATTCCGCCTCGTGTACTACGAAATCATGATTTTTTTGCTATTGATAGAGTTAGAACAACTTATGCATCAAATTCACCAATTTCTCGGGCTATGAGGGAATATAACATGCTACATAACTCGAATGACATTGATTTTTCAATAGCTAAGTGTAGGTTTAAACTATTGCTTAATGAATATGTGTAATTATTATGTTTTGCTTATTTTAGTTATCAACTGTAAATAGTCTGTAAGGAATTTTGTATATCCTAGATTATAATGAATAAATAAATAAATAAATAAATAAATATATTTCGATAAACTTATCGATAACTGAGTTATGGGTCAAAATGTGATGGCCAAAGGCTAAAATTTTGCCTACAACATGGGCTTCAAACGAAAGCGGAGGTCCAAAGGTTTCATTTATACTTCGATATATTTCGATAAACTTATCGATAACTGAGTTATCGGTCAAAATGAGATGACCAAAAGAATCAAACTTTGCCTACAACATGGGCTTCAAACGATAGGGGAGGTCCAAAGGTTTCATTTATACTTCGATATATTTCGATAAACTTATGGATAACTGAGTTATCGGTCAAAATGTGATGACCAAAAGCCTCAAACTTTGCCTACAATATGGGCTTCAAACGAAAGCGGAGGTCCAAAGGTTTAATTTATACTTCGATATATTTCGATAAACTTATCGATAACTGATTTATCGGTCAAAATGAGATGACCAAAAGCCTCAAACTTTGCCTACAACATGGGCTTCAAACGAAAGGGGAGGTCCAAAAGTTTCATTTATACTTCGATATATTTCGATAAACTTATCGATAACCGAGTTAAACTTGGCATACAACATGGACATCAAACGAAAGGGGAGGTCCAAAGGTTTCATTTATACTTCGATATATTTCGATAAACTTATCGATAACTGAGTTATCGGTCAAAATGGGATGACCAAAAGAATCAAACTTTGCCTACAACATGGACTTCAAACGAAAGGGGAGGTCCAAAGGTTTCATTTATACTTCGATATATTTAGATAAACTTATCGATAACTGAGTTATCGGTCAAAATGTGATGACCAAAAGCCTAAAATTTTGCCTACAACATGGGCTTCAAATGAAAGCGGAGGTCCAAAGGTTTCATTTATACTTCGATATATTTCTATAAACTTATCGATAACTGGGTTATCGGTCAAAATGTGATGACCAAAAGGCTAAAATTTTGCCTACAACATGGGCTTCAAACGAAAGCAGAGGTCCAAAGGTTTCATTTATACTTCGATATATTTCGATAAACTTATCGAAAACTGAGTTATCGGTCAAAATGGGATGACCAAAAGAATCAAACTTTGCCTACAACATGGACTTCAAACGAAAGGGGAGGTCCAAAGGTTTAATTTATACTTCGATATATTTCGATAAACTTATCGATAACTGAGTTATCGGTCAAAATGAGATGACCAAAAGAATCAAACTTTGCCTACAACATGGGCTTCAAACGATAGGGGAGGTCCAAAGGTTTCATTTATACTTCGATATATTTCGATAAACTTATGGATAACTAAGTTATCGGTCAAAATGTGATGACCAAAAGCCTTAAACTTTGCCTACAACATGGGCATCAAACGAAAGTGGAGGTCGAAAGGTTTCATTTATACTTCGATATATTTCGATAAACTTATCGATAACTGAGTTATCGGTCAAAATGTGATGACCAAAAGCCTCAAACTTTGCCTACAACATGGGCTTCAAACGAAAGGGGAGGTCCAAAGGTTTCATTTATACTTCGATATATTTAGATAAACTTATCGATAACTGAGTTATCGGTCAAAATGTGATGACCAAAAGCCTAAAATTTTGCCTACAACATGGGCTTCAAATGAAAGCGGAGGTCCAAAGGTTTCATTTATACTTCGATATATTTCTATAAACTTATCGATAACTGGGTTATCGGTCAAAATGTGATGACCAAAAGGCTAAAATTTTGCCTACAACATGGGCTTCAAACGAAAGCGGAGGTCCAAAGGTTTCATTTATACTTCGATATATTTCGATAAACTTATCGAAATCTGAGTTATCGGTCAAAATGAGATGACCAAAAGCCTAAAATTTTGCCTACAACATGGGCTTCAAACGAAAGCAGAGGTCCAAAGGTTTCATTTATACTTCGATATATTTCGATAAACTTATCGAAAACTGAGTTATCGGTCAAAATGAGATGACCAAAAGAATCAAACTTTGCCTACAACATGGGCTTCAAACGAAAGGGGAGGTCCAAAAGTTTCATTTATATTTCGATATATTTCGATAAACATATCGATACCTGAGTTATCGGTCAAAATGTGATGACCAAAAGCCTAAAATTTTGCCTACAACGTGGGCTTCAAACGAAAGCGGAGGTCCAAAGGTTTCATTTATACTTCGATATATTTCGATAAACTTATCGATAACTGAGTTATCGGTCAAAATGAGATGACCAAAAGAATCAAACTTTGCCTACAACATGGGCTTCAAACGAAAGCGGAGGTCCAAAGGTTTCATTGATACTTCGATATAGTTCCAGTTCGTTCATAACTATAGTGCAGTGTGGTCGTGTTTTATTTTGCTCCGCCAATTAATACTCATAATTTCGTTTTATTATGACTAAAGTTATTTTCTATTTGTTTGGAACTTAATTTGCGTGTTTGCAAGTATAATTAATTTAATAATAATGCCCTGCTCATGTGGACATAAAGTTGATCGATTAGATCAAAAGATACAGTGCGAAAAGTGCGCTGAAATTTTTCATTTACGTTGTGTTGGCTTAGTACAAGCCGATGTTGACTTTTTGATTTCGGAAAGTAAATCTTTTTACTGCAATATATGTATGGCTGCACGGCGGTCATCTCTTCGCCCGCCACTATCCCCCGTTGCTTCAGGTGATTGTGCAGTTGAATTTTGCTCAGAGAATAATGTCACTAACAATAAGTCTTCAACTGAGAATATTAGCAATGCGAGTGGTAATAACAATGATTTTGAACTGTATTCTGAGGGCAATCAACTCAATGCTGAGAGTGCTTGCTATGCTAATGTGCATTCCTCTTTGTGTCCCATTCGTGATGTTAACACTGAACTGCTTAATAAGTGTGTTGATCTACAAGCAGAAATTAGGCTGCTGTGTGATAAACTTAAAATCAGAGATGACGCTATAACTACTCTTACTACTGAACTAAGAGATCTGAAAAGTGTTGTTTATGATTTGCGCGATCTTTTCTCAAATTTTGGTCTCAATCTAAACAAGGAAAAGGTGTCTATTGGTAGTTGTCTACCCTGCTCATCTACCTTTTCTTTGTGCTCTCTTGGTGCCGTCTCTACTGCTGACGTCGTTCCAAACTCTACTAATGCTGTTACGAATGTTGTTTATTCGAACATGACACCGAATGTTTTGACTGAATCTCCGTTGGTGCATGTAATTGAGGCTGATGGTGTTAATAATCGAGATGTTGATATTGCTTTGCAAGATACTCTGTGTGACAGTGAATCGCATTCTACATCTTCTGTGACCACTGACCAGTCTAAGCGGAGTCGTAAGAGTAGTAAAAAAAGGATTCCTAAGTCGGCGCCTACTTCAGCTAATGCAGTACCTTCTACTCCTGCATCCTCAGCGTCTGTAACTTCTCAGGGTTATGGTAAGGTGGCTGCTCACAATAATGATCCGCCTAATGTAATTTGTGGTTTGCAAAAAGATAAACATCAGCAACAACAACAACTGAGTTATGCTATGGTGGCTGGTAATGGTGAAATGCCTAATAAAATGCTAAATGATCGGCAGCAACAACTTCAACATCTGCAACATCCACTACATCCACAGCATCAGCAACAACAACAACAACAACATCAACAAAAACAACCTCAGATTAACAACAAGGCGACTGTATCTCGCTCTACAGGGAGAACTTCTCTCAAAAATATGAAAGAACCACTAGTTCATGGTATGAACAATAATTCTGAGCTGTGTGTAGCAGCTAGTCTGAAGTGGCTGCACGTCTCATCTTTCCACCCTAGCGTGTCCGAAGATGATGTCTTAAGCTACGTGTCTAAACATGCTGGTATCAGTTTGACTCATTTGAAATGCGACAAACTCGTTAGAAAAGGTAAAAATCTAGCGGAATTGAGAAGAGTTACCTTCAAACTTGGTGTGACGGAGACCTACTATGATAAAGTAGTAGATGCGAATATCTGGCCTATTAATGTTATACTTCGGCCGTTCCGTTTTTTTCAAAGGAGCGGTGCAACCCAGCAAGCCTCGTAGCTGCAGCTGTAAATGTTGAAGCCCATGTTGGTAGCGCGTTTAAATTATACTATGAAAATGCCTCTGGTCTCAGAAGTAAATCGAGGTCTTTGTATGAGTTTAGTTCACATATGACTTATGATATTCTTGTTTTTGTGGAGACCTGGCTCAACGTAAATTTTTATGATGCCGAATTTTTTGATCCTAATCTCTACAATGTCTATAGAAAAGACCGAGATAGTACACAAACTGGGCTTACTCGTGGTGGTGGTGTCTTAATAGCCGTACAGAAGAAATACAGCTCATCGGTTCTATCGTTGCTAAATGGTGACACACTCCTGGATCAACTTTGCGTTCGTATAAACGGATTGTCTTCGCTGATTATATGTGCATCTTACATCCCGCCAGGTAGCCAAGAATGCTTGTATATGGCTCACACGGACAATATTGTAGACCTAGTTTCTAAGTATTCCAATTCTAATTATAACTTTTGTATGTTAGGTGACTTTAACGTAGGTGGTGTCCGTTGGGTGACGGAAGGTGAGAGCTTAACTTTATATCCCAACAATGTCATTAGTTCTCTTGAAACTTATGTGGTTGACAGCTTACTGTGTGCTAATCTTTCCCAGATTAATACAATTCTAAATAAGTTATCGAGACTATTAGACCTTATTTTTATTAGCGAGGATATGAGCTTTACCATTGAGGAATGTCTTGACCCCCTCTCATCCCCTGGTTTACATCATGTCCCTATTGTGATGCAGTTGGGGTTTTATTATTTTAATAGTTTTGAAGGAGAATCGCACTCTAAAAATTATTGCTTCCGAAATTGCAATTGGGATGCTATTAATGATAGAATTGGTATGCTTAACTGGGATATCATTTTTACCGGGGCCAGTGTTAATGAGTGCTTTGATCTTTTCAAGTGTAACGTGAGCCAAATTTTTTCTAGCATGATACCTACAGTAAAAAGGAAATGTTATAAGATTCCGTGGTATACCAAGAATTTAAAAAGTCTAAAAAATCGGAGAAATAAGTTCCTTAAAAAGTTTAAATTATCGAATTTACCTTATCATAAAGAAAGGTATCTTTTTTACTCTAAAGAGTTTAAGTCGCTCAGTAAGACACTTTACAGAAATTATGTTGCTAATTTTGAGCAAGATATTAAGCTTAACCCAAAGTCCTTTTGGCGCTATGTTAAGGCTAAAAAATCGCGCTCAAGCATACCCTCACAAGTTTTTTATAATGATGCATCCACGCAATCTTTATCTGAGGCTGTCAACCTTTTTGCTGATTTTTTTAGCTCTAATTATGAGTCTGAGGATATCTCTTGCGAAGGTGCTGCAACTAAAAGTGACACCTCTGTCAATTTTGGTGCACTTTCACTAACCATGGATGATATCACTAGAGGCATATCCATAATTAAGTCCTCAACACAAACGGATATAGATGGGTTTTGCTCTTTTTTGTTTAAAAACATCACTGCACTTGCCTATCCTATTCTACTTCTTTTCAATAAGTCTCTTATATGTGGCGACTTTATAGATTCATGGAAGGTAACTTCTATTACTCCAATTTTTAAGAGTGGTAACAAAAGCAATGTCGCCAACTACCGTCCGATTGCTAAACTTTCCACAATCTCTAAGTTGTTTGAAATTGTAGTCAAGGACAAGTTATATTTTGCGGTAAAGAGTTTAATTAGTACTAACCAGCATGGTTTTATGCCTGGAAGATCTACTGTAACAAATCTTGCAGTTTTTTCGGAAATTTGTATCTCTTCCCTTAATATGAAAGAACAAGTGGATGCTATCTACACTGACTTTTCGAAGGCCTTCGATAAAGTGAACCACTCATTGCTTGTTTCTAAGTTGGGGGCTCTGGGTTTTCACTCCAGTATATTATCCTGGGTGAAGTCGTACTTGTCCTTTCGACCATGTGTTGTTAAGGTAGATGGTGCATGCTCACGCCCTTTTATTGCAACGTCGGGCGTACCTCAGGGAAGTGTTCTGGGGCCGCTCTTATTTGTAATTTTGATCAATGACATAAGTCTTTGCTTTAAATACTCTAATTTTTTATTATACGCGGATGATTTGAAAATTTTTAAAACAATTACAAGTCCCACTGATTCTGTTATGCTCCAATCCGATCTTGACAATGTGATTGATTGGTGCAGCAATAACCGTCTGTACCTAAACACTAGCAAATGCTTTACCATTTCTTTTTCTAAATCTCGAAATCCCACTCCAGCCTCTTACAGTATAGGTGAATATATACTGAGAAAAGTTGATGAAATTTCAGATCTCGGGATAATTTTCGATTCAAGGTTTCTTTTTCATAGTCAAATTAATCATGTAATTGCGAAATCCTACTCCATGCTTGCGTTTATTCGCCGCTTCAGTACGGACTTTAGCGATCCTTATACTTTAAAATTGCTTTTCACATCCTTAGTGCGATCCAAGCTGGAATATGGGGTGTTCATCTGGAGGCCATATCATGCTTGTCATATTAAACGACTTGAGCGAGTTCAAAAAAATTTCCTCAGATTTGCTCTTCGGTCGTTACATTTTGAGGATCCAGTGCCGGCTTATAGTTCTAGGTGTCTGCTGATCGACTTGAAGTCTTTGGATAGTAGAAGGTCAATCTTATCGCTGTTATTTATTTTTGATATTATACAGGGGACGATTGAGTCGCCATTGCTGTTGGATCGTATAAACTTTAACATTCCGCCTCGTGTACTACGAAATCATGATTTTTTTGCTATTGATAGAGTTAGAACAACTTATGCATCAAATTCACCAATTTCTCGGGCTATGAGGGAATATAACATGCTACATAACTCGAATGACATTGATTTTTCAATAGCTAAGTGTAGGTTTAAACTATTGCTTAATGAATATGTGTAATTATTATGTTTTGCTTATTTTAGTTATCAACTGTAAATAGTCTGTAAGGAATTTTGTATATCCTAGATTATAATGAATAAATAAATAAATAAATAAATAAATATATTTCGATAAACTTATCGATAACTGAGTTATGGGTCAAAATGTGATGGCCAAAAGGCTAAAATTTTGCCTACAACATGGGCTTCAAACGAAAGCGGAGGTCCAAAGGTTTCATTTATACTTCGATATATTTCGATAAACTTATCGATAACTGAGTTATCGGTCAAAATGAGATGACCAAAAGAATCAAACTTTGCCTACAACATGGGCTTCAAACGATAGGGGAGGTCCAAAGGTTTCAATTATACTTCGATATATTTCGATAAACTTATGGATAACTGAGTTATCGGTCAAAATGTGATGACCAAAAGCCTCAAACTTTGCCTACAATATGGGCTTCAAACGAAAGCGGAGGTCCAAAGGTTTAATTTATACTTCGATATATTTCGATAAACTTATCGATAACTGATTTATCGGTCAAAATGAGATGACCAAAAGCCTCAAACTTTGCCTACAACATGGCCTTCAAACGAAAGGGGAGGTCCAAAAGTTTCATTTATACTTCGATATATTTCGATAAACTTATCGATAACCGAGTTAAACTTGGCATACAACATGGACATCAAACGAAAGGGGAGGTCCAAAGGTTTCATTTATACTTCGATATATTTCGATAAACTTATCGATAACTGAGTTATCGGTCAAAATGGGATGACCAAAAGAATCAAACTTTGCCTACAACATGGACTTCAAACGAAAGGGGAGGTCCAAAGGTTTCATTTATACTTCGATATATTTCGATAAACTTATCGATAACTGATTTATCGGTCAAAATGAGATGACCAAAAGCCTCAAACTTTGCCTACAACATGGGCTTCAAACGAAAGGAGAGGTCCAAAGGTTTCATTTATACTTCGATATATTTCGATAAACTTATCGATAACTGATTTATCGGTCAAAATGAGATGACCAAAAGCCTCAAACTTTGCCTACAACATGGGCTTCAAACGAAAGGGGAGGTCCAAAAGTTTCATTTATACTTCGATATATTTCGATAAACTTATCGATAACCGAGTTAAACTTGGCATACAACATGGACATCAAACGAAAGGGGAGGTCCAAAAGTTTAATTTATACTTCGATATATTTCGATAAACTTATCGATAACCGAGTTAAACTTGGCATACGACATGGACATCAAACGAAAGGGGAGGTCGAAAGATTTCTTTAAAACTTTGATATATTTCGATAAAATTAACGATAACTGAGTTATCGGTCAAAATGTGATGACCAAAAGCCTTAAAATTTGCTTACAACATGGGCAGCAAACGAAAGAGGAGGTCAAAAGGTTTCATTTATACTTCGATATATTTCGATATACTTATCCATAACTGAGTTATCGGTCAAAATGTGATGACCAAAAGCCTTAAAATTTGCTTACAACATGGGCAGCAAACGAAAGAGGAGGTCAAAAGGTTTCATTTATACTTCGATATATTTCGATAAACATATCGATACCTGAGTTATCGGTCAAAATGTGATGACCAAAAGCCTAAAATTTTGACTACAACGTGGGCTTCAAACGAAAGCGGAGGTCCAAAGGTTTCATTTATACTTCGATATATTTCGATAAACTTATCGATAACTGAGTTATGGGTCAAAATGTGATGGCCAAAAGGCTAAAATTTTGCGTACAACATGGGCTTCAAACGAAAGCGGAGGTCCAAAGGTTTCATTTATACTTCGATATATTTCGATAAACTTATCGATAACTGAGTTATCGGTCAAAATGAGATGACCAAAAGAATCAAACTTTGCCTACAACATGGGCTTCAAACGAAAGCGGAGGTCCAAAGGTTTCATTGGTACTTCGATATATTTCGATAAACTTATCGATAACTGAGTTATGGGTCAAAATGTGATGGCCAAAAGGCTAAAATTTTGCGTACAACATGGGCTTCAAACGATAGGGGAGGTCCAAAGGTTTCATTTATACTTCGATATATTTCGATAAACTTATGGATAACTGAGGTATCGGTCAAAATGTGATGACCAAAAGCCTCAAACTTTGCCTACAATATGGGCTTCAAACGAAAGCGGAGGTCCAAAGGTTTAATTTATACTTCGATATATTTCGATAAACTTATCGATAACTGATTTATCGGTCAAAATGAGATGACCAAAAGCCTCAAACTTTGCCTACAACATGGGCTTCAAACGAAAGGGGAGGTCCAAAAGTTTCATTTATACTTCGATATATTTCGATAAACTTATCGATAACCGAGTTAAACTTTGCATACAACATGGACATCAAACGAAAGGGGAGGTCCAAAGGTTTCATTTATACTTCGATATATTTCGATAAACTTATCCATAACTGAGTTATCGGTCAAAATGGGATGACCAAAAGAATCAAACTTTGCCTACAACATGGACTTCAAACGAAAGGGGAGGTCCAAAGGTTTCATTTATACTTCGATATATTTCGATAAACTTATCGATAACTGATTTATCGGTCAAAATGAGATGACCAAAAGCCTCAAAGTTTGCCTACAACATGGGCTTCAAACGAAAGGAGAGGTCCAAAGGTTTCATTTATACTTCGATATATTTCGATAAACTTATCGATAACTGATTTATCGGTCAAAATGAGATGACCAAAAGCCTCAAACTTTGCCTACAACATGGGCTTCAAACGAAAGGGGAGGTCCAAAAGTTTCATTTATACTTCGATATATTTCGATAAACTTATCGATAACCGAGTTAAACTTGGCATACAACATGGACATCAAACGAAAGGGGAGGTCCAAAAGTTTAATTTATACCTCGATATATTTCGATAAACTTATCGATAACCGAGTTAAACTTGGCATACGACATGGACATCAAACGAAAGGGGAGGTCGAAAGATTTCTTTAAAACTTTGATATATTTCGATAAAATTAACGATAACTGAGTTATCGGTCAAAATGTGATGACCAAAAGCCTTAAAATTTGCTTACAACATGGGCAGCAAACGAAAGAGGAGGTCAAAAGGTTTCATTTATACTTCGATATATTTCGATATACTTATCCATAACTGAGTTATCGGTCAAAATGTGATGACCAAAAGCCTTAAACTTTGGCTACACCATGGGCATCCATTGAAAGTGGAGGTCGAAGGGTTTCATTTATACTTCGATATATTTCGATAAACTTATCGATAACTGAGTTATCGGTCAAAATGTGATGACCAAAAGCCTTAAACTTTGGCTACACCATGGGCATCAAACGAAAGGGGAGGTCGAAAGGTTTCATTTATACTTCGATATATTTCGATATACTTATCCATAACTGAGTTATCGGTCAAAATGTGATGACCAAAAACCTTAAACTTTGCCTACATCATGGGCAGCAAACGAAAGAGGAGGTCGAAAGGTTTCATTTATACTTCGATATATTTCGATAAACTTATCGATAACTGAGTTAAACTTGGCATACAACATGGACATCAAACGAAAGGGCAGGTCCAAAGGTTTCATTTATACTTCGATATATTTCGATAAACTTATCGATAACTGAGTTATCGGTCAAAATGAGATGACCAAAAGCCTCAAACTTTGCCTACAACATGGGCTTCAAACGAAAGGGGAGGTCCAAAGGTTTCATTTATACTTCGATATATTTCGATAAACTTATCGATAACTGAGTTATCGGTCAAAATGTGATGACCAAAAGCCTCAAACTTTGCCTACAACATGGGCTTCAAACAAAAGGGGAGGTCCAAAGGTTTCATTTATACTTCGATATATTTAGATAAACTTATCGATAACTGAGTTATCGGTCAAAATGTGATGACCAAAAGCCTAAAATTTTGCCTACAACATGGGCTTCAAACGAAAGCGGAGGTCCAAAGGTTTCATTTATACTTCGATATATTTCTATAAACTTATCGAAAACTGAGTTATCGGTCAAAATGAGATGACCAAAAGAATCAAACTTTGTCTACAACATGGGCTTCAAACGAAAGGGGAGGTGCAAAGGTTTCATTTATATTTCGATATATTTCGATAAGCTTATCGATATCTGAGTTATCGGTCAAAATGTGATGACCAAAAGCCTAAAATTTTGCCTACAACATGGGCTTCAAACGAAAGCAGAGGTCCAAAGGTTTCATTTATACTTCGATATATTTCGATAAACTTATCGATAACTGAGTTATCGGTCAAAATGTGATGACCAAAAGCCTTAAACTTTGGCTACACCATGGGCATCAAACGAAAGGGGAGGTCGAAAGGTTTCATTTATACTTCGATATATTTCGATATACTTATCCATAACTGAGTTATCGGTCAAAATGTGATGACCAAAAACCTTAAACTTTGCCTACATCATGGGCAGCAAACGAAAGAGGAGGTCGAAAGGTTTCATTTATACTTCGATATATTTCGATAAACTTATCGATAACTGAGTTAAACTTGGCATACAACATGGACATCAAACGAAAGGGCAGGTCCAAAGGTTTCATTTATACTTCGATATATTTCGATAAACTTATCGATAACTGAGTTATCGGTCAAAATGAGATGACCAAAAGCCTCAAACTTTGCCTACAACATGGGCTTCAAACGAAAGGGGAGGTCCAAAGGTTTCATTTATACTTCGATATATTTCGATAAACTTATCGATAACTGAGTTATCGGTCAAAATGTGATGACCAAAAGCCTCAAACTTTGCCTACAACATGGGCTTCAAACGAAAGGGGAGGTCCAAAGGTTTCATTTATACTTCGATATATTTAGATAAACTTATCGATAACTGAGTTATCGGTCAAAATGTGATGACCAAAAGCCTAAAATTTTGCCTACAACATGGGCTTCAAACGAAAGCGGAGGTCCAAAGGTTTCATTTATACTTCGATATATTTAGATAAACTTATCGATAACTGAGTTATCGGTCAAAATGTGATGACCAAAAGCCTCAAACTTTGCCTACAACATGGGCTTCAAACGAAAGGGGAGGTCCAAAGGTTTTATTTATACTTCGATATATTTCTATAAACTTATCGAAAACTGAGTTATCGGTCAAAATGTGATGACCAAAAGCCTAAAATTTTGCCTACAACATGGACATCAAACGAAAGGGCAGGTCCAAAGGTTTCATTTATACTTCGATATATTTCGATAAACTTATCGATAACTGAGTTATCGGTCAAAATGTGATGACCAAAAGCCTCAAACTTTGCCTACAACATGGGCTTCAAACGAAAGGGGAGGTCCAAAGGTTTCATTTATATTTCGATATATTTCGATAAGCTTATCGATATCTGAGTTATCGGTCAAAATGTGATGGCCAAAAGCCTAAAATTTTGCCTACAACATGGGCTTCAAACGAAAGCAGAGGTCCAAAGGTTTCATTTATACTTCGATATATTTCGATAAACTTATCGATATCTGAGTTATCGGTCAAAATGTGATGACCAAAAGCCTAAAATTTTGCCTACAACATGGGCTTCAAACGAAAGCCGAGGTCCAAAGGTTTCATTTATACTTCGATATATTTCGATAAACTTATCGATATCTGAGTTATCGGTCAAAATGAGATGACCAAAAGAATCAAACTTTGCCTACAACATGGGCTTCAAACGAAAGGGGAGGTCCAAAAGTTTCATTTATACTTCGATATATTTCGATAAACTTATGGATAACCGAGTTAAACTTGGCATACAACATGGACATCAAACGAAAGGGGAGGTCCAAAGGTTTCATTTATACTTCGATATATTTCGATAAACTTATCGATAACTGAGTTATCGGTCAAAATGAGATGACCAAAAGAATCAAACTTTGCCTACAATATGGGCTTCAAACGAAAGCGGAGGTCCAAAGGTTTAATTTATACTTCGATATATTTCGATAAACTTATCGATAACTGATTTATCGGTCAAAATGAGATGACCAAAAGCCTCAAACTTTGCCTACAACATGGGCTTCAAACGAAAGGGGAGGTCCAAAAGTTTCATTTATACTTCGATATATTTCGATAAACTTATCGATAACCGAGTTAAACTTGGCATACAACATGGACATCAAACGAAAGGGGAGGTCAAAAGATTTCTTTAAAACATTGATATATTTCGATAAAATTAACGATAACTGAGTTATCGGTCAAAATGTGATGACCAAAAGCCTTAAAATTTGCTTACAATAGGGGTATAAAATTAAAGGGGAGGTCGAAAAATTTCATTTATTTCGATATATTTCGATTCACTTATCGATAACTGAGTTATCGGTCAAAATGAGATGACCAAAAGAATCAAACTTTGCCTACAACATGGGCATCAAACGAAAGTGGAGGTCGAAAGGTTTCATTTATACTTCGATATATTTCGATAAACTTATCGATAACTGATTTATCGGTCAAAATGAGATGACCAAAAGCCTCAAACTTTGCCTACAACATGGGCTTCAAACGAAAGGGGAGGTCCAAAAGTTTCATTTACACTTCGATATATTTCGATAAACTTATCGATAACCCAGTTAAACTTGGCATACAACATGGACATCAAACGAAAGGGGAGGTCAAAAGATTTCTTTAAAACATTGATATATTTCGATAAAATTAACGATAACTGAGTTATCGGTCAAAATGTGATGACCAAAAGCCTTAAAATTTGCTTGGTTGGTTGGTTGGTTGGAGTGGCGAGTCCCAGTGACTCCAATTAGCGCTAGAGCGCCGTTTTGATACCACAGCTCGTGAACTAACCAATGAAGATTATTACAGAAAGTTAGCGTGGTGGGACTCTTACACCACTATAGACCCTATCTATATCCATGCCGTTGAGTCCAAGAATTTTAGAAGTTCCCCAATCTTCATCTCGCTTAGCTCGGAGAGACTCCCAAACAAGGGTTTTCCCAGAAATTTTGTTCTGCTCCTGCAGTGCGCCGGACAGCCGCACAGCAGGTGCTCCACAGTCTCTTCCGTTCCCGGAAGGTTGCAACTGCGGCACGTGGTATTGTGCTCCATGCCCATCCGTGCGGCGTGCGCCCCGATAGTCCAATGCCCAGTGAGGGCCGAAACTAATCTGAAAATGTCCCTTCTGTTATTCCTGAGAAGGGTCGAAGATCGTGCTTCATTGTACGAAGGCCATAAACTCTTTGACACTCTGCAGGACTGCAGACGCTTCCATCTATCCGTAGCCTCCCCAAGCCATTGCTGAGAGACCCGACCCTTGAGCAGTCCCCGCGGTGCAAGGACCTCCTTCGCTTCTGAGACGTCAAGGGCCGACCCACGCCGTGCCAACTCATCGGCAGTCTCGTTTCCCTGTATGTTGCGATGCCCCGGCACCCATATTAAAGAAACGGCATGTCGACTTGCCAGGTTCATGGTCCACTCCCTGCACTGACCCACAAGGCTCGAAGTGATCGTCGCTGATCCGAGAGCCCGAAGAGCCGCCTGGCTGTCCGAGAAGATTGCTATCCGATTACCTGTGATGTTTGTATCCAGTAATGCCCTGCATGCCTCCTGGATAGCGTAAATTTCTGACTGAAATACACTCGCAGAATCTGGAAGACGCATGGACAAGGACACGTCTGGGATAATTGCGAAAACCCCCGCTCCCACTCCACACTCCATTTTAGATCCATCCGTGAAAATTGAGATGTCGAACTTCTGTGGTAGTTCCCCTTTTCTCCAGTCCTTTCTGGATGGGAAAATAACCTCAAAGTTTGTGTCGAAAACTGTCCTGGGACAAATGTAGTCCGTTTTGGTTTTAATATAGGGGTCGGTTATATTTAACAGAATACGGCTGTGACCGTATCCACGCTCTTTCCAGAGTCCCAACTCCCGAAGCCTGAGTGCACTATTAGATGCTGTTTCCTTGATAAAGAGATCGATCGGTGGTATATTGCATATCACATTCAGAGCCTCTGTGGGGCATGATCTAATCGCCCCTGTGATTGCGCCACAGGCAGCCCGCTGAACTTTGCTTAGCATGTTCATAATGTAGCCCACCTCGGCTGCCCTCCACCACACTATTGCTCCGTAGGCTAAGATCGGTCGAATAACTGCTTTGTACATCCATGCTGTGATTTCCGGGCTCAGGCCCCACTGTCTGCCTAACATACGTTTACAGGCGTACATAGCTCCATATGCCCGTTTGACCCTGTTTTCTATGTTAAGTTTCCAGTTTAACTTAGGTGTCAAGAGGACGCCTAGGTATTTCGCCCTATCAGAAAGTTGCAACTCTTGACCACAAAGAGAAGGTAGATTGAAACTTGGTATTTTTTTCCTATTTGTGAATAACAATAGCTCGGTCTTTGAGGGATTGACATTAAGCCCCGCAGCCTCTGCCCATCCACTCAGCTTCCTTAGTGCTACCTGCATGATATCGCTAATCACGTTAGGGCACAGACCCGATACTAGTATTACTACGTCGTCCGCGTAGGCAACCACTTTTACTCCGTTCATGTTAAGTTGACGAAGTATGCCGTCTATAACACAAAGCCAAAGCAGTGGAGACAGCACTCCACCCTGAGGAGTTCCTCTCGACAAGTGTGCCGTTACTTCACTTGCTCCGACCTTGGCGCTTATGACTCTAGACCGCAGTGCCATCCCTATCCAGTTTACAATAGGGTCCTCGATACCAAGGCCCGATAGCGAAACCTCTATCGCTTCCAGCCTTACGTTGTTGAAGGCGCCTTCAATATCAAGGAATGCGGCCAGGGTGAACTGTTTACTCTCGAGGGACACTTCTACCTTGTGCACCACCTCGTGCAGGGAAGTCTCCGTTGAGCGTCCCTTGAGATACGCATGCTGGGCTGTAGACAGCCCTGAATTATCTAATGTCTTTCTAATATGGACGTCCAAAAGCCGCTCGAAGGTTTTCAAAACAAACGACGAAAGACTGATTGGTCTGAAGTCCTTGGGGTTGTCAAGGCCTCTCTTGCCCACCTTTGGGATGAAAACTACCCTCGTCCGTCTCCAGTTTACAGGCACATGATTTAGCCGAATGCATACCCTGAAGATACACGCCAGCCAGGGTATTACCAGTAAGCTGGTTTTTTGTAACATGGCTGGGAAAATACCATCCGGACCCGCGGATTTGTACGGTGAGAAACTGTTGATTGCCCATTCAATCTTTTTAGCTGTTATAAGCTCATTTATTAGCCGAACAGAGGGTAGTACACCAGTGTACTCTTTACCTTCCATTTGACTAGGCCCACAGCCTGGGAAATGTGTTCCTACAAGGAGATCCACGGTTTCCGCCGAGCTGCATGTCCATGAGCCGTCGTCCTTCCGTAAAAACGACGGGCAAGCTTTTTCTTTTGAGAGAATTTTTCCAAGTCTCGAAGATTCCTTTGTTGATTCAATAGACGAGCAAAAGTCCTTCCAGGATCCTTCTTTTGCCTTCCGAATCGCTTTTTTATAGCATCTTAGACTATTCTTGTATGGCAACCAGTTACCAGTAGAACGGCTCATGTTGAATAGTCTCCTAGACTCTCTCCTGAGTTCGAAAAGGTCTGAATTCCACCAGGGAGGATATGCCTTTTTGCTAAAACTAGTCGGACAAGCTACCCGTAGAGCTGACCCCATGGCCTTCTCTAGCTTACTACTTTTTGCATCAAGTTCCTCCACTGACAGTAATTCCTGCAAAGGTTGACTACCTAGCTTATTGCTCACCACCCTGACGAACCTTCGCCAGTTTGTCCTCCTTGGATTTAGGTGAGGGATAGGATTTTCTAATTTTAAAATGATATCGAAAAGGATCATCCTATGGTCAGAAAAGGACTGCCTGTCTGATACCCTCCAATTTTCTATACGAATATTGCTGTTACCGCTTAGTAGCGTAATGTCCAGCACCTCCTCCCACCCACTAAAAGTATCAGTGCTTGGGAAGATGAAGGTAGAGGTACTACCCCGGTTACAAACTACTAAGTTATTACTCAAAATAAAATCGAAAAGTGACTCACCCCTGGTATTGATCTCCGTACTCCCCCATAGTAAGTGTCTGGAGTTGGCGTCGCATCCAACAATTATGTTGCTTTCTTTGTTTTCCTGCATTAGCCTGCGGATCTCCTCCGGTGGAGCCTCCTCATCATGCGGCATATATGATGAGGCAATCACCATGCTGACTCCGTCAGCCGCCTCCAGCGAAATAGTGGTCAAATCTGCACAGCTGTGGGAAGAAACAAGAAAAACATTGTATATAGATTTTACAAGAACGCATGTCCTAGGCTTACCATCCTCGCGCTTGTAGAAAATATTATATCCCTTAATGGAGAGCCCCTTAATAATGGTGTTCCACACCCAGGGTTCCTGAATAAGGGCGATGTCCACGTTCTCCTCCAGCAGGAAAACGGAAAGGTTGTCCGATGCCAGCCGCGAGTGCTGTAGGTTTATCTGGACAACCCTAAGACCCATTATTATTATTGGGGTCCTGGCTCTTGGTCGACGAGCTGCAGGTCCTCCAGGCGCCTGTTTGTGTCGTCGACAGCATCCGGTCCCTCATCGTCCTGAGGATTCCGCAAAATTTTTACCTTGGCCCGACGTATGCCGAATCGCAAGGCGTAATCCGCTTTTTCCAGCGGCCCGATACTCTCCTCATTAATGAGGAGGACAAATGACAGGCTGTTCCGCTGAGATGCCTCTGCCTTTATGACCACCCAGTCATCCATCGGCACCTCGCGGTTGTGAGCCTGAAGATACTTAATCAGCGTCCCGCTGTCTATCTTCATACGCGGGATCCATATCCTCGCTCTCGGTCTTTTTGGAATGTCGGCGGCTTGGATGAGCTTTACCTTCAAGCCTCCCCCAATGTCGCCTAGGTCCAGCAGGCACTTCTCCAGGAAGTCCTTTGACTGCTGGTCCTCGCATTTGACCACCCTGTGACCGCGGACAACTTCCGCCGAGTCGAAGGAAAGGAGACTACCATCTGGGTTGGCCATCACGAACTGGATAACCATTTCGGATAGCCTCGCCTCGATTTCTCCCCACTTCTCCAAGACGGACCTGCCGCTGTTGGTGGTCGCATCGACAAGAGCAACCTCCAGGTTGCTCCTAACCGCATCGGCAAAAGATTTTGCCCCCACCCGCGCTCCGGCTGAGGTGGAGGTATCATCACCGGTAACCTTGCTCCTCTTAGAGGAACTCGAGGCCTCTTCCATAGACCTGTTCCTCTTCGAGGTGCTAGGGGCTTCTTCCAGAGGCCTATTCCTCTTACCGGTGGAAGCTGATGATGTGGTGTTCAAGTACGCCCGGTACTCATCCACCACAGCTTGGTAAACCTTCCGGTCCTCCGCATCCTTGGGATGAACGGTACCATTTACCCTGTTCCGTTCTATCTTATCCAAGATAGACAGGGCAAGCTGGTATCGCCTTCTCCCTTGGAATGCATTGGACCGTGCATTCTTACTATCAGGCCGCTTCCTAGCGGCCTTCGAACGTTGTTGATTCTTTGGCGGAGTCCTGCTACCCACCGTAGCTGTACCGCCCGTCTCCACCGTCTCTTGGCTAGAGAAAAGGAAATCCTCGTCCGAGGAATTTTCCTTTTCCCTATGCCGATGTCCGTCTGTTTGTCCAGGGTCTGCTTCGATATATTTCGATTCACTTATCGATAACTGAGTTATCGGTCAAAATGTGATGAGCAAAAGCCTTGAACTTTGCCTACAACATGGGCAGCAAACGAAAGAGGAGGTCGAAAGGTTTCATTTATACTTCGATATATTTCGATATACTTATCCATAACTGAGTTATCGGTCAAAATGTGATGACCAAAAGCCTTAAACTTTGGCTACACCATGGGCATCAAACGAAAGTGGAGGTCGAAAGGTTTCATTTATACTTCGATATATTTCGATAAACTTATCGATAACTGGGTTATCGGTCAAAATGTGATGAGCAAAAGCCTTGAACTTTGCCTACAACATGGGCAGCAAACGAAAGAGGAATTCGAAAGGTTTCTTTTATACTTCGATATATTTCGATAAACTTATCGATATCTGAGTTATCGGTCAAAATGAGATGACCAAAAGAATCAAACTTTGCCTACAACATGGGCTTCAAACGAAAGCGGAGGTCCAAAGGTTTCATTGATACTTCGATATATTTCGATAAACTTATCGATAACTGAGTTATGGGTAAAAATGTGATGACCAAAAGCCTTAAACTTTGGCTACACTATGGGCTTCAAACGAAAGCGGAGGTCCAAAGGTTTCATTTATACTTCGATATATTTCGATAAACTTATCGATAACTGAGTTATCGGTCAAAATGAGATGACCAAAAGAATCAAACTTTGCCTACAACATGGGCTTCAAACGATAGGGGAGGTCCAAAGGTTTCATTAATACTTCGATATATTTCGATAAACTTATCGATAACTGAGTTATCGGTCAAAATGTGATGACCAAAAGCCTCAAACTTTGCCTACAATATGGGCTTCAAACGAAAGCGGAGGTCCAAAGGTTTAATTTATACTTCGATATATTTCGATAAACTTATCGATAACTGATTTATCGGTCAAAATGAGATGACCAAAAGCCTCAAACTTTGCCTACAACATGGGCTTCAAACGAAAGGGGAGGTCCAAAAGTTTCATTTATACTTCGATATATTTCGATAAACTTATCGATAACCGAGTTAAACTTGGCATACAACATGGACATCAAACGAAAGGGGAGGTCCAAAGGTTTCATTTATACTTCGATATATTTCGATAAACTTATCGATAACTGAGTTATCGGTCAAAATGAGATGACCAAAAGAATCAAACTTTGCCTACAACATGGGCTTCAAACGAAAGGGGAGGTCCAAAGGTTTCATTTATACTTCGATATATTTCGATAAACTTATCGATAACTGATTTATCGGTCAAAATGTGATGACCAAAAGCCCCAAACTTTGAATACAACATGGGCTTCAAACGAAAGGAGAGGTCCAAAGGTTTCATTTAGACTTCGATATATTTCGATAAACTTATCGATAACTGATTTATCGGTCAAAATGAGATGACCAAAACCCTCAAACTTTGCCTACAACATGGGCTTCAAACGAAAGGGGAGGTCCAAAGGTTTCGTTTATACTTCGATATATTTCGATAAACTTATCGATAACCGAGTTAAACTTGGCATACAACATGGACATCAAACGAAAGGGGAGGTCCAAAAGTTTAATTTATACTTCGATATATTTCGATAAACTTATCGATAACCGAGTTAAACTTGGCATACGACATGGACATCAAAAGAAAGGGGAGGTCGAAAGATTTCTTTACAGCTTTGATATATTTCGATAAAATTAACGATAACTGAGTTATCGGTCAAAATGTGATGACCAAAAGCCTTAAAATTTGCTTACAACATGGGCAGCAAACGAAAGAGGAGGTCGAAAGGTTTCATTTATACTTCGATATATTTCGATATACTTATCCATAACTGAGTTATCGGTCAAAATGTGATGACCAAAAGCCTTAAACTTTGGCTACACCATGGGCATCCAACGAAAGTGGAGGTCAAAGGGTTTCATTTATACTTCGATATATTTCGATAAACTTATCGATAACTGAGTTATCGGTCAAAATGTGATGACCAAAAGCTTTAAACTTTGGCTACACCATGGGCATCAAACGAAAGTGGAGGTCGAAAGGTTTCATTTATACTTCGATATATTTCGATAAACTTATCGATAACTGAGTTATCGGTCAAAATGTGATGACCGAAAGCCTTAAACTTTGGCTACACCATGGGCATCCAACGAAAGTGGAGGTCGAAGGGTTTCATTTATACTTCGATATATTTCGATAAACTTATCGATAACTGAGTTATCGGTCAAAATGTGATGACCAAAAGCCCAAAATTTTGCCTACAACATGGGCTTCAAACGAAAGCGGAGGTCCAAAGGTTTCATTTATACTTCGATATATTTCGATAAACTTATCGATATCTGAGTCATCGGTCAAAATGAGATGACCAAAAGCCTAAAATTTTGCCTACAACATGGGCTTCAAACGAAAGCGGAGGTCCAAAGGTTTCATTTATATTTCGATATATTTCGATAAACTTATCGATAACTGAGTTATCGGTCAAAATGTGATGACCAAAGCCTTAAACTTTGGCTACACCATGGGCATCCAACGAAAGTGGAGGTCGAAGGGTTTCATTTATACTTCGATATATTTCGATATACTTATCCATAACTGAGTTATCGGTCAAAATGTGATGACCAAAAGCCTTAAACTTTGGCTACACCATGGGCATCCAACGAAAGTGGAGGTCGAAGGGTTTCATTTATACTTCGATATATTTCGATAAACTTATCGATAACTGAGTTATCGGTCAAAATGTGATGACCAAAAACCTTAAACTTTGCCTACATCATGGGCAGCAAACGAAAGAGGAGGTCGAAAGGTTTCATTTATACTTCGATATATTGCGATAAACTTATCGATAACTGAGTTATCGGTCAAAATGTGATGACCAAAAGCCTTAAACTTTGCCTACAACATGGGCAGCAAACGAAATAGGAGGTCGAAAGGTTTCATTTATACTTCGATATATTTCGATATACTTATCCATAACTGAGTTATCGGTCAAAATGTGATGACCAAAAACCTTAAACTTTGCCTACATCATGGGCAGCAAACGAAAGAGGAGGTCGAAAGGTTTCATTTATACTTCGATATATTGCGATAAACTTATCGATAACTGAGTTAAACTTGGCATACAACATGGACATCAAACGAAAGGGCAGGTCCAAAGGTTTCATTTATACTTCGATATATTGCGATAAACTTATCGATAACTGAGTTAAACTTGGCATACAACATGGACATCAAACGAAAGGGCAGGTCCAAAGGTTTCATTTATACTTCGATATATTTCGATAAACTTATCGATAACTGAGTTATCGGTCAAAATGAGATGACCAAAAGCCTCAAACTTTGCCTACAACATGGGCTTCAAACGAAAGGGGAGGTCCAAAGGTTTCATTTATACTTAGATATATTTCGATAAACTTATCGATAACTGAGTTATCGGTCAAAATGAGATGACCAAAAGCCTCAAACTTTGCCTACAACATGGGCTTCAAACGAAAGGGGAGGTCCAAAGGTTTCATTTATACTTCGATATATTTCGATAAACTTATCGATAACTGAGTTATCGGTCAAAATGTGATGACCAAAAGCCTCAAACTTTGCCTACAACATGGGCTTCAAACGAAAGGGGAGGTCCAAAGGTTTCATCTATACTTCGATATATTTAGATAAACTTATCGATAACTGAGTTATCGGTCAAAATGTGATGACCAAAAGCCTAAAATTTTGCCTACAACATGGGCTTCAAACGAAAGCGGAGGTCCAAAGGTTTCATTTATACTTCGATATATTTCTATAAACTTATCGATAACTGAGTTATCGGTCAAAATGTGATGACCAAAAGCCCAAAATTTTGCCTACAACATGGGCTTCAAACGAAAGCGGAGGTCCAAAGGTTTCATTTATACTTCGATATATTTCGATAAACTTATCGATATCTGAGTTATCGGTCAAAATGAGATGACCAAAAGCCTAAAATTTTGCCTACAACATGGGCTTCAAACGAAAGCAGAGGTCCAAAGGTTTCATTTATACTTCGATATATTTCGATAAACTTATCGAAAACTGAGTTATCGGTCAAAATGAGATGACCAAAAGAATCAAACTTTGCCTACAACATGGGCTTCAAACGAAAGGGGAGGTCCAAAGGTTTCATTTATATTTCGATATATTTCGATAAGCTTATCGATATCTGAGTTATCGGTCAAAATGTGATGACCAAAAGCCTAAAATTTTGCCTACAACATGGGCTTCAAACGAAAGCAGAGGTCCAAAGGTTTCATTTATACTTCGATATATTTCGATAAACTTATCGATATCTGAGTTATCGGTCAAAATGTGATGACCAAAAGCCTAAAATTTTGCCTACAACATGGGCTTCAAACGAAAGCAGAGGTCCAAAGGTTTCATTTATACTTCGATATATTTCGATAAACTTATCGATAACTGAGTTATCGGTCAAAATGAGATGACCAAAAGACTCAAACTTTGCCTACAACATGGGCTTCAAACGAAAGGGGAGGTCCAAAAGTTTCATTTATACTTCGATATATTTCGATAAACTTATGGATAACCGAGTTAAACTTGGCATACAACATGGACATCAAACGAAAGGGGAGATCCAAAGGTTTCATTTATACTTCGATATATTTCGATAAACTTATCGATAACTGAGTTATCGGTCAAAATGAGATGACCAAAAGAATCAAACTTTGCCTACAATATGGGCTTCAAACGAAAGCGGAGGTCCAAAGGTTTAATTTATACTTCGATATATTTCGATAAACTTATCGATAACTGAGTTATCGGTCAAAATGAGATGACCAAAAGAATCAAACTTTGCCTACAATATGGGCTTCAAACGAAAGCGGAGGTCCAAAGGTTTAATTTATACTTCGATATATTTCGATAAACTTATCGATAACTGATTTATCGGTCAAAATGAGATGACCAAAAGCCTCAAACTTTGCCTACAACATGGGCTTCAAACGAAAGGGGAGGTCCAAAAGTTTCATTTATACTTCGATATATTTCGATAAACTTATCGATAACCGAGTTAAACTTGGCATACAACATGGACATCAAACGAAAGGGGAGGTCAAAAGATTTCTTTAAAACATTGATATATTTCGATAAAATTAACGATAACTGAGTTATCGGTCAAAATGTGATGAGCAAAAGCCTTGAACTTTGCCTACAACATGGGCAGCAAACGAAAGAGGAGGTCGAAAGGTTTCATTTATACTTCGATATATTTCGATATACTTATCCATAACTGAGTTATCGGTCAAAATGTGATGACCAAAAGCCTTAAACTTTGGCTACACCATGGGCATCAAACGAAAGTGGAGGTCCAAAGGTTTCATTTATACTTCGATATATTTCGATAAACTTATCGATAACTGGGTTATCGGTCAAAATGTGATGACCAAAAGCCTTAAACTTTGGCTACACTATGGGCATCAAACGAAAGTGGAGGTCGAAAGGTTTCATTTATACTTCGATATATTTCGATAAACTTATCGATAACTGAGTTATCGGTCAAAATGTGATGACCAAAAGCCTTAAACTTTGCCCACAACATGGGCATCAAACGAAAGGGTAGGTCGAAAGATTTCTTTTATACTTTGATATATTTCGATAAAATTAACGATAACTAAGTTATCGGTCAAAATGTGATGACCAAAAGCCTTAAACTTTGCCTACAACATGGGCATCAAACGAATGGGGAGGTCGAAAAATTTCTTTTATACTCTGATATATTTCGATAAAGTTAACGATAACTGAGTTATCGGTCAAAATGTGATGGCCAAAAGCCTTAAAATTTGCTTACAATAGGGGTATCAAATGAAAGGGGAGGTCGAAAAATTTCATTAATACTTCGGTATATTTCGATTCACTTATCGCTAACTGAGTTATCGGTCAAAATGTGATGAGCAAAAGCCTTGAACTTTGACTACAACATGGGGATCAAACGAAAGCGGAGGTCGAAAGATTTCTTTTATACTTTGATATATTTCGATAAAATTAACGATAACTGAGTTATCGGTCAAAATGTGATGGCCAAAAGCCTTAAAATTTGCTTACAATAGGGGTATCAAATAAAAGGGGAGGTCGAAAAATTTAATTTATACTTCGATATATTTCTATTCCCTTATCGATAACTGAGTTATCGGTCAAAATGTGATGACCAAAAGCCTTGAACTTTGCCTACAACATGGGCATCAAACGAAAGGGGAGGTGCAAAGGTTTCATTTATACTTCGATATATTTCGATAAACTTATCGATGCCCTAGTTATCGGTCAAAATGTGATGACCAAAAACATTAAACTTTACCTACAACATGGGTAGCAAACGAAAGAAGAGGTCGAAAGGTTTCATTTATACTTCGATATATTTCGATATACTTATCCATAACTGAGTTATCGGTCAAAATGTGATGACCAAAAGCCTTAAACTTTGGCTACACCATGGGCATCAAAGGAAAGGGGAGGTCCAAAGGTTTCATTTCCACTTCGATATATTTCGATGAACTTATCGATAACTGAGTTATCGGTCAAAATGTTATGACCAAAAGCCTCAAACTTTGCCTACAACATGGGCTTCAAACGAAAGGGGACTTCCAAAGGTTTCATTTATACTTCGATATATTTCGATAAACTTATCGATAACTGAGTTATCGGCCAAAATGTGATGACCAAAAGCCTTAAACTTGGCATACAATATGGGCTTCAAACGAAAGCGGAGGTCGAAAGGTTTCATTTATACTTCGATATATTTCGATAAACTTATCGATTACTGAGTTATCGGCCAAAATGTGATGACCAAAAGCCTTAAACTTGGCATACAATATGGGCTTCAAACGAAAGCGGAGGTCCAAAGGTTTAATTTATACTTCGATATATTTCGATAAACTTATCGATAACTGATTTATCGGTCAAAATGAGATGACCAAAAGCCTCAAACTTTGCCTACAACATGGGCTTGAAACGAAAGGGGAGGTCCAATAGTTTCATTTATATTTCAATATATTTCGATAAACTTATCGATAACCGAGTTAAACTTGGCATACAACATGGACATCAAACGAAAGGGGAGGTCCAAAGGTTTCATTTATACTTCGATATATTTCGATAAACTTATCGATAACTGATTTATCGGTCAAAATGTGGGACCAAAAGCCTCAAATTTTGCCTACAACATGGGCTTCAAACGAAAGGGGAGTTCCAAAGGTTTCATTTATACTTCGATATATTTCGATAAACTTATCGATTACTGAGTTATCAGTCAAAATGTGATTACCAAAAGCCTCAAACTTTGCCTAAAATATGGGCTTCAAACGAAAGGGGAGGTCCAAAGGTTTCATTTATACTTCGATATATTTCGATAAACTTATCGATAACTGAGTTATCGGTCAAAATGTGATGACCAAAAGGCTCAAACTTTGACTACAACATGGGCTTCAAACGAAAGCGGAGTTATCGGTCAAAATGAGATGACCAAAAGAATCAAACTTTGCCTACAACATGGGCTTCAAACGATAGGGGAGGTCCAAAGGTTTCATTTATACTTCGATATATTTCGATAAACTTATCGATAACTGAGTTATCGGTCAAAATGTGATGACCAAAAGCCTCAAACTTTGCCTACAATATGGGCTTCAAACGAAAGCGGAGGTCCAAAGGTTTAATTTATACTTCGATATATTTCCATAAACTTATCGATAACTGATTTATCGGTTAAAATGAGATGACCAAAAGCCTCAAATTTTGCCTACAATATGGGCTTCAAACGAAAGGGGAGGTCCAAAAGTTTCATTTATACTTCGATATGTTTCGATAAACTTATCGATAACCGAGTTAAACTTGGCATACAACATGGGCATCAAACGAAAGGGGAGGTCCAAAGGTTTCATTTATACTTCGATATATTTCGATAACCTTATCGATAACTGAGTTATCGGTCAAAATGAGATGACCAAAAGAATCAAACTTTGCATACAACATGGGCTTCAAACGAAAGGGGAGGTCGAAAGATTTCTTTTATACTTACTTTCATATATTTCGATAAAATTAACGATAACTAAGTTATCGGTCAAAATGTGATGACCAAAAGCCTTAAACTTTGCCTACAACATGGGCATCAAACGAATGGGGAGGTCGAAAAATTACTTTTATACATTCAAATATTTCGATAAAGTTAACGATAACTGAGTTATCGGTCCAAATGTGATGAGCAAAATCCTTGAACTTTGCCTACAACATGGGCAGCAAACGAAAGAGGAGGTCGAAAGGTTTCATTTATACTTCGATATATTTCGATATACTTATCCATAACTGAGTTCTCGGTCAAAAAGTTTCATTTATACTTCGATATATTGCGATAAACTTATCGATAACTGAGTTATCGGTCAAAATGTGATGACCAAAAGCCTTAAACTTTGCCTACAACATGGGCAGCAAACGAAATAGGAGGTCGAAAGGTTTCATTTATACTTCGATATATTTCGATATACTTATCCATAACTGAGTTATCGGTCAAAATGTGATGACCAAAAACCTTAAACTTTGCCTACATCATGGGCAGCAAACGAAAGACGAGGTCGAAAGGTTTCATTTATACTTCGATATATTGCGATAAACTTATCGATAACTGAGTTAAACTTGGCATACAACATGGACATCAAACGAAAGGGCAGGTCCAAAGGTTTCATTTATACTTCGATATATTGCGATAAACTTATCGATAACTGAGTTAAACTTGGCATACAACATGGACATCAAACGAAAGGGCAGGTCCAAAGGTTTCATTTATACTTCGATATATTTCGATAAACTTATCGATAACTGAGTTATCGGTCAAAATGAGATGACCAAAAGCCTCAAACTTTGCCTACAACATGGGCTTCAAACGAAAGGGGAGGTCCAAAGGTTTCATTTATACTTAGATATATTTCGATAAACTTATCGATAACTGAGCTATCGGTCAAAATGAGATGACCAAAAGCCTCAAACTTTGCCTACAACATGGGCTTCAAACGAAAGGGGAGATCCAAAGGTTTCATTTATACTTCGATATATTTCGATAAACTTATCGATAACTGAGTTATCGGTCAAAATGTGATGACCAAAAGCCTCAAACTTTGCCTACAACATGGGCTTCAAACGAAAGGGGAGGTCCAAAGGTTTCATCTATACTTCGATATATTTAGATAAACTTATCGATAACTGAGTTATCGGTCAAAATGTGATGACCAAAAGCCTAAAATTTTGCCTACAACATGGGCTTCAAACGAAAGCGGAGGTCCAAAGGTTTCATTTATACTTCGATATATTTCTATAAACTTATCGATAACTGAGTTATCGGTCAAAATGTGATGACCAAAAGCCCAAAATTTTGCCTACAACATGGGCTTCAAACGAAAGCGGAGGTCCAAAGGTTTCATTTATACTTCGATATATTTCGATAAACTTATCGATATCTGAGTTATCGGTCAAAATGAGATGACCAAAAGCCTAAAATTTTGCCTACAACATGGGCTTCAAACGAAAGCAGAGGTCCAAAGGTTTCATTTATACTTCGATATATTTCGATAAACTTATCGAAAACTGAGTTATCGGTCAAAATGAGATGACCAAAAGAATCAAACTTTGCCTACAACATGGGCTTCAAACGAAAGGGGAGGTCCAAAGGTTTCATTTATATTTCGATATATTTCGATAAGCTTATCGATATCTGAGTTATCGGTCAAAATGTGATGATCAAAAGCCTAAAATTTTGCCTACAACATGGGCTTCAAACGAAAGCAGAGGTCCAAAGGTTTCATTTATACTTCGATATATTTCGATAAACTTATCGATATCTGAGTTATCGGTCAAAATGTGATGACCAAAAGCCTAAAATTTTGCCTACAACATGGGCTTCAAACGAAAGCAGAGGTCCAAAGGTTTCATTTATACTTCGATATATTTCGATAAACTTATCGATAACTGAGTTATCGGTCAAAATGAGATGACCAAAAGACTCAAACTTTGCCTACAACATGGGCTTCAAACGAAAGGGGAGGTCCAAAAGTTTCATTTATACTTCGATATATTTCGATAAACTTATGGATAACCGAGTTAAACTTGGCATACAACATGGACATCAAACGAAAGGGGAGGTCCAAAGGTTTCATTTATACTTCGATATATTTCGATAAACTTATCGATAACTGAGTTATCGGTCAAAATGAGATGACCAAAAGAATCAAACTTTGCCTACAATATGGGCTTCAAACGAAAGCGGAGGTCCAAAGGTTTAATTTATACTTCGATATATTTCGATAAACTTATCGATAACTGAGTTATCGGTCAAAATGAGATGACCAAAAGAATCAAACTTTGCCTACAATATGGGCTTAAAACGAAAGCGGAGGTCCAAAGGTTTAATTTATACTTCGATATATTTCGATAAACTTATCGATAACTGATTTATCGGTCAAAATGAGATGACCAAAAGCCTCAAACTTTGCCTACAACATGGGCTTCAAACGAAAGGGGAGGTCCAAAAGTTTCATTTATACTTCGATATATTTCGATAAACTTATCGATAACCGAGTTAAACTTGGCATACAATATGGACATCAAACGAAAGGGGAGGTCAAAAGATTTCTTTAAAACATTGATATATTTCGATAAAATTAACGATAACTGAGTTATCGGTCAAAATGTGATGAGCAAAAGCCTTGAACTTTGCCTACAACATGGGCAGCAAACGAAAGAGGAGGTCGAAAGGTTTCATTTATACTTCGATATATTTCGATATACTTATCCATAACTGAGTTATCGGTCAAAATGTGATGACCAAAAGCCTTAAACTTTGGCTACACCATGGGCATCAAACGAAAGTGGAGGTCCAAAGGTTTCATTTATACTTCGATATATTTCGATAAACTTATCGATAACTGGGTTATCGGTCAAAATGTGATGACCAAAAGCCTTAAACTTTGGCTACACTATGGGCATCAAACGAAAGTGGAGGTCGAAAGGTTTCATTTATACTTCGATATATTTCGATAAACTTATCGATAACTGAGTTATCGGTCAAAATGTGATGACCAAAAGCCTTAAACTTTGCCCACAACATGGGCATCAAACGAAAGGGGAGGTCGAAAGATTTCTTTTATACTTTGATATATTTCGATAAAATTAACGATAACTAAGTTATCGGTCAAAATGTGATGACCAAAAGCCTTAAACTTTGCCTACAACATGGGCATCAAACGAATGGGGAGGTCGAAAAATTTCTTTTATACTCTGATATATTTCGATAAAGTTAACGATAACTGAGTTATCGGTCAAAATGTGATGGCCAAAAGCCTTAAAATTTGCTTACAATAGGGGTATCAAATGAAAGGGGAGGTCGAAAAATTTCATTAATACTTCGGTATATTTCCATTCACTTATCGCTAACTGAGTTATCGGTCAAAATGTGATGAGCAAAAGCCTTGAACTTTGACTACAACATGGGGATCAAACGAAAGCGGAGGTCGAAAGATTTCTTTTATACTTTGATATATTTCGATAAAATTAACGATAACTGAGTTATCGGTCAAAATGTGATGGCCAAAAGCCTTAAAATTTGCTTACAATAGGGGTATCAAATAAAAGGGGAGGTCGAAAAATTTAATTTATACTTCGATATATTTCTATTCCCTTATCGATAACTGAGTTATCGGTCAAAATGTGATGACCAAAAGCCTTGAACTTTGCCTACAACATGGGCATCAAACGAAAGGGGAGGTGCAAAGGTTTCATTTATACTTCGATATATTTCGATAAACTTATCGATGCCCTAGTTATCGGTCAAAATGTGATGACCAATAACATTAAACTTTACCTACAACATGGGTAGCAAACGAAAGAAGAGGTCGAAAGGTTTCATTTATACTTCGATATATTTCGATAAACTTATCGATGACCTAGTTATCGGTCAAAATGTGATGACCAAAAACCTTCAACTTTGCCTGCAACATGGGCATCAAACGAATGGGGAGGTGGAAAAATTACTTTTATACTTTCATATATTTCGATAAAGTTAACGATAACTGAGTTATCGGTCCAAATGTGATGAGCAAAATCCTTAAACTTTGCCTACAACATGGGCATCAAACGAAAGGGGAGGTCGAAAGATTTCTTTTATACTTTGATATATTTCGATAAAGTTAACGATAACTGAGTTATCGGTCAAAATGTGATGAGCAAAAGCCTTGAACTTTGCCTACAACATGGGCAGCAAACGAAAGAGGAGGTCGAAAGATTTCTTTTATACTTTGATATATTTCGATAAAGTTAACGATAACTGAGTTATCGGTCAAAATGTGATGAGCAAAAGCCTTGAACTTTGCCTACAACATGGGCAGCAAACGAAAGAGGAGGTCGAAAGGTTTCATTTATACTTCGATATAGTTCGATAAACTTATCGATAACTGAGTTATAGGTCAAAATGTGATGACCAAAAACCTTAAACTTTGCCTACAACATGGGCAGCAAACGAAAGAGGAGGTCGAAAGGTTTCATTTATACTTCGATATATTTCGATATACTTATCCATAACTGAGTTATCGGTCAAAAGGTTTCATTTATACTTCGATATATTTCGATATACGTATCCATAACTGAGTTCTCGGTCAAAAGGTTTCATTTATAATTCGATATATTTCGATATACTTATCGATAACTGAGTTATCGGTCAAAATGTGATGACCAAAAGCCTTAAACTTTGCCTACAACATGGGCATCAAACGAATGGGGAGGTCGAAAAATTACTTTTATACTTTCATATATTTCGATAAAGTTAACGATAACTGAGTTATCGGTCCAAATGTGATGAGCAAAATCCTTAAACTTTGCCTACAACATGGGCATCAAACGAAAGGGGAGGTCGAAAGATTTCTTTTATACTTTGATATATTTCGATAAAGTTAACGATAACTGAGTTATCGGTCAAAATGTGATGAGCAAAAGCCTTGAACTTTGCCTACAACATGGGCAGCAAACGAAAGAGGAGGTCGAAAGGTTTCATTTATACTTCGATATAGTTCGATAAACTTATCGATAACTGAGTTATAGGTCAAAATGTGATGACCAAAAGCCTTAAATTTGGCTACACCATGGGCATCAAACGAAAGTGGAGGTCGAAAGGTTTCATTTATACTTCGATATATTTCGATAAACTTATCGATAACTAAGTTATCGGTCAAAATGTGATGACCAAAAGCCTTAAACTTTGCCTACAACATGGGCATCAAACGAAAGGGGAGGTCGAAAGGTTTCATTTATACTTCGATATATTTCGATAAACTTATCGATGACCTAGTTATCGGTCAAAATGTGATGACCAAAAACCTTCAACTTTGCCTGCAACATGGGCATCAAACGAATGGGGAGGTGGAAAAATTTCTTTTATACTTTGATATATTTCGATAAAGTTAACGGTAACTGAGTTATCGGTCAAAATGTGATGACCAAAAGCCTTAAACTTTGGCTACACCATGGGCTTCAAACGAAAGTGGAGGTCGAAAGGTTTCATTTATACTTCGATATATTTCGATAAACGTATCGATTACTGAGTTATCGGTCAAAATGTGATGACAAAAAGCCTTAAACTTTGCCTACAACATGGGCATCAAACGAAAGGGGAGGTCGAAAGGTTTCATTTATACTTCGATATATTTCGATATACGTATCCATAACTGAGTTATCGGTCAAAATGTGGTGACCGAAAGCCTTAAACTTTGGCTACACCATGGGCATCAAACGAAAGTGGAGGTACAAAGGTTTCATTTATACTTATATATATTTCGATAAACTTATCGATAACTGAGTTATCGGTCAAAATGTGATGACCAAAAGCCTTAAAATTTGCTTACAATAGGGGTATCAAATAAAAGGGGAGGTCGAAAAATGTAGTTTATACTTCGATATATTTCGATTCACTTATCGATAACTGAGTTATCGGTCAAAATGTGATGACCAAAAGCCTTAAACTTTGCCTACAACATGGGCATCAAACGAAAGGGCACGTCGAAAGATTTCTTTTATACTTTGATATATTTCGATAAAATTAACGATAACTAAGTTATCGGTCAAAATGTGATGACCAAAAGCCTTAAACTTTGCCTACAACATGGGCATCAAACGAAAGGGGAGGTCGAAAGATTTCTTTTATACTTTGATATATTTCGATAAAGTTAACGATAACTGAGTTATCGGTCAAAATGTGATGAGCAAAAGCCTTGAACTTTGCCTACAACATGGGCAGCAAACGAAAGAGGAGGTCGAAAGGTTTCATTTATACTTCGATATAGTTCGATATACTTATCCATAACTGAGTTCTCGGTCAAAAGGTTTCATTTATAATTCGATAAATTTCGATATACTTATCCATAACTGAGTTATCGGTCAAAATGTGATGACCAAAAGCCTTAAACTTTGACTACACCATGGGCATCAAACGAAAGTGGAGGTCGAAAGGTTTCATTTATACTTCGATATATTTCGATAAACTTATCGGTGACCTAATTATCGGTCAAAATGTGATGACAACTGAGTTATCGGTCAAAATGTGATGACCAAAAGCCTTAAAATTTGCTTACAATAGGGGTATCAAATAAAAGGGGAGGTCGAAAAATTTAATTTATACTTCGATATATTTCGATTCACTTATCGATAACTGAGTTATCGGTCAAAATGTGATGACCAAAAGCCTTAAACTTTGCCTACAACATGGGCATCAAACGAAAGGGGACGTCGAAAGATTTCTTTTATACTTTGATATATTTCGATAATATTAACGATAACTAAGTTATCGGTCAAAATGTGATGACCAAAAGCCTTAAACTTTGCCTACAACATGGGCATCAAACGAAAGGGGAGGTCGAAAGATTTCTTTTATACTTTGATATATTTCGATAAAGTTAACGATAACTGAGTTATCGGTCAAAATGTGATGAGCAAAAGCCTTGAACTTTGCCTACAACATGGGCAGCAAACGAAAGAGGAGGTCGAAAGGTTTCATTTATACTTCGATATAGTTCGATATACTTATCCATAACTGAGTTCTCGGTCAAAAGGTTTCATTTATAATTCGATAAATTTCGATATACTTATCCATAACTGAGTTATCGGTCAAAATGTGATGACCAAAAGCCTTAAACTTTGACTACACCATGGGCATCAAACGAAAGTGGAGGTCGAAAGGTTTCATTTATACTTCGATATATTTCGATAAACTTATCGATGACCTAATTATCGGTCAAAATGTGATGACCAAAAACCTTAAACTTTGCCTACAACATGGGCTTCAGACGAAAGGGGAGGTCCAAAGGTTTCATTTATACTTCGATATACTTATCCATAACTGAGTTATCGGTCAAAAGGTTTCATTTATACTTCGATATATTTCGATAAACTTATCGATAACTGAGTTATCGGTCAAAATGTGATGACCAAAAGCCTTAAACTTTGCCTACAACATGGGCATCAAACGAAAGGGGAGGCCGAAAGATTTCTTTTATACTTTGATATATTTCGATAAAGTTAATGATAACTGAGTTATGGGTCAAAATGTGATGAGCAAAAGCCTTGAACTTTGCCTACAACATGGGCAGCAAACGAAAGAGGAGGTCGAAAGGTTTCATTTATACTTCGATATAGTTCGATATACTTATCCATAACTGAGTTCTCGGTCAAAAGGTTTCATTTATAATTCGATATATTTCGATATACTTATCCATAACTGAGTTATCGGTCAAAATGTGATGACCAAAAGCCTTAAACTTTGACTACACCATGGGCATCAAACGAAAGTGGAGGTCGAAAGGTTTCATTTATACTTCGATATATTTCGATAAACTTATCGATGACCTAGTTATCGGTCAAAATGTGATGACCAAAAACCTTAAACTTTGCCTACAACATGGGCAGCAAACAAAAGAGGAGGTCGAAAGGTTTCATTTATACTTCGATATATTTCGATATACTTATCCATAACTGAGTTATCGGTCAAAAGGTTTCATTTATACTTCGATATATTTCGATATACGTATCCATAACTGAGTTATCGGTCAAAATGTGATGACCAAAAGCCTTAAACTTTGGCTACACTATGGGCGTCAAATGAAAGTGGAGGTCGAAAGGTTTCATTTATACTTCGATATAGTTCGATAAACTTATCGATGACCTAGTTATCGGTCAAAATGTGATGACCAAAAACCTTAAACTTTGCCTACAACATGGGCAGCAAACGAAAGAGGAGGTCGAAAGGTTTCATTTATACTTCGATATATTTCCATATACTTATCCATAACTGAGTTATCGGTCAAAAGGTTTCATTTATACTTCGATATATTTCGATATACGTATCCATAACTGAGTTATCGGTCAAAATGTGATGACCAAAAGCCTTAAACTTTGGCTACACTATGGGCATCAAACGAAAGTGGAGGTCGAAAGGTTTCATTTATACTTCGATATAGTTCGATAAACTTATCGATGACCTAGTTATCGGTCAAAATGTGATGACCAAAAACCTTAAACTTTGCCTACAACATGGGCAGCAAACGAAAGAGGAGGTCGAAAGGTTTCATTTATACTTCGATATATTTCGATATACTTATCCATAACTGAGTTATCGGTCAAAAGGTTTCATTTATACTTCGATATATTTCGATATACGTATCCATAACTGAGTTATCGGTCAAAATGTGATGACCAAAAGCCTTAAACTTTGGCTACACTATGGGCATCAAACGAAAGTGGAGGTCGAAAAATTTCATTTATACTTCGATATATTTCGATTCACTTATCGATAACTGAGTTATCGGTCAAAATGTGATGAGCAAACGCCTTGAACTTTGCCTACAACATGGGCAGCAAACGAAAGAGGAGGTCGAAAGGTTTCATTTATACTTCGATATATTTCGATATACTTATCCATAACTGAGTTATCGGTCAAAAGGTTTCATTTATACTTCGATATATTTCGATATACGTATCCATAACTGAGTTATCGGTCAAAATGTGATGACCAAAAGCCTTAAACTTTGGCTACACCATGGGCATCAAACGAAAGTGGAGGTCGAAAGGTTTCATTTATACTTCGATATATTTCGATAAACTTATCGATTACTGAGTTATCGGTCAAAATGTGATGACCAAAAGCCTTAAACTTTGGCTACACCATGGGCATCAAACGAAAGTGGAGGTCGAAAGGTTTCATTTATACTTCGATATATTTCGATAAAATTATCGATAACTGAGTTATCGGTCAAAATGTGATGACCAAAAGCCTTAAACTTTGCCTACAACATGGGCATCAAACGAAAGGGGAGGTCGAAAGATTTCTTTTATACTTTGATATATTTCGATAAAATTAACGATAACTAAGTTATCGGTCAAAATGTGATGACCAAAAGCCTTAAACTTTGCCTACAACATGGTCATCAAACGAATGGGGAGGTGGAAAAATTTCTTTTATACTTTGATATATTTCGATAAAGTTAACGATAACTGAGTTATCGGTCAAAATGTGATGGCCAAAAGCCTTAAAATTTGCTTACAATAGCTGTATCAAATGAAAGGTGAGGTCGAAAAATTTCATTTATACTTCGATATATTTCGATTCACTTATCGATAACTGAGTTATCGGTCAAAATGTGATGAGCAAAAGCCTTGAACTTTGCCTACAACATGGGCATCAAACGAAAGCGGAGGTCGAAAGATTTCTTATCGATTACTGAGTTATCGGTCAAAATGTGATTACCAAAAGCGTCAAACTTTGCCTACAATATGGGCTTCAAACGAAAGCGGAGCTCCAAAGGTTTCAATTATACTTCGATATATTTCGATAAACTTATCGATAACTGAGTTATCGGTCAAAATGTGATGACCAAAAGCCTCAAACTTTGAATACAACATGGGCTTCAAACGAAAGCGGAGGTCCAAAGGTTTCATTTATAATTCGATATATTTCGACAAACTTATCGATTACTGAATTATCGGCCAAAATGTGATGACCAAAAACCTTAAACTTTGGCTACACCATGGCTATCAAACGAAAGTGGAGGTCCAAAGGTTTCATTTCTACTTCGATATATTTCGATAAACTTATCGATAACTGAGTTATAGGTCAAAATGTGGTGACCAAAAGCCTCAAATTTTGCCTACAACATGGGCTTCAAACGAAAGCGGAGTTCCAAAGGTTTCATTTATACTTCGATATATTTCGATAAACTTATCGATAACTGAGTTATCGGTCAAAATGAGATGACCAAAAGAATCAAACTTTGCCTACAACATTTGCTTCAAACGAAAGGGGAGGTCCAAAAGTTTAATTTATACTTCGATATATTTCGATAAACTTATCGATAACCGAGTTAAACTTGGCATACAACATGGACATCAAACGAAAGGGGAGGTCCAAAGGTTTCATTTATACTTCGATATATTTCGACAAACTTATCGATTACTGAATTATCGGCCAAAATGTGATGACCAAAAACCTTAAACTTTGGCTACACCATGGCTATCAAACGAAAGTGGAGGTCCAAAGGTTTCATTTCTACTTCGATATATTTCGATAAACTTATCGATAACTGAGTTATAGGTCAAAATGTGGTGACCAAAAGCCTCAAATTTTGCCTACAACATGGGCTTCAAACGAAAGCGGAGTTCCAAAGGTTTCATTTATACTTCGATATATTTCGATAAACTTATCGATAACTGAGTTATCGGTCAAAATGAGATGACCAAAAGAATCAAACTTTGCCTACAACATGGGCTTCAAACGAAAGGGGAGGTTCAAAGGTTTCATTTATACTTCGATATATTTCGATATTCTTATCCATAACTGAGTTATCGGTAGGGACACGAATTTCGATACGATACGATACCATATCGATACTTTTGCCCTTCGATACCGATATTTTGTACTCGATGCTTTTTTAACGATACTTTTCGGCATCGAGTATCTAGACCCCGGTATCGTATCGAATTTTTTAAAAAATATGGAACTAATAGAGCAAAAATACCGCTCTGCTGGTTGTCTCTCTCTAACTTGTGACGCGAATCGAAGGAAAATCAGAACCAAATAATAACAGTTAATTTAGCCGGAAAAGGCAGACGCCAGAAAAGTAAGAGTTGCCATTGATCTGTTGCAATATGCACTTAATACGTCCAAAAAGGTTACAACAAACTTGAACTTATTGTGATATTGTTTTGCCTTTATACTGAAAAAAAGGGAATACTATCCATCCAACGTCAACTGTTAATACACGTCCAAAAAGAGCGGGTATCAAACGACGCGTCTTGACCGCTGTAACAATGATCCTAAGGGGGAAATCCGATATTTTATTTCGTTCAAGCGATTTTTGCAATTAAAGTAGAAAATTGTCTGTCATTTTCATGTGGTTGTTGTAGACACAGATATAAGGTGTTATAAAATGTTTTTGATTTGTGGGGTGTTTTAGAAACACGCTTCAAAAATATTGCATTTTCTGATCCCTGCGCTTATTCCCTATGTATGTCTAAGCATAAATATCCTCATTTGTCGAAAATTGCTTTACGATATCTAGAAGTACCAGCAACTTCTGTCCCATAAGAGCGCCTATTTTCAAAAGCAGGTTTAACAATGACAAAAACACGTAACAGGTTGAAGGGGAAGAGGTTGGATAAATTACTATTCATGGTAGATTGCACAGAGGAAGAGTGGGGCTTTTGATCTTCGTTTCTATCAAATTAAAAAAAATCAAATTTGCTCATATTAAACTAGTTTATGTTATTATTTATTTTATTGAAGTTTATACGAACCTATGGTAATCATTTACAAAACGTATGAATTTGCTTGCAGCGAACCATTCGGTTATTGAAGTGCTTGTTTGTCATGTACATTTAGCATCGATATTTTGACTATCGAGTCTTTTTGTTTCGATATTATCGGGTACCCGATATATTTGAAGCGATACTTCAAATAAGTACAGAATCGATGCTTTGCATTCGATATCGTGTCCCTGGTTATCGGTCAAAAGGTTTCATTTATACTTCGATATATTTCGATATACGTATCCATAACTGAGGTATCGGTCAAAATGTGATGACCAAACGCCTTAAACTTTGGCTACACCATGGGCATCAAACGAAAGTGGAGGTCGAAAGGTATCATTTATACTTTGATATATTTCGATAAACTTATCGATAACTGAGTTATCGGTCAAAATGTGATGACCAAAAGCCTTAAAATTTGCTTACAATAGGGTTATCAAATGAAAGGGGAGGTCGAAAAATTTCATTTATACTTCGATACATTTCGATTCACTTATCGATAACTGAGTTATCGGTCAAAATGTGATGAGCAAAAGCCTTGAACTTTGCCTACAACATGGGCAGCAAACGAAAGAGGAGGTCGAAAGGTTTCATTTATACTTCTATATATTTCGATATACTTATCCATAACTGAGTTATCGGTCAAAAGGTTTCACTTATACTTCGATATATTTCGATATACGTATCCATAACTGAGTTATCGGTCAAAATGTGATGACCGAAAGCCTTAAAATTTGCTTACAATAGGGGTATCAAATAAAAGGGGAGGTCGAAAAATTTAATTTATACTTCGATATATTTCGATTCATTTATCGATAACTGAGTTATCGGTCAAAATGTGATGACCAAAAGCCTTAAACTTTGCCTACAACATGGGCATCAAACGAATGGGGAGGTCGAAAAATTTCTTTTATACTTTGATATATTTCGATAAAGTTAACGATAACTGAGTTATCGGTCAAAATGTGATGAGCAAAAGCCTTAAACTTTGCCTACAACATGGGCAGCAAACGAAAGAAGAGGTCGAAAGGTTTCATTTATACTTCGATATATTTCGATATACTTATCCATAACTGAGTTCTCGGTCAAAAGGTTTCATTTATAATTCGATATATTTCGATAAACTTATCGATAACTGAGTTATCGGTCAAAATGTGATGACCAAAAGCCTTAAACTTTGCCTACAACATGGGCAGCAAACGAAAGAGGAGGTCGAAAGGTTTCATTTATACTTCGATATATTTCGATATACTTATCCATAACTGAGTTATCGGTCAAAAGGTTTCATTTATACTTCGATATATTTCGATAAACTTATCGATAACTGAGTTATCGGTCAAAATGTGATGACCAAAAGCCTTAAACTTTGCCTACAACATGGGCATCAAACGAAAGGGGAGGTCGAAATTTTTTTTTTATACTTTGATATATTTCGATAAAATTAACGATAACTAAGTTATCGGTCAAAATGTGATGACCGAAAGCCTTAAAATTTGCTTACAATAGGGGTATCAAATAAAAGGGGAGGTCGAAAAATTTAATTTATACTTCGATATATTTCGATTCACTTATCGATAACTGAGTTATCGGTCAAAATGTGATGACCAAAAGCCTTAAACTTTGCCTACAACATGGGCATCAAACGAATGGGGAGGTGGAAAAATTTCTTTTATACTTTGATATATTTCGATAAAGTTAACGATAACTGAGTTATCGGTCAAAATGTGATGGCCAAAAGCCTTAAAATTTGCTTACAATAGGGGTATCAAAGGAAAGGGGAGGTCGAAAAATTTCATTTATACTTCGATATATTTCGATTCACTTATCGATAACTGAGTTATCGGTCAAAATGTGATGAGCAAAAGCCTTGAACTTTGACTGCAACATGGGCAGCAAACGAAAGAGGAGGTCGAAAGGTTTCATTTATACTTCGATATATTTCGATATACTTATCCATAACTGAGTTATCGGTTAAAAGGTTTCATTTATACTTCGATATATTTCGATATACGTATCCATAACTGGGGAGGTGGAAAAATTTATTTTATACTTTGATATATTTCGATAAAGTTAACGATAAGTGAGTTATCGGTCAAAATGTGATGGCCAAAAGCCTTAAAATTTGCTTACAATAGCGGTATCAAATGAAAGGTGAGGTCGAAAAATGTCATTTATACTTCGATATATTTCGATTCACTTATCGATAACTGAGTTATCGGTCAAAATGTGATGACCAAAAGCCTTAAACTTTGCCTACAACATGGGCATCAAACGAAAGGGGAGGTCCAAAGGTTTCATTTATACTTCGATATATTTCGATAAACTTATCGATAACTGAGTTATCGGTCAAAATGTGATGACCAAAAGCCTTAAACTTTGCCTACAACATGGGCATCAAACGAATGGGGAGGTCGAAAAATTTCTTTTATACTTTGATATATTTCGATAAAGTTAACGATAACTGAGTTATCGGTCAAAATGTGATGGCCAAAAGCCTTAAGATTTGCTTACAATAGGGGTATCAAATGAAAGGGGAGGTCGAAAAATGTCATTTATACTTCGGTATATTTCGATTCACTTATCGATAACTGAGTTATCGGTCAAAATGTGATGAGCAAAAGCCTTAAACGTTGCCTACAATATGGGCATCAAACGAAAGGGGAGGTCCAAAGGTTTCATTTATACTTCGATATATTTCGATAAACTTATCGATAACTGAGTTATCGGTCAAAATGTGATGGCCAAAAGCCTTAAACTTTGCCTACAATATGGGCATCAAACGAAAGGGGAGGTCCAAAGGTTTCATTTATACTTCGATATATTTCGATTCATTTATCGATAACTGAGTTATCGGTCAAAATGTGATGACCAAAAGCCTTAAACTTTGCCTACAATATGGGCATCAAACGAAAGGGGAGGTCCAAAGGTTTCATTTATACTTCGATATATTTCGATTCATTTATCGATAACTGAGTTATCGGTCAAAATGTGATGACCAAAAGCCTTAAACTTTGCCTACAACATGGGCATCAAACGAATGGGGAGGTCGAAAAATTTCTTTTATACTTTGATATATTTCGATAAAGTTAACGATAACTGAGTTATCGGTCAAAATGTGATGGCCAAAAGCCTTAAGATTTGCTTACAATAGGGGTATCAAATGAAAGGGGAGGTCGAAAAATGTCATTTATACTTCGGTATATTTCGATTCATTTATCGATAACTGAGTTATCGGTCAAAATGTGATGACCAAAAGCCTTAAACTTTGCCTACAATATGGGCATCAAACGAAAGGGGAGGTCCAAAGGTTTCATTTATACTTCGATATATTTCGATTCATTTATCGATAACTGAGTTATCGGTCAAAATGTGATGACCAAAAGCCTTAAACTTTGCCTACAACATGGGCATCAAACGAAAGGGGAGGTCCAAAGGTTTCATTTATACTTCGATATATTTCGATTCATTTATCGATAACTGAGTTATCGGTCAAAATGTGATGACCAAAAGCCTTAAACTTTGCCTACAACATGGGCATCAAACGAATGGGGAGGTCGAAAAATTTCTTTTATACTTTGATATATTTCGATAAAGTTAACGATAACTGAGTTATCGGTCAAAATGTGATGGCCAAAAGCCTTAAGATTTGCTTACAATAGGGGTATCAAATGAAAGGGGAGGTCGAAAAATGTCATTTATACTTCGGTATATTTCGATTCACTTATCGATAACTGAGTTATCGGTCAAAATGTGATTACCAAAAGCCTCAAACTTTGCCTACAATATGGGCTTCAAACGAAAGCGTTAAACTTTGGCTACACCATGGGCATCAAACGAAAGTGGAGGTCGAAAGGTTTCATTTATACTTCGATATATTTCGATAAACTTATCGATAACTGAGTTATCGGTCAAAATGTGATGACCAAAAGCCTTAAACTTGGCATACAACACGGACATCAATCGAAAGGGGAGGTCCAAAGGTTTCATTTATACTTCGATATATTTCGATAAACTTATCGATAACTGAGTTATCGGTCAAAATGTGATGACCAAAAGCCTTAAACTTTGCCTACAACATGGGCATCAAACGAAAGGGGAGGTCCAAAGGTTTCATTTATACTTCGATATATTTCGATAAACTTATCGATAACTGAGTTATCGGTCAAAATGTGATGACCAAAAGCCTTAAACTTTGCTTACAACATGGGCATCAAACGAATGGGGAGGTCGAAAAATTTCTTTTATACTTTGATATATTTCGATAAAGTTAACGATAACTGAGTTATCGGTCAAAATGTGATGGCCAAAAGCCTTAAGATTTGCTTACAATAGGGGTATCAAATGAAAGGGGAGGTCGAAAAATGTCATTTATACTTCGGTATATTTCGATTCACTTATCGATAACTGAGTTATCGGTCAAAATGTGATGAGCAAAAGCCTTAAACTTTGCCTACAACATGGGCATCAAACGAATGGGGAGGTCGAAAAATTTATTTTATACTTTGATATATTTCGATAAAGTTAACGATAACTGAGTTATCGGTCAAAATGTGATGGCCAAAAGCCTTAAAATTTGCTTACAATAGGGGTATCAAATGAAAGGGGAGGTCGAAAAATTTCATTTATACTTCGATATATTTCTATTCACTTATCGATAACTGAGTTATCGGTCAAAATGTGATGACCAAAAGCCTTGAACTTTGCCTACAACATGGGCATCAAACGAAAGGGGAGGTGCAAAGGTTTCATTTATACTTCATATATTTCGATAAACTTATCGATGCCCTAGTTATCGGTCAAAATGTGATGACCAAAAACATTAAACTTTGCCTACAACATGGGCAGCAAACGAAAGAGGAGGTCGAAAGGTTTCATTTATACTTCGATATATTTCGATATATTTATCCATAACTGAGTTATCGGTCAAAATGTGATGACCAAAAGCCTTAAACTTTGCCTACACCATGGGCATCAAAGGAAAGGCGAAGTCCAAAGGTTTCATTTCTACTTCGATATATTTCGATAAACTTATCGATAACTGAGTTATCGGTCAAAATGTGATGACCAAAAGCCTCAAACTTTTCCTACAACATGGGCTTCAAACGATAGGCGACTTCCAAAGGTTTCATTTATACTTCGATATATTTCGATAAACTTATCGATAACTGATTTATCGGTCAAAATGTGGTGACCAAAAGCCTCAAATTTTGCCTACAACATGGGCTTCAAACGAAAGGGGAGTTCCAAAAGTTTCATTTATACTTCGATATATTTCGATAAACTTATCGATTACTGAGTTATCGGTCAAAATGTGATTACCAAAAGCCTCAAACTTTGCCTACAATATGGGCTTCAAACGAAAGCGGAGTTATCGGTCAAAATGAGATGACCAAAAGAATCAAACTTTGCCTACAACATGGGCTTCAAACGAAAGCGGAGGTCCAAAGGTTTCATTTATACTTCGATATATTTCGATAAACTTATCGATTACTGAGTTATCGGCCAAAATGTGATGACCAAAAGCCTTAAACTTGGCATACAACACGGACATCAATCGAAAGGGGAGGTCCAAAGGTTTCATTTATACTTCGATATATTTCGATAAACTTATCGATAACTGAGTTATCGGTCAAAATGTGATGACCAAAAGCCTCAAACTTTTCCTACAACATGGGCTTCAAACGATAGGCGACTTCCAAAGGTTTCATTTATACTTCGATATATTTCGATAAACTTATCGATTACTGAGTTATCGGTCAAAATGTGATTACCAAAAGCCTCAAACTTTGCCTACAATATGGGCTTCAAACGAAAGCGGAGTTATCGGTCAAAATGAGATGACCAAAAGAATCAAACTTTGCCTACAACATGGGCTTCAAACGAAAGCGGAGGTCCAAAGGTTTCATTTATACTTCGATATATTTCGATAAACTTATCGATTACTGAGTTATCGGCCAAAATGTGATGACCAAAAGCCTTAAACTTGGCATACAACACGGACATCAATCGAAAGGGGAGGTCCAAAGGTTTCATTTATACTTCGATATATTTCGATAAACTTATCGATAACTGAGTTATCGGTCAAAATGTGATGACCAAAAGCCTCAAACTTTGCCTACAACATGGGCTTCAAACGAAATCGGAGTTATCGGTCAAAATGAAATGACCAAAAGAATCAAACTTTGCCTACTACATGGGCTTCAAACGATAGGGGAGGTCCAAAGGTTTCATTTATACTTCGATATATTTCGATAAACTTATCGATAACTGATTTATCGGTCAAAATGAGGTGACCAAAAGCCTCAAACTTTGCCTACAACATGGGCTTCAAACGAAAGGGGAGGTCCAAAAGTTTCATTTATACTTCGATATATTTCGATAAACTTATCGCTAACCGAGTTATCGGTCAAAATGTGATGACCAAAAGCCTTAAACTTTGCCTACAACATGGGCATGAAACGAAATTGGAGGTCGAAATGTTTCATTTATACTTCGATATATTTCGATATTCTTATCCATAACTGAGTTATCGGTCAAAATGTGATGACCAAAAGCCTCAAACTTTGCCTACAACATGGGCTTCAAACGAAAGCGGAGTTATCGGTCAAAATGAAATGACCAAAAGAATCAAACTTTGCCTACAACATGGGCTTCAAACGATAGGGGAGGTCCAAAGGTTTCATTTATACTTCGATATATTTCGATAAACTTATCGATAACTGATTTATCGGTCAAAATGAGGTGACCAAAAGCCTCAAACTTTGCCTACAACATGGGCTTCAAACGAAAGGGGAGGTCCAAAGGTTTCATTTATACTTCGATATATTTCGATAAACTTATCGATAACTGAGTTATCGGTCAAAATGTGATGACCAAAAGCCTCAAACTTTGCCTACAACATGGGCTTCAAACGAAAGCGGAGTTATCGGTCAAAATGAAATGACCAAAAGAATCAAACTTTGCCTACAACATGGGCTTCAAACGATAGGGGAGGTCCAAAGGTTTCATTTATACTTCGATATATTTCGATAAACTTATCGATAACTGATTTATCGGTCAAAATGAGATGACCAAAAGAATCAAACTTTGCCTACAACATGGGCTTCAAACGAAAGGGGAGGTTCAAAGGTTTCATTTATACTTCGATATATTTCGATAAACTTATCGATTACTGAGTTATCGGTCAAAATGTGATGACCAAAAGCCTTAAACTTTGCCTACAACATGGACATGAAACGAAATTGGAGGTCGAAATGTTTCATTTATCCTTCGATATATTTCGATATTCTTATCCATAACTGAGTTATCGGTCAAAAGGTTTCATTTATACTTCGATATATTTCGATATACGTATCCATAACTGAGTTATCGGTCAAAATGTGATGACCAAAAGCCTTAAACTTTGGCTACACCATGGGCATCAAACGAAAGTGGAGGTCGAAAGGTTTCATTTATACTTCGATATATTTCGATAAACTTATCGATAACTGATCAAATGAAAGGGGAGGTCGAAAAATTTCATTTATACTTCGATATATTTCGATTCACTTATCGATAACTGAGTTATCGGTCAAAATGTGATGAGCAAAAGCCTTGAACTTTGCCTACAACATGGGCAGCAAACGAAAGAGGAGGTCGAAAGGTTTCATTTATACTTCGATATATTTCGATATACTTATCCATATCTGAGTTATCGGTCAAAAGGTTTCATTGATACTTCGATATATTTCGATAAACTTATCGATAACTGATTTATCGGTCAAAATGTGGTGACCAAAAGCCTCAAACTTTGCCTACAACATGGGCTTCAAACGAAAGGGGACTTCCAAAGGTTTCATTTATACTTCGATATATTTCGATAAACTTATCGATAACTGATTTATCGGTCAAAATGTGGTGACCAAAAGCCTCAAATTTTGCCTACAACATGGGCTTCAACCGAAAGCGGAGGTCCAAAGGTTTCATTTATACTTCGATATATTTCGATAAACTTATCGATTACTGAGTTATCGGCCAAAATGTGATGACCAAAAGCCTTAAACTTGGCATACAACACGGACATCAAACGAAAGGGGAGGTCCAAAGGTTTCATTTATACTTCGATATATTTCGAAAAACTTATCGATAACTGAGTTATCGGTCAAAATGTGATGACCAAAAGCCTCAAACTTTGCCTACAACATTGGCTTCAAACGAAAGCGGAGTTATCGGTCAAAATGAGATGACCAAAAGAATCAAACTTTCCCTACAACATGGGCTTTAAACGAAAGCGGAGTTCCAAAGGTTTCATTTATACTTCGATATATTTCGATAAACTTATCGATTACTGAGTTATCGGTCAAAATGTGATTACCAAAAGCCTCAAACTTTGCCTACAATATGGGCTTCAAACGAAAGCGTTAAACTTTGGCTACACCATGGGCATCAAACGAAAGTGGAGGTCGAAAGGTTTCATTTATACTTCGATATATTTCGATAAACTTATCGATAACTGAGTTATCGGTCAAAATGTGATGACCAAAAGCCTTAAACTTGGCATACAACACGGACATCAATCGAAAGGGGAGGTCCAAAGGTTTCATTTATACTTCGATATATTTCGATAAACTTATCGATAACTGAGTTATCGGTCAAAATGTGATGACCAAAAGCCTTAAACTTTGCCTACAACATGGGCATCAAACGAAAGGGGAGGTCGAAAGATTTCTTTTATACTTTGATATATTTCGATAAAATTAACGATAACTAAGTTATCGGTCAAAATGTGATGACCAAAAGCCTTAAACTTTGCCTACAACATGGGCATCAAACGAATGGGGAGGTCGAAAAATTTCTTTTATACTTTGATATATTTCGATAAAGTTAACGATAACTGAGTTATCGGTCAAAATGTGATGGCCAAAAGCCTTAAGATTTGCTTACAATAGGGGTATCAAATGAAAGGGGAGGTCGAAAAATTTCATTTATACTTCGGTATATTTCGATTCACTTATCGATAACTGAGTTATCGGTCAAAATGTGATGAGCAAAAGCCTTAAACTTTGCCTACAACATGGGCATCAAACGAATGGGGAGGTCGAAAAATTTCTTTTATACTTTGATATATTTCGATAAAGTTAACGATAACTGAGTTATCGGTCAAAATGTGATGGCCAAAAGCCTTAAAATTTGCTTACAATAGGGGTATCAAATAAAAGGGGAGGTCGAAAAATTTCATTTATACTTCGATATATTTCTATTCACTTATCGATAACTGAGTTATCGGTCAAAATGTGATGACCAAAAGCCTTGAACTTTGCCTACAACATGGGCATCAAACGAAAGGGGAGGTGCAAAGGTTTCATTTATACTTCATATATTTCGATAAACTTATCGATGCCCTAGTTATCGGTCAAAATGTGATGACCAAAAACATTAAACTTTGCCTACAACATGGGCAGCAAACGAAAGAGGAGGTCGAAAGGTTTCATTTATACTTCGATATATTTCGATATATTTATCCATAACTGAGTTATCGGTCAAAATGTGATGACCAAAAGCCTTAAACTTTGCCTACACCATGGGCATCAAAGGAAAGGCGAAGTCCAAAGGTTTCATTTCTACTTCGATATATTTCGATAAACTTATCGATAACTGAGTTATCGGTCAAAATGTGATGACCAAAAGCCTCAAACTTTTCCTACAACATGGGCTTCAAACGATAGGCGACTTCCAAAGGTTTCATTTATACTTCGATATATTTCGATAAACTTATCGATAACTGATTTATCGGTCAAAATGTGGTGACCAAAAGCCTCAAATTTTGCCTACAACATGGGCTTCAAACGAAAGGGGAGTTCCAAAGGTTTCATTTATACTTCGATATATTTCGATAAACTTATCGATTACTGAGTTATCGGTCAAAATGTGATTACCAAAAGCCTCAAACTTTGCCTACAATATGGGCTTCAAACGAAAGCGGAGTTATCGGTCAAAATGAGATGACCAAAAGAATCAAACTTTGCCTACAACATGGGCTTCAAACGAAAGCGGAGGTCCAAAGGTTTCATTTATACTTCGATATATTTCGATAAACTTATCGATTACTGAGTTATCGGCCAAAATGTGATGACCAAAAGCCTTAAACTTGGCATACAACACGGACATCAATCGAAAGGGGAGGTCCAAAGGTTTTATTTATACTTCGATATATTTCGATAAACTTATCGATAACTGAGTTATCGGTCAAAATGTGATGACCAAAAGCCTCAAACTTTGCCTACACCATGGGCTTCAAACGAAATCGGAGTTATCGGTCAAAATGAAATGACCAAAAGAATCAAACTTTGCCTACTACATGGGCTTCAAACGATAGGGGAGGTCCAAAGGTTTCATTTATACTTCGATATATTTCGATAAACTTATCGATAACTGATTTATCGGTCAAAATGAGGTGACCAAAAGCCTCAAACTTTGCCTACAACATGGGCTTCAAACGAAAGGGGAGGTCCAAAAGTTTCATTTATACTTCGATATATTTCGATAAACTTATCGCTAACCGAGTTATCGGTCAAAATGTGATGACCAAAAGCCTTAAACTTTGCCTACAACATGGGCATGAAACGAAATTGGAGGTCGAAATGTTTCATTTATACTTCGATATATTTCGATATTCTTATCCATAACTGAGTTATCGGTCAAAATGTGATGACCAAAAGCCTCAAACTTTGCCTACAACATGGGCTTCAAACGAAAGCGGAGTTATCGGTCAAAATGAAATGACCAAAAGAATCAAACTTTGCCTACAACATGGGCTTCAAACGATAGGGGAGGTCCAAAGGTTTCATTTATACTTCGATATATTTCGATAAACTTATCGATAACTGATTTATCGGTCAAAATGAGGTGACCAAAAGCCTCAAACTTTGCCTTCAACATGGGCTTCAAACGAAAGGGGAGGTCCAAAGGTTTCATTTATACTTCGATATATTTCGATAAACTTATCGATAACTGAGTTATCGGTCAAAATGTGATGACCAAAAGCCTCAAACTTTGCCTACAACATGGGCTTCAAACGAAAGCGGAGTTATCGGTCAAAATGAAATGACCAAAAGAATCAAACTTTGCCTACAACATGGGCTTCAAACGATAGGGGAGGTCCAAAGGTTTCATTTATACTTCGATATATTTCGATAAACTTATCGATAACTGATTTATCGGTCAAAATGAGATGACCAAAAGAATCAAACTTTGCCTACAACATGGGCTTCAAACGAAAGGGGAGGTTCAAAGGTTTCATTTATACTTCGATATATTTCGATAAACTTATCGATTACTGAGTTATCGGTCAAAATGTGATGACCAAAAGCCTTAAACTTTGCCTACAACATGGACATGAAACGAAATTGGAGGTCGAAATGTTTCATTTATCCTTCGATATATTTCGATATTCTTATCCATAACTGAGTTATCGGTCAAAAGGTTTCATTTATACTTCGATATATTTCGATATACGTATCCATAACTGAGTTATCGGTCAAAATGTGATGACCAAAAGCCTTAAACTTTGGCTACACCATGGGCATCAAACGAAAGTGGAGGTCGAAAGGTTTCATTTATACTTCGATATATTTCGATAAACTTATCGATAACTGATCAAATGAAAGGGGAGGTCGAAAAATTTCATTTATACTTCGATATATTTCGATTCACTTATCGATAACTGAGTTATCGGTCAAAATGTGATGAGCAAAAGCCTTGAACTTTGCCTACAACATGGGCAGCAAACGAAAGAGGAGGTCGAAAGGTTTCATTTATACTTCGATATATTTCGATATACTTATCCATAACTGAGTTATCGGTCAAAAGGTTTCATTGATACTTCGATATATTTCGATAAACTTATCGATAACTGATTTATCGGTCAAAATGTGGTGACCAAAAGCCTCAAACTTTGCCTACAACATGGGCTTCAAACGAAAGGGGACTTCCAAAGGTTTCATTTATACTTCGATATATTTCGATAAACTTATCGATAACTGATTTATCGGTCAAAATGTGGTGACCAAAAGCCTCAAATTTTGCCTACAACATGGGCTTCAACCGAAAGCGGAGGTCCAAAGGTTTCATTTATACTTCGATATATTTCGATAAACTTATCGATTACTGAGTTATCGGCCAAAATGTGATGACCAAAAGCCTTAAACTTGGCATACAACACGGACATCAAACGAAAGGGGAGGTCCAAAGGTTTCATTTATACTTCGATATATTTCGAAAAACTTATCGATAACTGAGTTATCGGTCAAAATGTGATGACCAAAAGCCTCAAACTTTGCCTACAACATGGGCTTCAAACGAAAGCGGAGTTATCGGTCAAAATGAGATGACCAAAAGAATCAAACTTTGCCTACAACATGGGCTTCAAACGATAGGGGAGGTCCAAAGGTTTCATTTATACTTCGATATATTTCGATAAACTTATCGATAACTGATTTATCGGTCAAAATGTGATGACCAAAAGCCTCAAACTTTTCCTACAACATGGGCTTCAAACGATAGGCGACTTCCAAAGGTTTCATTTATACTTCGATATATTTCGATAAACTTATCGATAACTGATTTATCGGTCAAAATGTGGTGACCAAAAGCCTTAAACTTTGCCTACACCATGGGCATCAAAGGAAAGGCGAAGTCCAAAGGTTTCATTTCTACTTCGATATATTTCGATAAACTTATCGATAACTGAGTTATCGGTCAAAATGTGATGACCAAAAGCCTCAAACTTTTCCTACAACATGGGCTTCAAACGATAGGCGACTTCCAAAGGTTTCATTTATACTTCGATATATTTCGATAAACTTATCGATAACTGATTTATCGGTCAAAATGTGGTGACCAAAAGCCTCAAATTTTGCCTACAACATGGGCTTCAAACGAAAGGGGAGTTCCAAAGGTTTCATTTATACTTCGATATATTTCGATAAACTTATCGATTACTGAGTTATCGGTCAAAATGTGATTACCAAAAGCCTCAAACTTTGCCTACAATATGGGCTTCAAACGAAAGCGGAGTTATCGGTCAAAATGAGATGACCAAAAGAATCAAACTTTGCCTACAACATGGGCTTCAAACGAAAGCGGAGGTCCAAAGGTTTCATTTATACTTCGATATATTTCGATAAACTTATCGATTACTGAGTTATCGGCCAAAATGTGATGACCAAAAGCCTTAAACTTGGCATACAACACGGACATCAATCGAAAGGGGAGGTCCAAAGGTTTTATTTATACTTCGATATATTTCGATAAACTTATCGATAACTGAGTTATCGGTCAAAATGTGATGACCAAAAGCCTCAAACTTTGCCTACACCATGGGCTTCAAACGAAAGCGGAGTTATCGGTCAAAATGAGATGACCAAAAGAATCAAACTTTGCCTACAACATGGGCTTCAAACGAAAGCGGAGGTCCAAAGGTTTCATTTATACTTCGATATATTTCGATAAACTTATCGATTACTGAGTTATCGGCCAAAATGTGATGACCAAAAGCCTTAAACTTGGCATACAACACGGACATCAATCGAAAGGGGAGGTCCAAAGGTTTTATTTATACTTCGATATATTTCGATAAACTTATCGATAACTGAGTTATCGGTCAAAATGTGATGACCAAAAGCCTCAAACTTTTCCTACAACATGGGCTTCAAACGATAGGCGACTTCCAAAGGTTTCATTTATACTTCGATATATTTCGATAAACTTATCGATAACTGATTTATCGGTCAAAATGAGGTGACCAAAAGCCTCAAACTTTGCCTTCAACATGGGCTTCAAACGAAAGGGGAGGTCCAAAGGTTTCATTTATACTTCGATATATTTCGATAAACTTATCGATAACTGAGTTATCGGTCAAAATGTGATGACCAAAAGCCTCAAACTTTGCCTACAACATGGGCTTCAAACGAAAGCGGAGTTATCGGTCAAAATGAAATGACCAAAAGAATCAAACTTTGCCTACAACATGGGCTTCAAACGATAGGGGAGGTCCAAAGGTTTCATTTATACTTCGATATATTTCGATAAACTTATCGATAACTGATTTATCGGTCAAAATGAGATGACCAAAAGAATCAAACTTTGCCTACAACATGGGCTTCAAACGAAAGGGGAGGTTCAAAGGTTTCATTTATACTTCGATATATTTCGATAAACTTATCGATTACTGAGTTATCGGTCAAAATGTGATGACCAAAAGCCTTAAACTTTGCCTACAACATGGACATGAAACGAAATTGGAGGTCGAAATGTTTCATTTATCCTTCGATATATTTCGATATTCTTATCCATAACTGAGTTATCGGTCAAAAGGTTTCATTTATACTTCGATATATTTCGATATACGTATCCATAACTGAGTTATCGGTCAAAATGTGATGACCAAAAGCCTTAAACTTTGGCTACACCATGGGCATCAAACGAAAGTGGAGGTCGAAAGGTTTCATTTATACTTCGATATATTTCGATAAACTTATCGATAACTGATCAAATGAAAGGGGAGGTCGAAAAATTTCATTTATACTTCGATATATTTCGATTCACTTATCGATAACTGAGTTATCGGTCAAAATGTGATGAGCAAAAGCCTTGAACTTTGCCTACAACATGGGCAGCAAACGAAAGAGGAGGTCGAAAGGTTTCATTTATACTTCGATATATTTCGATATACTTATCCATAACTGAGTTATCGGTCAAAAGGTTTCATTGATACTTCGATATATTTCGATAAACTTATCGATAACTGATTTATCGGTCAAAATGTGGTGACCAAAAGCCTCAAACTTTGCCTACAACATGGGCTTCAAACGAAAGGGGACTTCCAAAGGTTTCATTTATACTTCGATATATTTCGATAAACTTATCGATAACTGATTTATCGGTCAAAATGTGGTGACCAAAAGCCTCAAATTTTGCCTACAACATGGGCTTCAACCGAAAGCGGAGGTCCAAAGGTTTCATTTATACTTCGATATATTTCGATAAACTTATCGATTACTGAGTTATCGGCCAAAATGTGATGACCAAAAGCCTTAAACTTGGCATACAACACGGACATCAAACGAAAGGGGAGGTCCAAAGGTTTCATTTATACTTCGATATATTTCGAAAAACTTATCGATAACTGAGTTATCGGTCAAAATGTGATGACCAAAAGCCTCAAACTTTGCCTACAACATGGGCTTCAAACGAAAGCGGAGTTATCGGTCAAAATGAGATGACCAAAAGAATCAAACTTTGCCTACAACATGGGCTTCAAACGATAGGGGAGGTCCAAAGGTTTCATTTATACTTCGATATATTTCGATAAACTTATCGATAACTGATTTATCGGTCAAAATGTGATGACCAAAAGCCTCAAACTTTTCCTACAACATGGGCTTCAAACGATAGGCGACTTCCAAAGGTTTCATTTATACTTCGATATATTTCGATAAACTTATCGATAACTGATTTATCGGTCAAAATGTGGTGACCAAAAGCCTTAAACTTTGCCTACACCATGGGCATCAAAGGAAAGGCGAAGTCCAAAGGTTTCATTTCTACTTCGATATATTTCGATAAACTTATCGATAACTGAGTTATCGGTCAAAATGTGATGACCAAAAGCCTCAAACTTTTCCTACAACATGGGCTTCAAACGATAGGCGACTTCCAAAGGTTTCATTTATACTTCGATATATTTCGATAAACTTATCGATAACTGATTTATCGGTCAAAATGTGGTGACCAAAAGCCTCAAATTTTGCCTACAACATGGGCTTCAAACGAAAGGGGAGTTCCAAAGGTTTCATTTATACTTCGATATATTTCGATAAACTTATCGATTACTGAGTTATCGGTCAAAATGTGATTACCAAAAGCCTCAAACTTTGCCTACAATATGGGCTTCAAACGAAAGCGGAGTTATCGGTCAAAATGAGATGACCAAAAGAATCAAACTTTGCCTACAACATGGGCTTCAAACGAAAGCGGAGGTCCAAAGGTTTCATTTATACTTCGATATATTTCGATAAACTTATCGATTACTGAGTTATCGGCCAAAATGTGATGACCAAAAGCCTTAAACTTGGCATACAACACGGACATCAATCGAAAGGGGAGGTCCAAAGGTTTTATTTATACTTCGATATATTTCGATAAACTTATCGATAACTGAGTTATCGGTCAAAATGTGATGACCAAAAGCCTCAAACTTTGCCTACACCATGGGCTTCAAACGAAATCGGAGTTATCGGTCAAAATGAAATGACCAAAAGAATCAAACTTTGCCTACTACATGGGCTTCAAACGATAGGGGAGGTCCAAAGGTTTCATTTATACTTCGATATATTTCGATAAACTTATCGATAACTGATTTATCGGTCAAAATGAGGTGACCAAAAGCCTCAAACTTTGCCTACAACATGGGCTTCAAACGAAAGGGGAGGTCCAAAAGTTTCATTTATACTTCGATATATTTCGATAAACTTATCGCTAACCGAGTTATCGGTCAAAATGTGATGACCAAAAGCCTTAAACTTTGCCTACAACATGGGCATGAAACGAAATTGGAGGTCGAAATGTTTCATTTATACTTCGATATATTTCGATATTCTTATCCATAACTGAGTTATCGGTCAAAATGTGATGACCAAAAGCCTCAAACTTTGCCTACAACATGGGCTTCAAACGAAAGCGGAGTTATCGGTCAAAATGAAATGACCAAAAGAATCAAACTTTGCCTACAACATGGGCTTCAAACGATAGGGGAGGTCCAAAGGTTTCATTTATACTTCGATATATTTCGATAAACTTATCGATAACTGATTTATCGGTCAAAATGAGGTGACCAAAAGCCTCAAACTTTGCCTTCAACATGGGCTTCAAACGAAAGGGGAGGTCCAAAGGTTTCATTTATACTTCGATATATTTCGATAAACTTATCGATAACTGAGTTATCGGTCAAAATGTGATGACCAAAAGCCTCAAACTTTGCCTACAACATGGGCTTCAAACGAAAGCGGAGTTATCGGTCAAAATGAAATGACCAAAAGAATCAAACTTTGCCTACAACATGGGCTTCAAACGATAGGGGAGGTCCAAAGGTTTCATTTATACTTCGATATATTTCGATAAACTTATCGATAACTGATTTATCGGTCAAAATGAGATGACCAAAAGAATCAAACTTTGCCTACAACATGGGCTTCAAACGAAAGGGGAGGTTCAAAGGTTTCATTTATACTTCGATATATTTCGATAAACTTATCGATTACTGAGTTATCGGTCAAAATGTGATGACCAAAAGCCTTAAACTTTGCCTACAACATGGACATGAAACGAAATTGGAGGTCGAAATGTTTCATTTATCCTTCGATATATTTCGATATTCTTATCCATAACTGAGTTATCGGTCAAAAGGTTTCATTTATACTTCGATATATTTCGATATACGTATCCATAACTGAGTTATCGGTCAAAATGTGATGACCAAAAGCCTTAAACTTTGGCTACACCATGGGCATCAAACGAAAGTGGAGGTCGAAAGGTTTCATTTATACTTCGATATATTTCGATAAACTTATCGATAACTGATCAAATGAAAGGGGAGGTCGAAAAATTTCATTTATACTTCGATATATTTCGATTCACTTATCGATAACTGAGTTATCGGTCAAAATGTGATGAGCAAAAGCCTTGAACTTTGCCTACAACATGGGCAGCAAACGAAAGAGGAGGTCGAAAGGTTTCATTTATACTTCGATATATTTCGATATACTTATCCATAACTGAGTTATCGGTCAAAAGGTTTCATTGATACTTCGATATATTTCGATAAACTTATCGATAACTGATTTATCGGTCAAAATGTGGTGACCAAAAGCCTCAAACTTTGCCTACAACATGGGCTTCAAACGAAAGGGGACTTCCAAAGGTTTCATTTATACTTCGATATATTTCGATAAACTTATCGATAACTGATTTATCGGTCAAAATGTGGTGACCAAAAGCCTCAAATTTTGCCTACAACATGGGCTTCAACCGAAAGCGGAGGTCCAAAGGTTTCATTTATACTTCGATATATTTCGATAAACTTATCGATTACTGAGTTATCGGCCAAAATGTGATGACCAAAAGCCTTAAACTTGGCATACAACACGGACATCAAACGAAAGGGGAGGTCCAAAGGTTTCATTTATACTTCGATATATTTCGAAAAACTTATCGATAACTGAGTTATCGGTCAAAATGTGATGACCAAAAGCCTCAAACTTTGCCTACAACATGGGCTTCAAACGAAAGCGGAGTTATCGGTCAAAATGAGATGACCAAAAGAATCAAACTTTGCCTACAACATGGGCTTCAAACGATAGGGGAGGTCCAAAGGTTTCATTTATACTTCGATATATTTCGATAAACTTATCGATAACTGAGTTATCGGTCAAAATGTGATGACCAAAAGCCTCAAACTTTGCCTACAATATGGGCTTCAAACGAAAGTGGAGGTCCAAAGGTTTAATTTATACTTCGATATATTTCGATAAATTTATCGATAACTGATTTATCGGTCAAAATGAGATGACCAAAAGCCTCAAACTTTGCCTACAACATGGGCTTCAAACGAAAGGGGAGGTCCAAAAGTTTCATTTATACTTCGATATATTTCGATAAACTTATCGATTACTGAGTTATCGGTCAAAATGTGATGACCAAAAGCCTTAAACTTTGCCTACAACATGGGCATCAAACGAAATTGGAGGTCGAAAGGTTTCATTTATACTTCGATATATTTCGATATTCTTATCCATAACTGAGTTATCGGTCAAAAGGTTTCATTTATACTTCGATATATTTCGATATACGTATCCATAACTGAGTTATCGGTCAAAATGTGATGACCAAAAGCCTTAAACTTTGGCTACACCATGGGCATCAAACGAAAGTGGAGGTCGAAAGGTTTCATTTATACTTCGATTTATTTCGATAAACTTATCGATAACTGAGTTATCGGTCGAAATGTGATGACCAAAAGCCTTGAACTTTGCCTACAACATGGGCAGCAAACGAAAGAGGAGGTCGAAAGGTTTCATTTATACTTCGATATATTTCGATATACTTATCCAGTACTGAGTTATCGGTCAAAAGGTTTCATTTATACTTCGATATATTTCGATATATAATAATATAAAATGTGATGACCAAAAGCCTTAAACTTTGGCTACACCATGGGCATCAAACGAAAGTGGAGGTCGAAAGGTTTCATTTATACTTCGATATATTTCGATAAACGTATCGATTACTGAGTCATCGGTCAAAATGTGATGACCAAAAGCCTTAAAATTTGCTTACTACTGGTATCAAATGAAAGGGGAGGTCGAAAAATTTCATTTATACTTCGATATATTTCGATTCAATTATCGATAACTGAGTTATCGGTCAAAATGTGATAACCAAAAGCCTTAAACTTTGCCTACAACATGGGCATCAAACGAAAGGAGAGGTCGAAAGATTTTTTTTATACTTTGATATATTTCGATAAACTTATCGATAACTGAGTTATCGGTCAAAATGTGATGACCAAAAGCCTTAAAATTTGCTTACTACTGGTATCAAATGAAAGGGGAGGTCGAAAAATTTCATTTATACTTCGATATATTTCGATTCACTTATCGATAACTGAGTTATCGGTCAAAATGTGATGAGCAAAAGCCTTGAACTTTGCCTACAACATGGGCAGCAAACGAAAGAGGAGGTCGAAAGGTTTCATTTATACTTCGATATATTTCGATATACTTATCCAGTACTGAGTTATCGGTCAAAAGGTTTCATTTATACTTCGATATATTTCGATATATAATAATATAAAATGTGATGACCAAAAGCCTTAAACTTTGGCTACACCATGGGCATCAAACGAAAGTGGAGGTCGAAAGGTTTCATTTATACTTCGATATATTTCGATTCAATTATCGATAACTGAGTTATCGGTCAAAATGTGATAACCAAAAGCCTTAAACTTTGCCTACAACATGGGCAGCAAACGAAAGAGGAGGTCAAAAGGTTTCATTTATACTTCGATATATTTCGATATACATACGTATCCATAACTGAGTTATCGGTCAAAATGTGATGACCTAAAGCCTTAAACTTTGGCTACACCATGGGCATCAAACGAAAGTGGAGGTCGAAAGGTTTAATTTATACTTCGATATATTTCGATAAACTTATCGATAACTGAGTTATCGGTCAAAATGTGATGACCAAAAGCCTTAAACTTTGCCTACAACATGGGCATCAAACGAATGGGGAGGTGGAAAAATTTCTTTTATACTTTGATATATTTCCATAAAGTTAACGATAACTGAGTTATCGGTCAAAATGTGATGGCCAAAAGCCTTAAAATTTGCTTACAATAGGGGTATCAAATGAAAGGGGAGGTCGAAAAATTTCATTTATACTTCGATATATTTCGATTCACTTAGTAGTAAGACTGGTATCAAATGAAAGGGGAGGTCGAAAAATTTAATTTATACTTCGATATATTTCGATTCAATTATCGATAACTGAGTTATCGGTCAAAATGTGATAACCAAAAGCCTTAAACTTTGCCTACAACATGGGCATCAAACGAAAGGGGAGGTCGAAAGATTTTTTTTATACTTTGATATATTTCGATAAAATTAACGATAACTAAGTTATCGGTCAAAATGTGATGACCAAAAGCCTTAAACTTTGCCTACAACATGGGCATCAAACGAATGGGGAGGTGGAAAAATTTCTTTTATACTTTGATATATTTCCATAAAGTTAACGATAACTGAGTTATCGGTCAAAATGTGATGGCCAAAAGCCTTAAAATTTGCTTACAATAGGGGTATCAAATGAAAGGGGAGGTCGAAAAATTTCATTTATACTTCGATATATTTCGATTCACTTATCGATAACTGAGTTATCGGTCAAAATGTGATGACCAAAAGCCTTAAACTTTGCCTACAACATGGGCATCAAACGAAAGGGGAGGTCGAAAGGTTTCATTTATACTTCGATATATTTCGATATACGTATCCATAACTGAGTTATCGGTCAAAATGTGATGACCGAAAGCCTTAAACTTTGGCTACACCATGGGCATCAAACGAAAGTGGAGGTCGAAAGGTTTCATTTAAACTTCGATATATTTCGAAAAACTTATCGATAACAGAGTTATCGGTGAAAATGTGATGACCAAAAGCCTTAAAATTTGCTTACAATAGGGGTATAAAATGAAAGGGGAGGTCGAAAAATTTAATTTATACTTCGATATATTTCGAAAAACTTATCGATAACAGAGTTATCGGTCAAAATGTGATGACCAAAAGCCTTAAAATTTGCTTACAATAGGGGTATAAAATGAAAGGGGAGGTCGAAAAATTTAATTTATACTTCGATATATTTCGATTCACTTATCGATAACTGAGTTATCGGTCAAAATGTGATGACCAAAAGCCTTAAACTTTGCCTACAACATGGGCATCAAACGAATGGGGAGGTCGAAAAATTTCTTTTATACTTTGATATATTTCCATAAAGTTAACGATAACTGAGTTATCGGTCAAAATGTGATGAGCAAAAGCCTTGAACTTTGCCTACAACATGGGCAGCAAACGAAAGAGGAGGTCGAAAGGTTTCATTTATACTTCGATATATTTCGATATACTTATCCATAACTGAGTTCTTTCATTTATAATTCGATATATTTCGATATACTTATCCATAACTGAGTTATCGGTCAAAATGTGATGACCAAAAGCCTTAAACTTTGACTACACCATGGGCATCAAACGAAAGTGGAGGTCGAAAGGTTTCATTTATACTTCGATATATTTCGATAAACTTATCGATGACCTAGTTATCGGTCAAAATGTGATGACCAAAAACCTTAAACTTTGCCTACAACATGGGCAGCAAACGAAAGAGGAGGTCGAAAGGTTTCATTTATACTTCGATATATTTCGATATACTTATCCATAACTGAGTTATCGGTCGAAAGATTTTTTTTATACTTTGATATATTTCGAGAAAATTAACGATAACTAAGTTATCGGTCAAAATGTGATGACCAAAAGCCTTAAACTTTGCCTACAACATGGGCATCAAACGAAAGGGGAGGTCGAAAGGTTTCATTTATACTTCGATATATTTCGATATACGTATCCATAACTGAGTTATCGGTCAAAATGTGATGACCAAAAGCCTTAAAATTTGCTTACAATATGGTTATCAAATGAAAGTGGAGGTCGAAAAATTTCATTTATACTTCGATATATTTCGATTCACTTATCGATAACTGAGTCATCGGTCAAAATGTGATGACCAAAAGCCTTAAACTTTGCCTACAACATGGGCATCAAACGGAAGGGGAGGTCGAAAGGTTTCATTTATACTTCGATATATTTCGATATACGTATCCATAACTGAGTTATCGGTCAAAAGGGTTCATTTATACTTCGATATATTTCGATATATAATAATATAAAATGTGATGACCAAAAGCCTTAAACTTTGGCTACACCATGGGCATCAAACGAAAGTGGAGGTCGAAAGGTTTCATTTATACTTCGATATATTTCGATAAACGTATCGATTACTGAGTCATCGGTCAAAATGTGATGACCAAAAGCCTTAAACTTTGCCTACAACATGGGCATCAAACGGAAGGGGAGGTCGAAAGGTTTCATTTATACTTCGATATATTTCGATATACGTATCCATAACTGAGTTATCGGTCAAAATGTGATGACCTAAAGCCTTAAACTTTGGCTACACCATGGGCATCAAACGAAAGTGGAGGTCGAAAGGTTGAATTTATACTTCGATATATTTCGATAAACTTATCGATGACCTAGTTATCGGTCAAAATGTGATGAGCAAAAGCCTTGAACTTTGCCTACAACATGGGCAGCAAACGAAAGAGGAGGTCGAAAGGTTTCATTTATACTTCGATATATTTCGATATACTTATCCAGTACTGAGTTATCGGTCAAAAGGGTTCATTTATACTTCGATATATTTCGATATATAATAATATAAAATGTGATGACCAAAAGCCTTAAACTTTGGCTACACCATGGGCATCAAACGAAAGTGGAGGTCGAAAGGTTTCATTTATACTTCGATATATTTCGATAAACGTATCGATTACTGAGTCATCGGTCAAAATGTGATGACCAAAAGCCTTAAACTTTGCCTACAACATGGGCATCAAACGGAAGGGGAGGTCGAAAGGTTTCATTTATACTTCGATATATTTCGATATACGTATCCATAACTGAGTTATCGGTCAAAATGTGATGACCTAAAGCCTTAAACTTTGGCTACACCATGGGCACCAAACGAAAGTGGAGGTCGAAAGGTTGAATTTATACTTCGATATATTTCGATAAACTTATCGATAACTGAGTTATCGGTCAAAATGTGATGACCAAAAGCCTTAAAATTTGCTTACTACTGGTATCAAATGAAAGGGGAGGTCGAAAAATTTTATTTATACTTCGATATATTTCGATTCAATTATCGATAACTGAGTTATCGGTCAAAATGTGATAACCAAAAGCCTTAAACTTTGCCTACAACATGGGCATCAAACGAAAGGGGAGGTCGAAAGATTTTTTTTATACTTTGATATATTTCGATAAAATTAACGATAACTAAGTTATCGGTAAAAATGTGATGACCAAAAGCCTTAAACTTTGCCTACAACATGGGCATCAAACGAATGGGGAGGTGGAAAAATTTATTTTATACTTTGATATATTTCCATAAAGTTAACGATAACTGACTTATCGGTCAAAATGTGATGGCCAAAAGCCTTAAAATTTGCTTACAATAGGGGTATCAAATGAAAGGGGAGGTCGAACAATTTCATTTATACTTCGATATATTTCGGTTCACTTATCGATAACTGAGTTATCGGTCAAAATGTGATGACCAAAAGCCTTAAACTTTGCCTACAACATGGGCATCAAACGAAAGGGGAGGTCGAAAGGTTTCATTTATACTTCGATATATTTCGATATACGTATCCATAACTGAGTTATCGGTCAAAATGTGATGACCGAAAGCCTTAAACTTTGGCTACACCATGGGCATCAAACGAAAGTGGAGGTCGAAAGGTTTCATTTAAACTTCGATATATTTCGAAAAACTTATCGATAACTGAGTTATCGGTCAAAATGTGATGACCAAAAGACTTAAAATTTGCTTACAATAGGGGTATAAAATGAAAGGGGAGGTCGAAAAATTTAATTTATACTTCGATATATTTCGATTCACTTATCGATAACTGAGTTATCGGTCAAAATGTGATGACCAAAAGCCTTAAACTTTGCCTACAACATGGGCATCAATCGAAAGGGGAATTCGGAAGATTTATTTTATACTTTGATATATTTAGATAAAATTAACGATAACTAAGTTATCGGTCAAAATGTGATGACCAAAAGCCTTAAACTTTGCCTACAACATGGGCATCAAACGAATGGGGAGGTCGAAAAATTTCTTTTATACTTTGATATATTTCCATAAAGTTAACGATAACTGAGTTATCGGTCAAAATGTGATGAGCAAAAGCCTTGAACTTTGCCTACAACTTGGGCAGCAAACGAAAGAGGAGGTCGAAAGGTTTCATTTATACTTCGATATATTTCGATATACTTATCCATAACTGAGTTCTCGGTCAAAAGGTTTCATTTATAATTCGATATATTTCGATATACTTATCCATAACTGAGTTATCGGTCAAAATGTGAGGACCAAAAGCCTTAAACTTTGACTACACCATGGGCATCAAACGAAAGTGGAGGTCGAAAGGTTTCATTTATACTTCGATATATTTCGATAAACTTATCGATGACCTAGTTATCGGTCAAAATGTGATGACCAAAAACCTTAAACTTTGCCTACAACATGGGCAGCAAACGAAAGAGGAGGTCGAAAGGTTTCATTTATACTTCGATATATTTCGATATACTTATCCATAACTGAGTTATCGGTCAAAATGTGATGACCAAAAGCCTTAAGCTTTGGCTACACCATGGGCATCAAACGAAAGTGGAGGTCGAAAGGTTTCATTTATACTTCGATATATTTCGATACGCTTATCGATAACTGAGTTATCGGTCAAAATGTGATGACCAAAAGCCTTAAAATTTGCTTACAATAGGGGTATCAAATGAAAGGGGAGGTCGAAAAATTTCATTTATACTTCGATATATTTCGATTCGCTTATCGATAACTGAGTTTTCGGTCAAAATGTGATGAGCAAAAGCCTTGAACTTTGCCTACAACATGGGCATCAAACGCAAGCGGAGGTCGAGAGATTTCTTTTATACTTCGATATATTTCGATAAACTTATCGATGACCTAGTTATCGGTCAAAATGTGATGACCAAAAACCTTAAACTTTGCCTACAACATGGGCAGCAAACGAAAGAGGAGGTCGAAAGGTTTCATTTATACTTCGATATATTTCGATATACGTATCCATAACTGAGTTATCGGTCAAAATGTGATGACCGAAAGCCTTAAGCTTTGGCTACACCATGGGCATCAAACGAAAGTGGAGGTCGAAAGGTTTCATTTATACTTCGATATATTTCGATAAACTTATCGATGACCTAGTTATCGGTCAAAATGTGATGACCAAAAACCTTAAACTTTGCCTACAACATGGGCAGCAAACGAAAGAGGAGGTCGAAAGGTTTCATTTATACTTCGAGATATTTCGATATACGTATCCATAACTGAGTTATCGGTCAAAATGTGATGACCGAAAGCCTTAAGCTTTGGCTACACCATGGGCATCAAACGAAAGTGGAGGTCGAAAGGTTTCATTTATACTTCGATATATTTCGATACGCTTATCGATAACTGAGTTTTCGGTCAAAATGTGATGAGCAAAAGCCTTGAACTTTGCCTACAACATGGGCATCAAACGCAAGCGGAGGTCGAGAGATTTCTTTTATACTTCGATATATTTCGATAAACTTATCGATGACCTAGTTATCGGTCAAAATGTGATGACCAAAAACCTTAAACTTTGCCTACAACATGGGCAGCAAACGAAAGAGGAGGTCGAAAGGTTTCATTTATACTTCGATATATTTCGATATACGTATCCATAACTGAGTTATCGGTCAAAATGTGATGACCGAAAGCCTTAAGCTTTGGCTACACCATGGGCATCAAACGAAAGTGGAGGTCGAAAGGTTTCATTTATACTTCGATATATTTCGATACGCTTATCGATAACTGAGTTATCGGTCAAAATGTGATGACCAAAAGCCTTAAAATTTGCTTACAATAGGGGTATCAAATGAAAGGGGAGGTCGAAAAATTTCATTTATACTTCGATATATTTCGATTCGCTTATCGATAACTGAGTTTTCGGTCAAAATGTGATGAGCAAAAGCCTTGAACTTTGCCTACAACATGGGCATCAAACGCAAGCGGAGGTCGAGAGATTTCTTTTATACTTTGATATATTTCGATAAAATTAACGATAACTGAGTTATCGGTCAAAATGTGATGGCCAAAAGCCTTAAAATTTGCTTACAATAGGGGTATCAAATAAAAGGGGAGGTCGAAAAATTTCATTTATACTTCGATATATTTCGATTCACTTATCGATAACTGAGTTATCGGTCAAAATGTGATGACCAAAAGCCTTGAATTTGCCTACAACATGGGCATCAAACGAAAAGGGAGGTGCAAAGGTTTCATTTATACTTCGATATATTTCGATAAACTTATCGATGCCCTAGTTATCGGTCAAAATGTGATGACCAAAAACCTTAAACTTTGCCTACAACATGGGCAGCAAACGAAAGAGGAGGTCGAAAGGTTTCATTTATACTTCGATATATTTCGATATACTTATCCATAACTGAGTTCTCGGTCAAAAGGTTTCATTTATAATTCGATATATTTCGATATACTTATCCATAACTGAGTTATCGGTCAAAATGTGATGACCAAAAGCCTTAAACTTTGACTACACCATGGGCATCAAACGAAAGTGGAGGTCGAAAGGTTTCATTTATACTTCGATATATTTCGATAAACTTATCGATGACCTAGTTATCGGTCAAAATGTGATGACCAAAAACCTTAAACTTTGCCTACAACATGGGCAGCAAACGAAAGAGGAGGTCGAAAGGTTTCATTTATACTTCGATATATTTCGATATACTTATCCATAACTGAGTTATCGGTCAAAAGGTTTCATTTATACTTCGATATATTTCGATATACGTATCCATAACTGAGTTATCTGTCAAAATGTGATGACCAAAAGCCTTAAACTTTGGCTACACCATGGGCATCAAACGAAAGTGGAGGTCGAAAGTTTCATTTATACTTCGATATATTTCGATAAACTTATCGATAACTGAGTTATCGGTCAAAATGTGATGACCAAAAGCCTTAAACTTCGCCTACAACATGGGCATCAAACGAAAGGGGAGGTCGAAAGATTTTTTTTATACATTGATATATTTCGATATATTTATCCATAACTGAGTTATCGGTCAAAATGTGATGACCAAAAGCCTTAAACTTTGGCTACACCATGGGTGAAAAATCGCTAATGTTTTTTAGCAACAAATTATTTTAACTTTAACAGATGGATAGGGGAGCGCAAATCACTAATAAAAAACTAATGCCTGTCTTCGCATAAATAAAACACCGCTGTTGCCGATTACTCGTTAACTATGATCTTTTAATGCATACTTTTCTCCTTTTATAATGTTTGTCTTTTCTCCTAATTACCAGTTACTTAGCATAATTCTTCCAATATTCCACAAACGGTAAGTTATTGAAATGTACCTATATGTATATATAGATGTGTGTATATGCACGAATGAGACGAGAAATGCACGCGGGCATAAATATACACACACGATATGCACATAGGTACTCTAGTTAATCTGTATGCATGCAAAATACGTACAATTCGTGTGTGCTATAATTTATGGCAAATTAAAAGGTAATACATTAGGGTGTTTAAAAAGGCAAGAATTTAAATGTTCAGAATTTTATTGTAATTTTATATAAGGTAAGTATGTAAGGTAAGTTTTAATGTATTTTAAGGTAAGTTTTAATGTATTTTAAGGTAAGTATTAATTTAAGTTCTTAGGTAATTATAAATGTAAGTTTTTAAGTAACATTTCATTTTAATTCACATTTCATTTCAATTTGCATTTCATTTTAGGTAACTTAATTTGTTATTTCTTATACTAGTTGTCATCTGATTCAACACCGGCCACCTTGAACGAATCTATATTCTTCAACCTTCATCCGATAAGGGCAACACAGCCAGTTTGTGTATTGGCCGTCTAATTACGCCTGCCCTTGTTCTCACGTCTGCCACCCTCACTTTCCCGTCCTGACCGACGATCGTTTCGATTACTCGGCCTAGGATCCATTGCTGGGGCGGCGCGTTGTCGTCGTGAACGACGACGAGCTCTCCGGCCTCGACGTTGGGTTGTGGATGTTGCCACTTGTTGCGCTCCTGCAAACTCAGGAGGTAACTCTTGGACCACGCTTGCCAAAACTGACGCTTGAGAGAGCAAACATGTTGCCATCTGTCTGAGTAGCGTGTGCTGGGTTCCGGGAGTGCGGTTTCCCCTGGGATTGCCTTGAGCTGGCATCCGATCAACAGGTGCGCCGGAGTTAGAGCCTCGCCGTCGTTCGGATCTTGGCTGAGCGGAGCGAGTGGACGCGAGTTGAGCACGGCCTCTATTTCGACGAGCAGCGTTTCGGTTTCTTCGGCGGTGAGACTCGCGTTGCCTATGGCTCGTACGAGCAGGTGCTTCGCCGACTTCACTGCTGCCTCCCATAATCCGCCGAAGTGGGGTGCCCTGGGTGGTATAAAGATGAACCTGAACCCTTCTTCTGCGGCGTATTGGAGTACCTCCTCCTTCTGATTCAGAACGGCTTCCTTCAGTTCCGTGAGTTTGCGATCGGCTCCTACGAAGTTCGTCGCGTTGTCGCAGTGAATCGTCGCTGGTATTCCCCGGCGTCCAACGAACCTTTTAAGGGCGAGAATAAATTTGTCAGAACTCAAATCAGATACAAGTTCTAAATGGACAGCCTTTGAGGTAAAGCACACAAAGACTGCAATATACATTTTTACAGGGGGGCGACCCCGTATCTTTTGTGTTACGTAAATTGGACCGCAAAAGTCTACCCCACAAACCATAAAGGGTCGCAGAGCACGCAATCTATCGGCTGGTAGATTGCCCATTATTTGGCTTTTCAACTTTGGTTTATAGTGAAAGCAATGTATGCTGTTTCGCACGGTTCGACTACATGCTTCTCGAGCATTAATTAACCAAATTTTTTCACGAAGAAGTGCGACCAATGCCTTTGCTCCTGCATGGTGATTGCGAGAATGTAGGAACCGTATATAAGATTTTACGAACTGCGAATTTTTACTCAATAATAGAGGAAACTTGGCATCGTACGGGATCGGCGCGTTCAATAAGCGACCGCCGACTCGTAACAAATTCAACGACAAGGATTGTTCTGAATACTTATGCAAAAATGGATTTAATTTCTGCAAGCTCGACGGAAGTGTAATATTTTTCGACAATTTCTGAATTTCTTGGCCGTATTCATCGCCTGGGACTATTTCAACAATTTTCAAGAAACTTAATTGCAACTCTTGTGCTGATAGTGTTGAATCATACTTAGCTGTACGATTTCTTACTTTTAGGATCCATCTCAGAACATAGGCGAACACTCGAAGTAATTTTGTGTGTGAGGAAAATTTTTCAATTACAGGCAAAAGTGGATTACGTTCAGTACACGCTGCTACTAAGGCGTTGGAGTTTTTCTTCTTTTCCAGTGATTGTTCTTCGGGCGTTAATTCGAAATGATTATTTTTTGACCAATGTGCGGGGTCTTCTAAGAGGAACTGTGGGCCAGAAAACCATATGGAGTTCTGTAGTTCATCCACGCTACAACCCCGAGACACTTGATCCGCAGGATTTTCTTTAGTTGGCACATGTCGCCACGAAGCATTCTGGGTCCACTCTTGAATCTCGGACACTCTGTTTGCAACGTTGATGGATGTGTTTTTATCCAATGCAAAACTATTTCGGAGTCTGTCCAGAAGTTTGTGCTGTCAATGGGTCGACTCAACATTGGCGCAATGCGGGACCATAGTTTGGCCAGAAGGTGCGCTGCTAGGAGCTCTAAACGAGGGAGAGACTTTGTCTTCAGCGGAGCAACCCTAGATTTGGCAGTTAGCAGAACACATTTAACCTCAGTTGCGAATTGGCTTCGAATATAAATACAACAGCCATACGCTCTTATTGAGGCGCCGGCGAAGCCATGTATTTGACAATTAGCACTCGACTCTGTATATACGAAACGAGGAATGCTAATTGAAGGCAACTGCAACAAATTCGCTTTAAAATTCTGCCAACTGCTGTTGAGATACAACGGAATCGACTCATCCCAATCTAGTTTTTTAATCCAAAGCTCTTGTAATAAGATTTTAGCGGAAGTCACTAGTGGGGCCAGCAAACCAAGAGGGTCGAAGAGCCGGGCAGATACTGATAAAATGTTACGCTTTGTAGCCCGTAGCTCATCAAAATTATCGTCAAGAATAAACCGAAATAAGTCATCTTTCGGCAACCAATGGATTCCTAGCGTTTTAGTGGAGTCTGAATCGTTGAAGCTTAGCGATTTTTCTAGACTCTGACTTTCGAAAAGGCTTGGGTGGTTAGAGAACCACTTATCTAGCTGGAATCCTGCCGATTTTAAAATTTCAGATACCTCACAGCGAACTCTGTCGAGGGATTCAAAATCTTCAGACCCGGTTAACAAATCATCCACATAAAAGTCGTTACGTATAATTTTGGCACCGAGTGGATATATTTGTGCATTCACATCGCTTAGCATCTGCAAACACCGTGTTGCGAGAAATGGAGCTGGCGCAGTGCCATAGGTTACGGTGTTTAATCGAAAAATTTGCAGAGGCTCGGATGGATGCTTTCTCCACACTATTAATTGAAAATTTCTATCATTTTCATTTACGAGAACTTGGCGATACATCTTAGTGATGTCCGCCGTTATAGCATACTTATGCATTCGAAAGCGAAGTAGCGTCGAAAAAAGTTCTTCTTGAATGGTCGGTCCAACCATCAAAATGTCATTCAACGCAACTTGTGAAGACGTTCGACTCGACGCATCGAAAACCAAGCGGAGTTTTGTTGACGTACTTTGTGGTCTCACGACGCATTGGTGCGGAATGAAATAGTGGGCTTCACTCGGGATTTTATTATCAGTAGGACTCATGTGTCCCAATGCCAAGTACTCTTCCATGAAGTCCAGATACATTTGACGAAGTTCTGGATCTTTCACAGTACGTCTCTCCAGCGCCTGAAACCGCCGAGCTGCGGTTTCATACGATTGACCTAAAACATTACAGTCAATTTTGAACGGCAATCTTACTTGAAGCCGTCCCGATGGTAAGATTTCAGTAGTCTTAACAAAGTTTTCTTCGCATTCCCTTTGTTCGGGAGTGAACTTTCTTGCCTGCGCTTCTGAAGGGATTTCTTCCATTGCCCAGAATCTTTGGACAATCTGATCAATTACCTCCAAATCATCTTCAGCTTTGCATAAGGCACTACTAGCGTGATGATTTTCACGTTGGCTGGAGGCGTATTTGCCTGAAATAACCCAGCCCAAAAGTGTTTTTTGAAGTGTTGGGAACCTGGGGTCAGTTTTAATTTGACCAACCGAAAGAAGATCGAAAAATGTTTCGGCTCCCAACAGAAGATCGACCTTTGAGGATTTGAAGAACCCAGGATCGGCTAGCTCAATGTTGGATGGAATTTTCCAACCTGTCTCATTTACGGCTCGATCTGGGTGATTTGCACAAATCGCTCCCATTACCCAAAAATCTGCCGAAAACTCAAAATCGTTCACCCGGGACTTAACGATTGCGCTAATTTTAGTTCGAACCCTTTGAGTTGCATTTCCGATCCCGATGACATTTAATGTCGCCTTTTCTCGTCGAATTCGCAACTTTTGTGCCAGCTCTTCGGTCATGAAATTGACTTGAGACCCTGAATCAAGTAAAGCTCGAGCTGGCACATAATCACCGGAGCATGTTTTCACCTTAACCACTGCTGTCGCTAACATAACGCGATCAGGCACGCTTACTGTATGCATAGCTTGTGAGGTCGAAGGTTGTGGTGATGTTTCGAACGAAATTGGGTATTGGTGTAACATGGTATGATGTGACCTATTACAAACCCGACACCGGTCCGATTTGCATTTTGAAACCGTATGTCCCTTACGTAAGCAATTTATACACAATGGGACTGATTTCGCGAATTCGAATCTCTGCTGAGCAGAGAGGGTTTAAAATTTTGGGCAGGAAGTTAGGAAATGCTCCTTAGAATTGCAGTGAAAACAAGTTATTGGCTTAGATTTCGCAGCTACAAAGGACGATTTTGGCTTTTCAGCACCCTTGTTACTCTGTCTTTGGATTTCGAGAGGTGAAAATTTCGATCTCGACGTCGACGCTTCTTCAGCAGAGAGATGCTGGTATCTCTTATTGAGAGCAGCTTCGCACTCACTCCACAGCGGAAGTTTGTCGTAATCGAGTTGCTCCTCCCATTTTGACCGCGTAGTGGGATCAACCTTGGACATAACCAAATGTATTAACATCACATTTGATATATTTTTTTCGTCACCCAAAGACAAGAGGGAGTCATAGACGGCAGACACTGTGTCGATCATAGACCGCAACGAAAGCGAAGATGGTTTTTGAATTTTGGGTAACTCAAAAAGTTTCGCAACTGTGCTCGAAAAAATTAGACATTTTTTGTCGTATACTTTTTTAAGGCTTGCCAAAGCCTTCGGGTAATTTTCTTCCGTCATTTGGAAGGCCCTCACCGTTCCTAAAGCTTCGCCAGACAAACACGATACTAAGTGGTTGAATTTTTCTATGTTCGGAAGCGAAGGGTCATTATGAACGAGGCTCTCAAACAGGCTCATGAAGTTTTTAAATTCCGAATACTGCCCTCGAAATTTGGGCAACGCCATTTTTGGAAGTCTCGAGCTGTGAGGCGCAATAGATGAAGTTTCAGTAACATTCATCTTCTTATTTTCTGTCAGTATCGATTTTAACATAGCCTTGGTTTCTACTATAAGATCCTCAAGGCTACCGCGAGTTGCATCGTCTTCATCGATATCCTCAATTTCGGACTGACACTTCAAAAGCTTTTCGCTGTAACCATTTAGCATTTCAAGTCTACACTCTACTTCCGAAGGATTGGATGAGAGGGACTTATCAAGAATTCCGGTTTTAATTCTTACAATGCTTCTTTTTAAAATGGATCTTGTTCTTTTAAGAGCCTTCTTGGTGTCTTCCACCTGGGCTTGTGAACTTTCACTTTTTCCAGTCATCTTGGTGCGCTATGTGTACAGTAACTTTGTACACAAATAAATATATAGTCTGGAAGTTTCACCGACTTGAGTGCGAAAACAACAAACAAAAAAAAAAGGTGAAACTTTACCCGCACTACCGAAAAGAAGCGCAAACCAAGCAACCAAGACCAAGATTTAAAATTCACGAATCCTTGCGACAAGGAAACTAGACGAAATGTCGAAAAATCTAAAGAACTTAACCGTGAGCAGATTATGGTCAACGCTATGACCAGACACGTAAAGCAATATGGCTTTCGAAAATATTTGATAATTACGGTGATCGAATACCTTGTCGGAATTGTACGAGATAATTTTACACAATCCCGAAATCTTGTTTCACGAAATTATATATAGAAATATACAATTTTATATCAAAGTGAATACAAGAGATGCCAAAAATTAAAGCTTGTTGGGTAACTTTTGCAGCAATTCGAAAAAATAATAACCTCAACAGCTTTTAATTGTTCGCACTCAATACCTGTTCTTTATGTACGGGTTATTTTCCTGCTTTAACTTCCCTCTGGCAAAGTAGGCAGCTGCACTTCATTCCCACGATGTCCAACGATGGAGGAGACTTAAATGTGCTGATCCTCAAAAGGGCGCTAACGGCAGTTGATGAGCGGAACTTTTTTGAATCCCGAAAATTGGTACTGGGCAAACGGCACACAATGGTAACAACAGCAACAATTTAGCACAGCGGTACTTTTTCGGCACAGCACAGTTAATTTGGTAACGAAAATTTTAATTTTTAATATTTTTAGTCTTATTTTAAATTTTTAATAAAATTTTACTATTTTCTTTTGTTCTTTAATTTTTCTAGGTAGCCGAACACAATCCACAGCTTGGGTTTAGACCTCTTTTGTAAAAATTCGTATGTATGTATTTTTGTGATTTTCACAAAAAAACTTGAATTATTACACACAAATAGAATTATTTCCGCGAGTGTGGGTAAGAACTACCTCTTTTTCAACTTTATTAGATCTGTATTTTTTTTGGGTATGTACCTCTTTTTTCAAAAATTTTCTTATTTCTTTATTTTAGGCACGGTATATAACTTTCGTTTTTCTTTTATTTAATTTAGGCACAATTTCACTAACTGTTTTTATCAAAGTGCACTATTTTTAGAGCTTTAGTATTTTTTAGTAATTTTGATTTACAAATGTATTTTTTTTTTTTGTTTTTTTTTTTTCCTTTTAGCCACTGCACTGCACTGTATGTCTAATTTTTGTGTTGTAGTTTTTTACACACGACCGCGACAGGCACTTTAATTTTTTATTAAATTTATTTAACTGTTTTATGTTTTAGTTTTCAACCAAGCACTCACTTGCACTTAATTATTTTATAAAGAAATGTTTAATTTGCACTATGTCCCTGCTCGGGCGCCATGAAAAATCGCTAATGTTTTTTAGCAACAAATTATTTTAACTTTAACAGATGGATAGGGGAGCGCAAATCACTAATAAAAAACTGATGCCTGTCTTCGCATAAATAAAACACCGCTGTTGCCGATTACTCGTTAACTATGATCTTTTAATGCATACTTTTCTCCTTTTATAATGTTTGTCTTTTCTCCTAATTACCAGTTACTTAGCATAATTCTTCCAATATTCCACAAACGGTAAGTTATTGAAATGTACCTATATGTATATATAGATGTGTGTATATGCACGAATGAGACGAGAAATGCACGCGGGCATAAATATACACACACGATATGCACATAGGTACTCTAGTTAATCTGTATGCATGCAAAATACGTACAATTCGTTTGTGCTATAATTTATGGCAAATTAAAAGGTAATACATTAGGGTGTTTAAAAAGGCAAGAATTTAAATGTTCAGAATTTTATTGTAATTTTATATAAGGTAAGTATGTAAGGTAAGTTTTAATGTATTTTAAGGTAAGTTTTAATGTATTTTAAGGTAAGTATTAATTTAAGTTCTTAGGTAATTATAAATGTAAGTTTTTAAGTAACATTTCATTTTAATTCACATTTCATTTCAATTTGCATTTCATTTTAGGTAACTTAATTTGTTATTTCTTATACTAGTTGTCATCTGATTCAACAATGGGCATCAAACGAAAGTGGAGGTCGAAAGGTTTCATTTATACTTCGATATATTTCGATAAACTTATCGATAACTGAGTTATCGGTCAAAATGTGATGACCAAAAGCCTTAAACTTTGCCTACAACATGGGCATCAAACGAATGGGGAGGTCGAAAAATTTCTTTTATACTTTGATATATTTCGATAAAGTTAACGATAACTGAGTTATCGGTCAAAATGTGATGAGCAAAAGCCTTGAACTTTGCCTAAACCATGGGCATCAAACGAAAGAGGAGGTCGAAAGGTTTCATTTATACTTCTATATATTTCGATATACTTATCCATAACTGAGTTCTCGGTCAAAAGGTTTCATTTATAATTCGATATATTTCGATAAACTTATCGATGACCTAGTTATCGGTCAAAATGTGATGACCAAAAACCTTAAACTTTGCCTACAACATGGGCAGCAAACGAAAGAGGAGGTCGAAAGGTTTCATTTATACTTCGATATATTTCGATAAACTTATCGATGACCTAGTTATCGGTCAAAATGTGATGACCAAAAACCTTAAACTTTGCCTACAACATGGGCATCAAACGAATGGGGAGGTCGAAAAATTTCTTTTATACTTTGATATATTTCGATAAAGTTAACGATAACTGAGTTATCGGTCAAAATGTGATGAGCAAAAGCCTTGAACTTTGCCTAAACCATGGGCATCAAACGAAAGAGGAGGTCGAAAGGTTTCATTTATACTTCGATATATTTCGATATACTTATCCATAACTGAGTTCTCGGTCAAAAGGTTTCATTTATAATTCGATATATTTCGATTCACTTATCGATAGCTGAGTTATCGGTCAAAATGTGATGACCAAAAGCCTTAAACTTTGCCTACAACATGGGCATCAAACGAATGGGGAGGTCGAAAGGTTTCATTTATACTTCGATATATTTCGATAAACTTATCGATTACTGAGTTATCGGTCAAAATGTGATGACCAAAAGCCTTAAACTTAGCCTACAACATGGGCATCAAACGAAAGGGGAGGTCGAAAGGTTTCATTTATACTTCGATATATTTCGATATACATACGTATCCATAACTGAGTTATCGGTCAAAATGTGATGACCAAAAGCCTTAAACTTTGGCTACACCATGGGCATCAAACGAAAGCGGAGGTCGAAAGGTTTCATTTATACTTTGATATATTTCTATAAACTTATCGATAACTGAGTTATCGGTCAATATGTGATGACCAAAAGTCTTAAAATTTGCTTACAATAGGGGTATCAAATGAAAGGGGAGGTCGAAAAATTTCATTTATACTTCGATATATTTCGATTCACTTATCGATAACTGAGTTATCGGTCAAAATGTGATGACCAAAAGCCTTAAACTTTGCCTACAACATGTTCATCAAACGAATGGGGAGGTCGAAAAATTTCTTTTATACTTTGATATATTTCGATAAAGTTAACGATAACTGAGTTATCGGTCAAAATGTGATGAGCAAAGGCCTTGAACTTTGCCTACAATATGGGCAGCAAACGAAAGACTAGGTCGAAAGGTTTCATTTATACTTCGATATATTTCGATATACTTATCCATAACTGAGTTCTCGGTCAAAAGGTTTCATTTATAATTCGATATATTTCGATATACTTATCCATAACTGAGTTATCGGTCAAAATGTGATGACCAAAAGCCTTAAACTTTGACTACACCATGGGCATCAAACGAAAGTGGAGGTCGAAAGGTTTCATTTATACTTCGATATATTTCGATAAACTTATCGATAACTGAGTTATCGGTCAAAATGTGATGGCCAAAAGCCTTAAAATTTGCATGCAATAGGGGTATCAAATGAAAGGGGAGGTCGAAAAATTTCATTTATACTTCGATATATTTCGATAACTGAGTTATCGGTCAAAATGTGATGAGCAAAAGCCTTGAACTTTGCCTACAACATGGGCATCAAACGAAAGCGGAGGTCGAAAGATTTCTTTTATACTTTGATATATTTCGATAAAATTAACGATTACTGAGTTATCGGTCAAAATGTGATTACCAAAAGCCTCAAACTTTGCCTACAATATGGGCTTCAAACGAAAGCGGAGCTCCAAAGGTTTCATTTATACTTCGATATATTTCGATATACTTATCCATAACTGAGTTATCGGTCAAAAGGTTTCATTTATAATTCGATATATTTCGATATACTTATCCATAACTGAGTTATCGGTCAAAATGTGATGACCAAAAGTCTTAAAATTTGCTTACAATAGGGGTATCAAATGAAAGGGGAGGTCGAAAAATTTCATTTATACTTCGATATATTTCGATTCACTTATCGATAGCTGAGTTATCGGTCAAAATGTGATGACCAAAAGCCTTAAACTTTGCCTACAACATGGGCATCAAACGAATGGGGAGGTCGAAAAATTTCTTTTATACTTTGATATATTTCGATAAAGTTAACGATAACTGAGTTATCGGTCAAAATGTGATGACCAAAAGCCTTAAACTTTGCCTACAACATGGGCATCAAACGAATGGGGAGGTGGAAAAATTTCTTTTATACTTTGATATATTTTGATAAAGTTAACGATAACTGAGTTATCGGTCAAAATGTGATGAGCAAAAGCCTTGAACTTTGCCTACAACATGGGCATCAAACGAAAGCGGAGGTCGAAAGATTTCTTTTATACTTTGATATATTTCGATAAAATTAACGATTACTGAGTTATCGGTCAAAATGTGATTACCAAAAGCCTCAAACTTTGCCTACAATATGGGCTTCAAACGAAAGCGGAGCTCCAAAGGTTTCATTTATACTTCGATATATTTCGATATACTTATCCATAACTGAGTTCTCGGTCAAAAGGTTTCATTTATAATTCGATATATTTCGATATACTTATCCATAACTGAGTTATCGGTCAAAAGGTGATGACCAAAAGCCTTAAACTTTGACTAAACCATGGGCATCAAACGAAAGTGGAGGTCGAAAGGTTTCATTTATACTTCGATATATTTCGATAAACTTATCGATGACCTAGTTATCGGTCAAAATGTGATGACCAAAAACCTTAAACTTTGCCTACAACATGGGCAGCAAACGAAAGAGGAGGTCGAAAGGTTTCATTTATACTTCGATATATTTCGATAAACTTATCGATGACCTAGTTATCGGTCAAAATGTGATGACCAAAAACCTTAAACTTTGCCTACAACATGGGCAGCAAATGAAAGAGGAGGTCGAAAGGTTTCATTTATACTTCGATATATTTCGATATACTTATCCATAACTGAGTTATCGGTCAAAAGGTTTCATTTATACTTCGATATATTTCGATATACGTATCTATGTATAACTGAGTTATCGGTCAAAATGTGATGACCAAAAGCCTTAAACTTTGGCTACACCATGGGCATCAAACGAAAGTGGAGGTCGAAAGGTTTCATTTATATTTCGATATATTTCTATAAACTTATCGATAACTGAGTTATCGGTCAAAATGTGATGACCAAAAGCCTTAAAATATGCCTACAACATGGGCATCAAACGAAAGGGGAGGTCGAAAGATTTTTTTTATACTTTGATATATTTCGATAAAATTAACGATAACTAAGTTATCGGTCAAAATCTGATGACCAAAAGCCTTAAACTTTGCCTACAACATGGGCATCAAACGAATGGGGAGGTGGAAAAATTTCTTTTATACTCTGATATATTTCGATAAAGTTAACGATAACTGAGTTATCGGTCAAAATGTGATGGCCAAAAGCCTTAAAATTTGCTTACAATAGGGGTATCAAATGAAAGGGGAGGTCGAAAAATTTCATTTATACTTCGATATATTTCGATTCACTTATCGATAACTGAGTTATCGGTCAAAATGTGATGAGCAAAAGCCTTGAACTTTGCCTACAACATGGGCAGCAAACGAAAGAGGAGGTCGAAAGGTTTCATTTATACTTCGATATATTTCGATATACTTATCCATAACTGAGTTATCGGTCAAAAGGTTTCATTTATACTTCGATATATTTCGATATACGTATCCATAACTGAGTTATCGGTCAAAATGTGATGACCAAAAGCCTTAAACTTTGGCTACACCATGGGCATCAAACGAAAGTGGAGGTCGAAAGGTTTCATTTATACTTCGATATATTTCGACAAACTTATCGATTACTGAGTTATCGGTCAAAATGTGATGACCAAAAGCCTTAAAGTTAGCCTACAACATGGGCATCAAACGAAAGGGGAGGTCGAAAGGTTTCATTTATACTTCGATATATTTCGATATACATACGTATCCATAACTGAGTTATCGGTCAAAATGTGATGACCAAAAGCCTTAAACTTTAGCTACACCATGGGCATCAAACGAAAGTGGAGGTCGGAAGGTTTCATTTATACTTTGATATATTTCTATAAACTTATCGATAACTGAGTTATCGGTCAATATGTGATGACCAAAAGTCTTAAAATTTGCTTACAATAAGGGTATCAAATGAAAGGGGAGGTCGAAAAATTTCATTTATACTTCGATATATTTCGATAAAGTTAACGATAACTGAGTTATCGGTCAAAATGTGATGAGCAAAGGCCTTGAACTTTGCCTACAACATGGGCATCAAACGAATGGGGAGGTCGAAAGATTTCTTTTATACTTTGATATATTTCGATAAAATTAACGATTACTGAGTTATCGGTCAAAATGTGATTACCAAAAGCCTCAAACTTTGCCTACAATATGGGCTTCAAACGAAAGCGGAGCTCCAAAGGTTTCATTTATACTTCAATATATTTCGATATACTTATCCATAACTGAGTTATCGGTCAAAAGGTTTCATTTATAATTCGATATATTTCGATATACTTATCCATAACTGAGTTATCGGTCAAAATGTGATGACCAAAAGTCTTAAAATTTGCTTACAATAGGGGTATCAAATGAAAGGGGAGGTCGAAAAATTTCATTTATACTTCGATATATTTCGATTCACTTATCGATAGCTGAGTTATCGGTCAAAATGTGATGACCAAAAGCCTTAAACTTTGCCTACAACATGGGCATCAAACGAATGGGGAGGTCGAAAAATTTCTTTTATACTTTGATATATTTCGATAAAGTTAACGATAACTGAGTTATCGGTCAAAATGTGATGACCAAAAGCCTTAAACTTTGCCTACAACATGGGCATCAAACGAATGGGGAGGTGGAAAAATTTCTTTTATACTTTGATATATTTTGATAAAGTTAACGATGACTGAGTTATCGGTCAAAATGTGATGAGCAAAAGCCTTGAACTTTGCCTACAACATGGGCATCAAACGAATGGGGAGGTCGAAAAATTTCTTTTATACTTTGATATATTTCGATAAAGTTAACGATAACTGAGTTATCGGTCAAAATGTGATGAGCAAAAGCCTTGAACTTTGCCTAAACCATGGGCATCAAACGAAAGAGGAGGTCGAAAGGTTTCATTTATACTTCGATATATTTCGATATACTTATCCATAACTGAGTTCTCGGTCAAAAGGTTTCATTTATAATTCGATATATTTCGATATACTTATCCATAACTGAGTTATCGGTCAAAAGGTGATGACCAAAAGCCTTAAACTTTGACTAAACCATGGGCATCAAACGAAAGTGGAGGTCGAAAGGTTTCATTTATACTTCGATATATTTCGATAAACTTATCGATGACCTAGTTATCGGTCAAAATGTGATGACCAAAAACCTTAAACTTTGCCTACAACATGGGCAACAAACGAAAGAGGAGGTCGAAAGGTTTCATTTATACTTCGATATATTTCGATAAACTTATCGATGACCTAGTTATCGGTCAAAATGTGATGACCAAAAACCTTAAACTTTGCCTACAACATGGGCAGCAAATGAAAGAGGAGGTCGAAAGGTTTCATTTATACTTCGATATATTTCGATATACTTATCCATAACTGAGTTATCGGTCAAAAGGTTTCATTTATACTTCGATATATTTCGATATACGTATCTATAACTGAGTTATCGGTCAAAATGTGATGACCAAAAGCCTTAAACTTTGGCTACACCATGGGCATCAAACGAAAGTGGAGGTCGAAAGGTTTCATTTATACTTCGATATATTTCGATAAACTTATCGATGACCTAGTTATCGGTCAAAATGTGATGACCAAAAGCCTTAAACTATGCCTACAACATGGGCATCAAACGAAAGGGGAGGTCGAAAGATTTTTTTTATACTTTGATATATTTCGATAAAATTAACGATAACTAAGTTATCGGTCAAAATCTGATGACCAAAAGCCTTAAACTTTGCCTACAACATGGGCATCAGACGAATGGGGAGGTGGAAAAATTTCTTTTATACTTTGATATATTTCGATAAAGTTAACGATAACTGAGTTATCGGTCAAAATGTGATGGCCAAAAGCCTTAAAATTTGCTTACAATAGGGGTATCAAATGAAAGGGGAGGTCGAAAAATTTCATTTATACTTCGATATATTTCGATTCACTTATCGATAACTGAGTTATCGGTCAAAATGTGATGAGCAAAAGCCTTGAACTTTGCCTACAACATGGGCAGGAAACGAAAGAGGAGGTCGAAAGGTTTCATTTATACTTCGATATATTTCGATATACTTATCCATAACTGAGTTATCGGTCAAAAGGTTTCATTTATACTTCGATATATTTCGATATACGTATCCATAACTGAGTTATCGGTCAAAATGTGATGACCAAAAGCCTTAAACTTTGGCTACACCATGGGCATCAAACGAAAGTGGAGGTCGAAAGGTTTCATTTATACTTCGATATATTTCTATAAACTTATCGATAACTGAGTTATCGGTCAAAATGTGATGACCAAAAGCCTTAAAATATGCCTACAACATGGGCATCAAACGAAAGGGGAGGTCGAAAGATTTTTTTATACTTTGATATATTTCGATAAAATTAACGATAACTAAGTTATCGGTCAAAATCTGATGACCAAAAGCCTTAAACTTTGCCTACAACATGGGCATCAAACGAATGGGGAGGTGGAAAAATTTCTTTTATACTTTGATATATTTCGATAAAGTTAACGATAACTGAGTTATCGGTCAAACTGTGATGAGCAAAAGCCTTGAACTTTGCCTAAACCATGGGCATCAAACGAAAGAGGAGGTCGAAAGGTTTCATTTATACTTCGATATATTTCGATATACTTATCCATAACTGAGTTCTCGGTCAAAAGGTTTCATTTATAATTCGATATATTTCGATATACTTATCCATAACTGAGTTATCGGTCAAAATGTGATGACCAAAAGCCTTAAACTTTGGCTACACCATGGGCATCAAACGAAAGTGGAGGTCGAAAGGTTTCATTTATACTTCGATATATTTCGATATACTTATCCATAACTGAGTTATCGGTCAAAAGGTTTCATTTATACTTCGATATATTTCGATATACGTATCCATAACTGAGTTATCGGTCAAAATGTGATGACCAAAAGCCTTGAACTTTGCCTACAACATGGGCATCAAACGGAGGGGAGGTCGAAAGATTTTTTTTATACTCTGATATATTTCGATAAAATTAACGATAACTAAGTTATCGGTCAAAATCTGATGACCAAAAGCCTTAAACTTTGCCTACAACATGGGCATCAAACGAATGGGGAGGTGGAAAAATTTCTTTTATACTTTGATATATTTCGATAAAGTTAACGATAACTGAGTTATCGGTCAAAATGTGATGGCCAAAAGCCTTAAAATTTGCTTACAATAGGGGTATCAAATGAAAGGGGAGGTCGAAAAATTTCATTTATACTTCGATATATTTCGATTCACTTATCGATAACTGAGTTATCGGTCAAAATGTGATGAGCAAAAGCCTTGAACTTTGCCTACAACATGGGCAGCAAACGAAAGAGGAGGTCGAAAGGTTTCATTTATACTTCGATATATTTCGATATACTTATCCATAACTGAGTTATCGGTCAAAAGGTTTCATTTATACTTCGATATATTTCGATATACGTATCCATAACTGAGTTATCGGTCAAAATGTGATGACCAAAAGCCTTAAACTTTGGCTACACCATGGGCATCAAACGAAAGTGGAGGTCGAAAGGTTTCATTTATACTTCGATATATTTCGATAAACTTATCGATTACTGAGTTATCGGTCAAAATGTGATGACCAAAAGCCTTAAAGTTAGCCTACAACATGGGCATCAAACGAAAGGGGAGGTCGAAAGGTTTCATTTATACTTCGATATATTTCGATATACATACGTATCCATAACTGAGTTATCGGTCAAAATGTGATGACCAAAAGCCTTAAACTTTGGCTACACCATGGGCATCAAACGAAAGTGGAGGTCGGAAGGTTTCATTTATACTTTGATATATTTCTATAAACTTATCGATAACTGAGTTATCGGTCAATATGTGATGACCAAAAGCCTTGAACTTTGCCTAAGCCATGGGCATCAAACGAAAGAGGAGGTCGAAAGGTTTCATTTATACTTCGATATATTTCGATATACTTATCCATAACTGAGTTCTCGGTCAAAAGGTTTCATTTATAATTCGATATATTTCGATATACTTATCCATAACTGAGTTATCGGTCAAAAGGTGATGACCAAAAGCCTTAAACTTTGACTAAACCATGGGCATCAAACGAAAGTGGAGGTCGAAAGGTTTCATTTATACTTCGATATATTTCGATAAACTTATCGATGACCTAGTTATCGGTCAAAATGTGATGACCAAAAACCTTAAACTTTGCCTACAACATGGGCAGCAAACGAAAGAGGAGGTCGAAAGGTTTCATTTATACTTCGATATATTTCGATAAACTTATCGATGACCTAGTTATCGGTCAAAATGTGATGACCAAAAACCTTAAACTTTGCCTACAACATGGGCAGCAAATGAAAGAGGAGGTCGAAAGGTTTCATTTATACTTCGATATATTTCGATATACTTATCCATAACTGAGTTATCGGTCAAAAGGTTTCATTTATACTTCGATATATTTCGATATACGTATCTATAACTGAGTTATCGGTCAAAATGTGATGACCAAAAGCCTTAAACTTTGGCTGCACCATGGGCATCAAACGAAAGTGGAGGTCGAAAGGTTTCATTTATACTTCGATATATTTCGATAAACTTATCGATGACCTAGTTATCGGTCAAAATGTGATGACCAAAAGCCTTAAACTATGCCTACAACATGGGCATCAAACGAAAGGGGAGGTCGAAAGATTTTTTTTATACTTTGATATATTTCGATAAAATTAACGATAACTAAGTTATCGGTCAAAATCTGATGACCAAAAGCCTTAAACTTTGCCTACAACATGGGCATCAGACGAATGGGGAGGTGGAAAAATTTCTTTTATACTTTGATATATTTCGATAAAGTTAACGATAACTGAGTTATCGGTCAAAATGTGATGGCCAAAAGCCTTAAAATTTGCTTACAATAGGGGTATCAAATGAAAGGGGAGGTCGAAAAATTTCATTTATACTTCGATATATTTCGATTCACTTATCGATAACTGAGTTATCGGTCAAAATGTGATGAGCAAAAGCCTTGAACTTTGCCTACAACATGGGCAGGAAACGAAAGAGGAGGTCGAAAGGTTTCATTTATACTTCGATATATTTCGATATACTTATCCATAACTGAGTTATCGGTCAAAAGGTTTCATTTATACTTCGATATATTTCGATATACGTATCCATAACTGAGTTATCGGTCAAAATGTGATGACCAAAAGCCTTAAACTTTGGCTACACCATGGGCATCAAACGAAAGTGGAGGTCGAAAGGTTTCATTTATACTTCGATATATTTCGATAAACTTATCGATTACTGAGTTATCGGTCAAAATGTGATGACCAAAAGCCTTAAAGTTAACCTACAACATGGGCAGCAAACGAAAGAGGAGGTCGAAAGGTTTCATTTATACTTCGATATATTTCGATATACTTATCCATAACTGAGTTATCGGTCAAAAGGTTTCATTTATACTTCGATATATTTCGATATACGTATCCATAACTGAGTTATCGGTCAAAATGTGATGACCAAAAGCCTTAAACTTTGGCTACACCATGGGCATCAAACGAAAGTGGAGGTCGAAAGGTTTCATTTATACTTCGATATATTTCGATTCACTTATCGATAACTGAGTTATCGGTCAAAATGTGATGAGCAAAAGCCTTGAACTTTGCCTACAACATGGGCAGCAAACGAAAGAGGAGGTCGAAAGGTTTAATTTATACTTCGATATATTTCGATATACTTATCCATAACTGAGTTATCGGTCAAAAGGTTTCATTTATACTTCGATATATTTCGATATACGTATCCATAACTGAGTTATCGGTCAAAATGTGATGACCAAAAGCCTTAAACTTTGGCTACACCATGGGCATCAAACGAAAGTGGAGGTCGAAAGGTTTCATTTATACTTCGATATATTTCGATAAACTTATCGATTACTGAGTTATCGGTCAAAATGTGATGACCAAAAGCCTTAAAGTTAGCCTACAACATGGGCATCAAACGAAAGGGGAGGTCGAAAGGTTTCATTTATACTTCGATATATTTCGATATACATACGTATCCATAACTGAGTTATCGGTCAAAATGTGATTACCAAAAGCCTCAAACTTTGCCTACAATATGGGCTTCAAACGAAAGCGGAGCTCCAAAGGTTTCATTTATACTTCGATATATTTCGATATACTTATCCATAACTGAGTTATCGGTCAAAAGGTTTCATTTATAATTCGATATATTTCGATATACTTATCCATAACTGAGTTATCGGTCAAAATGTGATGACCAAAAGTCTTAAAATTTGCTTACAATAGGGGTATCAAATGAAAGGGGAGGTCGAAAAATTTCATTTATACTTCGATATATTTCGATTCACTTATCGATAGCTGAGTTATCGGTCAAAATGTGATGACCAAAAGCCTTAAACTTTGCCTACAACATGGGCATCAAACGAATGGGGAGGTCGAAAAATTTCTTTTATACTTTGATATATTTCGATAAAGTTAACGATAACTGAGTTATCGGTCAAAATGTGATGACCAAAAGCCTTAAACTTTGCCTACAACATGGGCATCAAACGAATGGGGAGGTGGAAAAATTTCTTTTATACTTTGATATATTTTGATAAAGTTAACGATAACTGAGTTATCGGTCAAAATGTGATGAGCAAAAGCCTTGAACTTTGCCTACAACATGGGCATCAAACGAAAGCGGAGGTCGAAAGATTTCTTTTATACTTTGATATATTTCGATAAAATTAACGATTACTGAGTTATCGGTCAAAATGTGATTACCAAAAGCCTCAAACTTTGCCTACAATATGGGCTTCAAACGAAAGCGGAGCTCCAAAGGTTTCATTTATACTTCGATATATTTCGATATACTTATCCATAACTGAGTTCTCGGTCAAAAGGTTTCATTTATAATTCGATATATTTCGATATACTTATCCATAACTGAGTTATCGGTCAAAAGGTGATGACCAAAAGCCTTAAACTTTGACTAAACCATGGGCATCAAACGAAAGTGGAGGTCGAAAGGTTTCATTTATACTTCGATATATTTCGATAAACTTATCGATGACCTAGTTATCGGTCAAAATGTGATGACCAAAAACCTTAAACTTTGCCTACAACATGGGCAGCAAACGAAAGAGGAGGTCGAAAGGTTTCATTTATACTTCGATATATTTCGATAAACTTATCGATGACCTAGTTATCGGTCAAAATGTGATGACCAAAAACCTTAAACTTTGCCTACAACATGGGCAGCAAATGAAAGAGGAGGTCGAAAGGTTTCATTTATACTTCGATATATTTCGATATACTTATCCATAACTGAGTTATCGGTCAAAAGGTTTCATTTATACTTCGATATATTTCGATATACGTATCTATAACTGAGTTATCGGTCAAAATGTGATGACCAAAAGCCTTAAACTTTGGCTACACCATGGGCATCAAACGAAAGTGGAGGTCGAAAGGTTTCATTTATATTTCGATATATTTCTATAAACTTATCGATAACTGAGTTATCGGTCAAAATGTGATGACCAAAAGCCTTAAAATATGCCTACAACATGGGCATCAAACGAAAGGGGAGGTCGAAAGATTTTTTTTATACTTTGATATATTTCGATAAAATTAACGATAACTAAGTTATCGGTCAAAATCTGATGACCAAAAGCCTTAAACTTTGCCTACAACATGGGCATCAAACGAATGGGGAGGTGGAAAAATTTCTTTTATACTCTGATATATTTCGATAAAGTTAACGATAACTGAGTTATCGGTCAAAATGTGATGGCCAAAAGCCTTAAAATTTGCTTACAATAGGGGTATCAAATGAAAGGGGAGGTCGAAAAATTTCATTTATACTTCGATATATTTCGATTCACTTATCGATAACTGAGTTATCGGTCAAAATGTGATGAGCAAAAGCCTTGAACTTTGCCTACAACATGGGCAGCAAACGAAAGAGGAGGTCGAAAGGTTTCATTTATACTTCGATATATTTCGATATACTTATCCATAACTGAGTTATCGGTCAAAAGGTTTCATTTATACTTCGATATATTTCGATATACGTATCCATAACTGAGTTATCGGTCAAAATGTGATGACCAAAAGCCTTAAACTTTGGCTACACCATGGGCATCAAACGAAAGTGGAGGTCGAAAGGTTTCATTTATACTTCGATATATTTCGACAAACTTATCGATTACTGAGTTATCGGTCAAAATGTGATGACCAAAAGCCTTAAAGTTAGCCTACAACATGGGCATCAAACGAAAGGGGAGGTCGAAAGGTTTCATTTATACTTCGATATATTTCGATATACATACGTATCCATAACTGAGTTATCGGTCAAAATGTGATGACCAAAAGCCTTAAACTTTGGCTACACCATGGGCATCAAACGAAAGTGGAGGTCGGAAGGTTTCATTTATACTTTGATATATTTCTATAAACTTATCGATAACTGAGTTATCGGTCAATATGTGATGACCAAAAGTCTTAAAATTTGCTTACAATAAGGGTATCAAATGAAAGGGGAGGTCGAAAAATTTCATTTATACTTCGATATATTTCGATAAAGTTAACGATAACTGAGTTATCGGTCAAAATGTGATGAGCAAAGGCCTTGAACTTTGCCTACAACATGGGCATCAAACGAATGGGGAGGTCGAAAGATTTCTTTTATACTTTGATATATTTCGATAAAATTAACGATTACTGAGTTATCGGTCAAAATGTGATTACCAAAAGCCTCAAACTTTGCCTACAATATGGGCTTCAAACGAAAGCGGAGCTCCAAAGGTTTCATTTATACTTCAATATATTTCGATATACTTATCCATAACTGAGTTATCGGTCAAAAGGTTTCATTTATAATTCGATATATTTCGATATACTTATCCATAACTGAGTTATCGGTCAAAATGTGATGACCAAAAGTCTTAAAATTTGCTTACAATAGGGGTATCAAATGAAAGGGGAGGTCGAAAAATTTCATTTATACTTCGATATATTTCGATTCACTTATCGATAGCTGAGTTATCGGTCAAAATGTGATGACCAAAAGCCTTAAACTTTGCCTACAACATGGGCATCAAACGAATGGGGAGGTCGAAAAATTTCTTTTATACTTTGATATATTTCGATAAAATTAACGATAACTGAGTTATCGGTCAAAATGTGATGACCAAAAGCCTTAAACTTTGCCTACAACATGGGCATCAAACGAATGGGGAGGTGGAAAAATTTCTTTTATACTTTGATATATTTTGATAAAGTTAACGATGACTGAGTTATCGGTCAAAATGTGATGAGCAAAAGCCTTGAACTTTGCCTACAACATGGGCATCAAACGAATGGGGAGGTCGAAAAATTTCTTTTATACTTTGATATATTTCGATAAAGTTAACGATAACTGAGTTATCGGTCAAAATGTGATGAGCAAAAGCCTTGAACTTTGCCTAAACCATGGGCATCAAACGAAAGAGGAGGTCGAAAGGTTTCATTTATACTTCGATATATTTCGATATACTTATCCATAACTGAGTTCTCGGTCAAAAGGTTTCATTTATAATTCGATATATTTCGATATACTTATCCATAACTGAGTTATCGGTCAAAAGGTGATGACCAAAAGCCTTAAACTTTGACTAAACCATGGGCATCAAACGAAAGTGGAGGTCGAAAGGTTTCATTTATACTTCGATATATTTCGATAAACTTATCGATGACCTAGTTATCGGTCAAAATGTGATGACCAAAAACCTTAAACTTTGCCTACAACATGGGCAGCAAACGAAAGAGGAGGTCGAAAGGTTTCATTTATACTTCGATATATTTCGATAAACTTATCGATGACCTAGTTATCGGTCAAAATGTGATGACCAAAAACCTTAAACTTTGCCTACAACATGGGCAGCAAATGAAAGAGGAGGTCGAAAGGTTTCATTTATACTTCGATATATTTCGATATACTTATCCATAACTGAGTTATCGGTCAAAAGGTTTCATTTATACTTCGATATATTTCGATATACGTATCTATAACTGAGTTATCGGTCAAAATGTGATGACCAAAAGCCTTAAACTTTGGCTACACCATGGGCATCAAACGAAAGTGGAGGTCGAAAGGTTTCATTTATACTTCGATATATTTCGATAAACTTATCGATGACCTAGTTATCGGTCAAAATGTGATGACCAAAAGCCTTAAACTATGCCTACAACATGGGCATCAAACGAAAGGGGAGGTCGAAAGATTTTTTTTATACTTTGATATATTTCGATAAAATTAACGATAACTAAGTTATCGGTCAAAATCTGATGACCAAAAGCCTTAAACTTTGCCTACAACATGGGCATCAGACGAATGGGGAGGTGGAAAAATTTCTTTTATACTTTGATATATTTCGATAAAGTTAACGATAACTGAGTTATCGGTCAAAATGTGATGGCCAAAAGCCTTAAAATTTGCTTACAATAGGGGTATCAAATGAAAGGGGAGGTCGAAAAATTTCATTTATACTTCGATATATTTCGATTCACTTATCGATAACTGAGTTATCGGTCAAAATGTGATGAGCAAAAGCCTTGAACTTTGCCTACAACATGGGCAGGAAACGAAAGAGGAGGTCGAAAGGTTTCATTTATACTTCGATATATTTCGATATACTTATCCATAACTGAGTTATCGGTCAAAAGGTTTCATTTATACTTCGATATATTTCGATATACGTATCCATAACTGAGTTATCGGTCAAAATGTGATGACCAAAAGCCTTGAACTTTGCCTACAACATGGGCATCAAACGGAGGGGAGGTCGAAAGATTTTTTTTATACTCTGATATATTTCGATAAAATTAACGACAACTAAGTTATCGGTCAAAATCTGATGACCAAAAGCCTTAAACTTTGCCTACAACATGGGCATCAAACGAATGGGGAGGTGGAAAAATTTCTTTTATACTTTGATATATTTCGATAAAGTTAACGATAACTGAGTTATCGGTCAAAATGTGATGGCCAAAAGCCTTAAAATTTGCTTACAATAGGGGTATCAAATGAAAGGGGAGGTCGAAAAATTTCATTTATACTTCGATATATTTCGATTCACTTATCGATAACTGAGTTATCGGTCAAAATGTGATGAGCAAAAGCCTTGAACTTTGCCTACAACATGGGCAGCAAACGAAAGAGGAGGTCGAAAGGTTTCATTTATACTTCGATATATTTCGATATACTTATCCATAACTGAGTTATCGGTCAAAAGGTTTCATTTATACTTCGATATATTTCGATATACGTATCCATAACTGAGTTATCGGTCAAAATGTGATGACCAAAAGCCTTGAACTTTGCCTACAACATGGGCATCAAACGGAGGGGAGGTCGAAAGATTTTTTTTATACTCTGATATATTTCGATAAAATTAACGATAACTAAGTTATCGGTCAAAATCTGATGACCAAAAGCCTTAAACTTTGCCTACAACATGGGCATCAAACGAATGGGGAGGTGGAAAAAATTCTTTTATACTTTGATATATTTCGATAAAGTTAACGATAACTGAGTTATCGGTCAAAATGTGATGGCCAAAAGCCTTAAAATTTGCTTACAATAGGGGTATCAAATGAAAGGGGAGGTCGAAAAATTTCATTTATACTTCGATATATTTCGATTCACTTATCGATAACTGAGTTATCGGTCAAAATGTGATGAGCAAAAGCCTTGAACTTTGCCTACAACATGGGCAGCAAACGAAAGAGGAGGTCGAAAGGTTTCATTTATACTTCGATATATTTCGATATACTTATCCATAACTGAGTTCTCGGTCAAAAGGTTTCATTTATAATTCGATATATTTCGATGTACTTATCCATAACTGAGTTATCGGTCAAAATGTGATGACCAAAAGCCTTAAACTTTGGCTACACCATGGGCATCAAACGAAAGTGGAGGTCGAAAGGTTTCATTTATACTTCGATATATTTCGATATACTTATCCATAACTGAGTTATCGGTCAAAAGGTTTCATTTATACTTCGATATATTTCGATATACGTATCCATAACTGAGTTATCGGTCAAAATGTGATGACCAAAAGCCTTGAACTTTGCCTACAACATGGGCATCAAACGGAGGGGAGGTCGAAAGATTTTTTTTATACTCTGATATATTTCGATAAAATTAACGATAACTAAGTTATCGGTCAAAATCTGATGACCAAAAGCCTTAAACTTTGCCTACAACATGGGCATCAAACGAATGGGGAGGTGGAAAAATTTCTTTTATACTTTGATATATTTCGATAAAGTTAACGATAACTGAGTTATCGGTCAAAATGTGATGGCCAAAAGCCTTAAAATTTGCTTACAATAGGGGTATCAAATGAAAGGGGAGGTCGAAAAATTTCATTTATACTTCGATATATTTCGATTCACTTATCGATAACTGAGTTATCGGTCAAAATGTGATGAGCAAAAGCCTTGAACTTTGCCTACAACATGGGCAGCAAACGAAAGAGGAGGTCGAAAGGTTTCATTTATACTTCGATATATTTCGATATACTTATCCATAACTGAGTTATCGGTCAAAAGGTTTCATTTATACTTCGATATATTTCGATATACGTATCCATAACTGAGTTATCGGTCAAAATGTGATGACCAAAAGCCTTAAACTTTGGCTACACCATGGGCATCAAACGAAAGTGGAGGTCGAAAGGTTTCATTTATACTTCGATATATTTCGATAAACTTATCGATTACTGAGTTATCGGTCAAAATGTGATGACCAAAAGCCTTAAAGTTAGCCTACAACATGTGCATCAAACGAAAGGGGAGGTCGAAAGGTTTCATTTATACTTCGATATATTTCGATATACATACGTATCCATAACTGAGTTATCGGTCAAAATGTGATGGCCAAAAGCCTTAAACTTTGGCTACACCATGGGCATCAAACGAAAGTGGAGGTCGGAAGGTTTCATTTATACTTTGATATATTTCTATAAACTTATCGATAACTGAGTTATCGGTCAATATGTGATGACCAAAAGTCTTAAAATTTGCTTACAATAGGGGTATCAAATGAAAGGGGAGGTCGAAAAATTTCATTTATACTTCGATATATTTCGATAAAGTTAACGATAACTGAGTTATCGGTCAAAATGTGATGAGCAAAGGCCTTGAACTTTGCCTACAATATGGGCAGCAAACGAAAGAGGAGGCCGAAAGGTTTCATTTATACTTCGATATATTTCGATATACGTATCCATAACTGAGTTATCGGTCAAAATGTGATGACCAAAAGCCTTAAACTTTGACTACACCATGGGCATCAAACGAAAGTGGAGGTCGAAAGGTTTCATTTATACTTCGATATATTTCGATAAACTTATCGATAACTGAGTTATCGGTCAAAATGTGATGACCAAAAGCCTTAAACTTTGCCTACAACATGGGCATCAAACGAAAGGGGAGGTCGAAAGATTTTTTTTATACTTTGATATATTTCGATAAAATTAACGATAACTAAGTTATCGGTCAAAATGTGATGACCAAAAGCCTTAAACTTTGCCTACAACATGGGCATCAAACGAATGGGGAGGTGGAAAAATGTCTTTTATACTTTGATATATTTCGATAAAGTTAACGATAACTGAGTTATCGGTCAAAATGTGATGGCCAAAAGCCTTAAAATTTGCTTACAATAGGGGTATCAAATGAAAGGGGAGGTCGAAAAATTTCATTTATACTTCGATATATTTCGTTTCACTTATCGATAAATGAGTTATCGGTCAAAATGTGATGACCAAAAGCCTTAAACTTTGCCTACAACATGGGCATCAAACGAATGGGGAGGTCGAAAAATTTCTTTTATACTTTGATATATTTCGATAAAGTTAACGATAACTGAGTTATCGGTCAAAATGTGATGAGCAAAGGCCTTGAACTTTGCCTACAATATGGGCAGCAAACGAAAGAGGAGGTCGAAAGGTTTCATTTATACTTCGATATATTTCGATATACTTATCCATAACTGAGTTATCGGTCAAAAGGGTTCATTTATACTTCGATATATTTCGATATACGTATCCATAACTGAGTTATCGGTCAAAATGTGATGACCAAAAGCCTTAAACTTTGGCTACACCATGGGCATCAAACGAAAGTGGAGGTCGAAAAGTTTCATTTATACTTCGATATATTTCGATAAACTTATCGATTACTGAGTTATCGGTCAAAATGTGATGACCAAAAGTCTTAAACTTTGCCTACAACATGGGCATCAAACGAAAGAGGAGGTCGAAAGGTTTCATTTATACTTCGATATATTTCGATATACATACGTATCCATAACTGAGTTATCGGTCACAATGTGATGACCAAAAGCCTTAAACTTTGCTTACAATAGGGGTATCAAATGAAAGGGGAGGTCGAAAAATTTCATTTATACTTCGATATATTTCGATTCACTTATCGATAACTGAGTTATCGGTCAAAATGTGATGACCAAAAGCCTTAAACTTTGCCTACAACATGGGCATCAAACGAATGGGGAGGTCGAAAAATTTCTTTTATACTTTGATATATTTCGATAAAGTTAACGATAACTGAGTTATCGGTCAAAATGTGATGAGCAAAGGCCTTGAACTTTGCCTACAATATGGGCAGCAAACGAAAGAGGAGGTCGAAAGGTTTCATTTATACTTCGATATATTTCGATATACTTATCCATAACTGAGTTCTCGGTCAAAAGGTTTCATTTATAATTCTATATATTTCGATATACTTATCCATAACTGAGTTATCGGTCAAAATGTGATGACCAAAAGCCTTAAACTTTGACTACACCATGGGCATCAAACGAAAGTGGAGGTCGAAAGGTTTCATTTATACTTCGATATATTTCGATAAACTTATCGATAACTGAGTTATCGGTCAAAATGTGATGGCCAAAAGCCTTAAAATTTTGCTTGCAATAGGGGTAGGTCGAAAAATTTCATTTATACTTCGATATATTTCGATTCACTTATCGATAACTGAGTTATCGGTCAAAATGTGATGAGCAAAAGCCTTGAACTTTGCCTACAACATGGGCTTCAAACGAAAGCGGAGGTCGAAAGATTTCTTTTATACTTTGATATATTTCGATAAAATTAACGATTACTGAGTTATCGGTCAAAATGTGATTACCAAAAGCCTCAAACTTTGCCTACAATATGGGCTTCAAACGAAAGCGGAGCTCCAAAGATTTCATTTATACTTCGATATATTTCGATATACTTATCCATAACTGAGGGATCGGTCAAAAGGTTTCATTTATACTTCGATATATTTCGATAACTTATCCATAACTGAGTTATCGGTCAAAAGGTTTCATTTATACTTCGATATATTTCGATATACGTATCATTAACTGAGTTATCGGTCAAAATGTGATGACCAAAAGCCTTAAACTTTGGCTACACCATGGGCATCAAACGAAAGTGGAGGTCGAAAGGTTTCATTTATACTTCGATATATTTCGATAAACTTATCGATAACTGAGTTATCGGTCAAAATGTGATGACCAAAAGCCTTAAACTTTGCCTACAACATGGGCATCAAACGAAAGGGGAGGTCGAAAGATTTTTTTTATACTTTGATATATTTCGATATACTTATCCATAACTGAGTTATCGGTCAAGATGTGATGACCAAAAGCCTTAAACTTTGGCTACACCATGGGCATCAAACGAAAGTGGAGGTCGAAAGGTTTCATTTATACTTCGATATATTTCGATAAACTTATCGATAACTGAGTTATCGGTCAAAATGTGATGACCAAAAGCCTTAAAATTTGCTTACAATAAGGGTATCAAATGAAAGGGGAGGTCGAAAAATTTCATTTATACTTCGATATATTTCGATTCACTTATCGATAACTGAGTTATCGGTCAAAATGTGATGACCAAAAGCCTTAAAGTTTGCCTACAACATGGGCATCAAACGAATGGGGAGGTCGAAAAATTTCTTTTATTCTTTGATATATTTCGATAAAGTTAACGATAACTGAGTTATCGGTCAAAATGTGATGAGCAAAAGCCTTGAACTTTGCCTACAATATGGGCAGCAAACGAAAGAGGAGGTCGAAAGGTTTCATTTATACTTCGATATATTTCGATATACTTATCCATAACTGAGTTCTCGGTCAAAAGGTTTCATTTATAATTCGATATATTTCGATATACTTATCCATAACTGAGTTATCGGTCAAAATGTGATGACCAAAAGCCTTAAACTTTGACTAAACCATGGGCATCAAACGAAAGTGGAGGTCGAAAGGTTTCATTTATACTTCGATATATTTCGATAAACTTATCGATGACCTAGTTATCGGTCAAAATGTGATGACCAAAAACCTTAAACTTTGCCTACAACATGGGCAGCAAACGAAAGAGGAGGTCGAAAGGTTTCATTTATACTTCGATATATTTCGATAAACTTATCGATGACCTAGTTATCGGTCAAAATGTGATGACCAAAAACCTTAAACTTTGCCTACAACATTGGCAACAAATGAAAGAGGAGGTCGAAAGGTTTCATTTATACTTCGATATATTTCGATATACTTATCCATAACTGAGTTATCGGTCAAAAGGTTTCATTTATACTTCGATATATTTCGATATACGTATCTATAACTGAGTTATCGGTCAAAATGTGATGACCAAAAGCCTTAAACTTTGGCTACACCATGGGCATCAAACGAAAGTGGAGGTCGAAAGGTTTCATTTATACTTCGATATATTTCGATAAACTTATCGATAACTGAGTTATCGGTCAAAATGTGATGACCAAAAGCCTTAAACTATGCCTACAACATGGGCATCAAACGAAAGGGGAGGTCGAAAGATTTTTTTTATACTTTGATATATTTCGATAAAATTAACGATAACTAAGTTATCGGTCAAAATCTGATGACCAAAAGCCTTAAACTTTGCCTACAACATGGTCATCAAACGAATGGGGAGGTGGAAAAATTTCTTTTATACTTTGATATATTTCGATAAAGTTAACGATAACTGAGTTATCGGTCAAAATGTGATGGCCAAAAGCATTAAAATTTGCTTACAATAGGGGTATCAAATGAAAGGGGAGGTCGAAAAATTTCATTTATACTTCGATATATTTCGATATACATACGTATCCATAACTGAGTTATCGGTCAAAATGTGATGACCAAAAGCCTTAAACTTTGCCTACAACATGGGCATCAAACGAATGGGGAGGTCGAAAAATTTCTTTTATACTTTGATATATTTCGATAAAGTTAACGATAACTGAGTTATCGGTCAAAATGTGATGAGCAAAGGCCTTGAACTTTGCCTACAATATGGGCAGCAAACGAAAGAGGAGGTCGAAAGGTTTCATTTATACTTCGATATATTTCGATATACTTATCCATAACTGAGTTCTCGGTCAAAAGGTTTCATTTATAATTCGATATATTTCGATATACTTATCCATAACTGAGTTATCGGTCAAAATGTGATGACCAAAAGCCTTAAACTTTGACTACACCATGGGCATCAAACGAAAGTGGAGGTCGAAAGGTTTCATTTATACTTCGATATATTTCGATAAACTTATCGATAACTGAGTTATCGGTCAAAATGTGATGGCCAAAAGCCTTAAAATTTGCTTGCAATAGGGGTATCAAATGAAAGGGGAGGTCGAAAAATTTCATTTATACTTCGATATATTTCGATAACTGAGTTATCGGTCAAAATGTGATGAGCAAAAGCCTTGAACTTTGCCTACAACATGGGCATCAAACGAAAGCGGAGGTCGAAAGATTTCTTTTATACTTTGATATATTTCGATAAAATTAACGATTACTGAGTTATCGGTCAAAATGTGATTACCAAAAGCCTCAAACTTTGCCTACAATATGGGCTTCAAACGAAAGCGGAGCTCCAAAGGTTTCATTTATACTTCGATATATTTCGATATACTTATCCATAACTGAGTTATCGGTCAAAAGGTTTCATTTATACTTCGATATAATTCGATATACTTATCCATAACTGAGTTATCGGTCAATATGTCATGACCAAAAGTCTTAAAATTTGCTTACAATAGGGGTATCAAATGAAAGGGGAGGTCGAAAAATTTCATTTATACTTCGATATATTTCGATTCACTTATCGGTAACTGAGTTATCGGTCAAAATGTGATGACCAAAAGCCTTAAACTTTGCCTACAACATGGGCATCAAACGAATGGGGAGGTCGAAAAATTTCTTTTATACTTTGATATATTTCGATAAAGTTAACGATAACTGAGTTATCGGTCAAAATGTGATGAGCAAAGGCCTTGAACTTTGCCTACAACATGGGCATCAAACGAAAGCGGAGGTCGAAAGATTTCTTTTATACTTTGATATATTTCGATAAACTTATCGATTACTGAGTTATCGGTCAAAATGTGATGACCAAAAGTCTTAAACTTTGCCTACAACATGGGCATCAAACGAAAGGGGAGGCCGAAAGGTTTCATTTATACTTCGATATATTTCGATATACATACGTATCCATAACTGAGTTATCGGTCACAATGTGATGACCAAAAGCCTTAAACTTTGGCTACACCATGGGCATCAAACGAAAGTGGAGGTCGAAAGGTTTCATTTATAGTTTGATATATTTCTATAAACTTATCGATAACTGAGTTATCGGTCAAAATGTGATGACCAAAAGTCTTAAAATTTGCTTACAATAGGGGTATCAAATGAAAGGGGAGGTCGAAAAATTTCATTTATACTTCGATATATTTCGATTCACTTATCGATAACTGAGTTATCGGTCAAAATGTGATGACCAAAAGCCTTAAACTTTGCCTACAACATGGGCATCAAACGAATGGGGAGGTCGAAAAATTTCTTTTATACTTTGATATATTTCGATAAAGTTAACGATAACTGAGTTATCGGTCAAAATGTGATGAGCAAAGGCCTTGAACTTTGCCTACAATATGGGCAGCAAACGAAAGAGGAGGTCGAAAGGTTTCATTTATACTTCGATAGATTTCGATATACTTATCCATAACTGAGTTATCGGTCAAAAGGTTTCATTTATACTTCGATATATTTCGATATACGTATCCACAACTGAGTTATCGGTCAAAATGTGATGACCAAAAGTCTTAAAATTTGCTTACAATAGGGGTATCAAATGAAAGGGGAGGTCGAAAAATTTCATTTATACTTCGATATATTTCGATATACGTATCATTAACTGAGTTATCGGTCAAAATGTGATGACCAAAAGCCTTAAACTTTGGCTACACCATAGGCATCAAACGAAAGTGGAGGTCGAAAGGTTTCATTTATACTTCGATATATTTCGATAAACTTATCGATAACAGAGCTATCGGTCAAAATGTGATGACCAAAAGCCTTAAACTTTGCCTACAACATGGGCATCAAACGAAAGGGGAGGTCGAAAGATTTTTTTTATACTTTGATATATTTCGATATACTTATCCATAACTGAGTTATCGGTCAAAATGTGATGACCAAAAGCCTTAAACTTTGGCTACACCATGGGCATCAAACGAAAGTGGAGGTCGAAAGGTTTCATTTATACTTCGATATATTTCGATAAACTTATCGATAACTGAGTTATCGGTCAAAATGTGATGACCAAAAGCCTTAAAATTTGCTTACAATAGGGGTATCAAATGAAAGGGGAGGTCGAAAAATTTCATTTATACTTCGATATATGTCGATTCACTTATCGATAACTGAGTTATCGGTCAAAATGTGATGAGCAAAAGCCTTGAACTTTGCCTACAATATGGGCAGCAAACGAAAGAGGAGGTCGAAAGGTTTCATTTATACTTCGATATATTTCGATATACTTATCCATAACTGAGTTCTCGGTCAAAAGGTTTCATTTATAATTCGATATATTTCGATATACTTATCCATAACTGAGTTATCGGTCAAAATGTGATGACCAAAAGCCTTAAACTTTGACTAAACCATGGGCATCAAACGAAAGTGGAGGTCGAAAGGTTTCATTTATACTTCGATATATTTCGATAAACTTATCGATGACCTAGTTATCGGTCAAAATGTGATGACCAAAAACCTTAAACTTTGCCTACAACATGGGCAGCAAACGAAAGAGGAGGTCGAAAGGTTTCATTTATACTTCGATATATTTCGATAAACTTATCGATGACCTAGTTATCGGTCAAAATGTGATGACCAAAAACCTTAAACTTTGCCTACAACATGGGCAGCAAATGAAAGAGGAGGTCGAAAGGTTTCATTTATACTTCGATATATTTCGATATACTTATCCATAACTGAGTTATCGGTCAAAAGGTTTCATTTATACTTCGATATATTTCGATATACGTATCTATAACTGAGTTATCGGTCAAAATGTGATGACCAAAAGCCTTAAACTTTGGCTACACCATGGGCATCAAACGAAAGTGGAGGTCGAAAGGTTTCATTTATACTTCGATATATTTCGATAAACTTATCGATAACTGAGTTATCGGTCAAAATGTGATGACCAAAAGCCTTAAACTATGCCTACAACATGGGCATCAAACGAAAGGGGAGGTCGAAAGATTTTTTTTATACTTTGATATATTTCGATAAAATTAACGATAACTAAGTTATCGGTCAAAATCTGATGACCAAAAGCCTTAAACTTTGCCTACAACATGGGCATCAAACGAATGGGGAGGTGGAAAAATTTCTTTTATACTTTGATATATTTCGATAAAGTTAACGATAACTGAGTTATCGGTCAAAATGTGATGGCCAAAAGCCTTAAAATTTGCTTACAATAGGGGTATCAAATGAAAGGGGAGGTCGAAAAATTTCATTTATACTTCGATATATTTCGATATACATACGTATCCATAACTGAGTTATCGGTCAAAATGTGATGACCAAAAGCCTTAAACTTTGGCTACACCATGGGCATCAAACGAAAGTGGAGGTCGGAAGGTTTCATTTATACTTTGATATATTTCTATAAACTTATCGATAACTGAGTTATCGGTCAATATGTCATGACCAAAAGTCTTAAAATTTGCTTACAATAGGGGTATCAAATGAAAGGGGAGGTCGAAAAATTTCATTTATACTTCGATATATTTCGATTCACTTATCGATAACTGAGTTATCGGTCAAAATGTGATGACCAAAAGCCTTAAACTTTGCCTACAACATGGGCATCAAACGAATGGGGAGGTCGAAAAATTTCTTTTATACTTTGATATATTTCGATAAAGTTAACGATAACTGAGTTATCGGTCAAAATGTGATGAGCAAAGGCCTTGAACTTTGCCTACAATATGGGCAGCAAACGAAAGAGGAGGTCGAAAGGTTTCATTTATACTTCGATAGATTTCGATATACTTATCCATAACTGAGTTATCGGTCAAAAGGTTTCATTTATACTTCGATATATTTCGATATACGTATCCATAACTGAGTTATCGGTCAAAATGTGATGACCAAAAGTCTTAAAATTTGCTTACAATAAGGGTATCAAATGAAAGGGGAGGTCGAAAAATTTCATTTATACTTCGATATATTTCGATTCACTTATCGATAACTGAGTTATCGGTCAAAATGTGATGACCAAAAGCCTTAAAGTTTGCCTACAACATGGGCATCAAACGAATGGGGAGGTCGAAAAATTTCTTTTATTCTTTGATATATTTCGATAAAGTTAACGATAACTGAGTTATCGGTCAAAATGTGATGAGCAAAAGCCTTGAACTTTGCCTACAATATGGGCAGCAAACGAAAGAGGAGGTCGAAAGGTTTCATTTATACTTCGATATATTTCGATATACTTATCCATAACTGAGTTCTCGGTCAAAAGGTTTCATTTATAATTCGATATATTTCGATATACTTATCCATAACTGAGTTATCGGTCAAAATGTGATGACCAAAAGCCTTAAACTTTGACTAAACCATGGGCATCAAACGAAAGTGGAGGTCGAAAGGTTTCATTTATACTTCGATATATTTCGATAAACTTATCGATGACCTAGTTATCGGTCAAAATGTGATGACCAAAAACCTTAAACTTTGCCTACAACATGGGCAGCAAACGAAAGAGGAGGTCGAAAGGTTTCATTTATACTTCGATATATTTCGATAAACTTATCGATGACCTAGTTATCGGTCAAAATGTGATGACCAAAAACCTTAAACTTTGCCTACAACATTGGCAACAAATGAAAGAGGAGGTCGAAAGGTTTCATTTATACTTCGATATATTTCGATATACTTATCCATAACTGAGTTATCGGTCAAAAGGTTTCATTTATACTTCGATATATTTCGATATACGTATCTATAACTGAGTTATCGGTCAAAATGTGATGACCAAAAGCCTTAAACTTTGGCTACACCATGGGCATCAAACGAAAGTGGAGGTCGAAAGGTTTCATTTATACTTCGATATATTTCGATAAACTTATCGATAACTGAGTTATCGGTCAAAATGTGATGACCAAAAGCCTTAAACTATGCCTACAACATGGGCATCAAACGAAAGGGGAGGTCGAAAGATTTTTTTTATACTTTGATATATTTCGATAAAATTAACGATAACTAAGTTATCGGTCAAAATCTGATGACCAAAAGCCTTAAACTTTGCCTACAACATGGTCATCAAACGAATGGGGAGGTGGAAAAATTTCTTTTATACTTTGATATATTTCGATAAAGTTAACGATAACTGAGTTATCGGTCAAAATGTGATGGCCAAAAGCATTAAAATTTGCTTACAATAGGGGTATCAAATGAAAGGGGAGGTCGAAAAATTTCATTTATACTTCGATATATTTCGATATACATACGTATCCATAACTGAGTTATCGGTCAAAATGTGATGACCAAAAGCCTTAAACTTTGCCTACAACATGGGCATCAAACGAATGGGGAGGTCGAAAAATTTCTTTTATACTTTGATATATTTCGATAAAGTTAACGATAACTGAGTTATCGGTCAAAATGTGATGAGCAAAGGCCTTGAACTTTGCCTACAATATGGGCAGCAAACGAAAGAGGAGGTCGAAAGGTTTCATTTATACTTCGATATATTTCGATATACTTATCCATAACTGAGTTCTCGGTCAAAAGGTTTCATTTATAATTCGATATATTTCGATATACTTATCCATAACTGAGTTATCGGTCAAAATGTGATGACCAAAAGCCTTAAACTTTGACTACACCATGGGCATCAAACGAAAGTGGAGGTCGAAAGGTTTCATTTATACTTCGATATATTTCGATAAACTTATCGATAACTGAGTTATCGGTCAAAATGTGATGGCCAAAAGCCTTAAAATTTGCTTGCAATAGGGGTATCAAATGAAAGGGGAGGTCGAAAAATTTCATTTATACTTCGATATATTTCGATAACTGAGTTATCGGTCAAAATGTGATGAGCAAAAGCCTTGAACTTTGCCTACAACATGGGCATCAAACGAAAGCGGAGGTCGAAAGATTTCTTTTATACTTTGATATATTTCGATAAAATTAACGATTACTGAGTTATCGGTCAAAATGTGATTACCAAAAGCCTCAAACTTTGCCTACAATATGGGCTTCAAACGAAAGCGGAGCTCCAAAGGTTTCATTTATACTTCGATATATTTCGATATACTTATCCATAACTGAGTTATCGGTCAAAAGGTTTCATTTATACTTCGATATAATTCGATATACTTATCCATAACTGAGTTATCGGTCAATATGTCATGACCAAAAGTCTTAAAATTTGCTTACAATAGGGGTATCAAATGAAAGGGGAGGTCGAAAAATTTCATTTATACTTCGATATATTTCGATTCACTTATCGGTAACTGAGTTATCGGTCAAAATGTGATGACCAAAAGCCTTAAACTTTGCCTACAACATGGGCATCAAACGAATGGGGAGGTCGAAAAATTTCTTTTATACTTTGATATATTTCGATAAAGTTAACGATAACTGAGTTATCGGTCAAAATGTGATGAGCAAAGGCCTTGAACTTTGCCTACAACATGGGCATCAAACGAAAGCGGAGGTCGAAAGATTTCTTTTATACTTTGATATATTTCGATAAACTTATCGATTACTGAGTTATCGGTCAAAATGTGATGACCAAAAGTCTTAAACTTTGCCTACAACATGGGCATCAAACGAAAGGGGAGGCCGAAAGGTTTCATTTATACTTCGATATATTTCGATATACATACGTATCCATAACTGAGTTATCGGTCACAATGTGATGACCAAAAGCCTTAAACTTTGGCTACACCATGGGCATCAAACGAAAGTGGAGGTCGAAAGGTTTCATTTATAGTTTGATATATTTCTATAAACTTATCGATAACTGAGTTATCGGTCAAAATGTGATGACCAAAAGTCTTAAAATTTGCTTACAATAGGGGTATCAAATGAAAGGGGAGGTCGAAAAATTTCATTTATACTTCGATATATTTCGATTCACTTATCGATAACTGAGTTATCGGTCAAAATGTGATGACCAAAAGCCTTAAACTTTGCCTACAACATGGGCATCAAACGAATGGGGAGGTCGAAAAATTTCTTTTATACTTTGATATATTTCGATAAAGTTAACGATAACTGAGTTATCGGTCAAAATGTGATGAGCAAAGGCCTTGAACTTTGCCTACAATATGGGCAGCAAACGAAAGAGGAGGTCGAAAGGTTTCATTTATACTTCGATAGATTTCGATATACTTATCCATAACTGAGTTATCGGTCAAAAGGTTTCATTTATACTTCGATATATTTCGATATACGTATCCACAACTGAGTTATCGGTCAAAATGTGATGACCAAAAGTCTTAAAATTTGCTTACAATAGGGGTATCAAATGAAAGGGGAGGTCGAAAAATTTCATTTATACTTCGATATATTTCGATATACGTATCATTAACTGAGTTATCGGTCAAAATGTGATGACCAAAAGCCTTAAACTTTGGCTACACCATAGGCATCAAACGAAAGTGGAGGTCGAAAGGTTTCATTTATACTTCGATATATTTCGATAAACTTATCGATAACAGAGCTATCGGTCAAAATGTGATGACCAAAAGCCTTAAACTTTGCCTACAACATGGGCATCAAACGAAAGGGGAGGTCGAAAGATTTTTTTTATACTTTGATATATTTCGATATACTTATCCATAACTGAGTTATCGGTCAAAATGTGATGACCAAAAGCCTTAAACTTTGGCTACACCATGGGCATCAAACGAAAGTGGAGGTCGAAAGGTTTCATTTATACTTCGATATATTTCGATAAACTTATCGATAACTGAGTTATCGGTCAAAATGTGATGACCAAAAGCCTTAAAATTTGCTTACAATAGGGGTATCAAATGAAAGGGGAGGTCGAAAAATTTCATTTATACTTCGATATATGTCGATTCACTTATCGATAACTGAGTTATCGGTCAAAATGTGATGAGCAAAAGCCTTGAACTTTGCCTACAATATGGGCAGCAAACGAAAGAGGAGGTCGAAAGGTTTCATTTATACTTCGATATATTTCGATATACTTATCCATAACTGAGTTCTCGGTCAAAAGGTTTCATTTATAATTCGATATATTTCGATATACTTATCCATAACTGAGTTATCGGTCAAAATGTGATGACCAAAAGCCTTAAACTTTGACTAAACCATGGGCATCAAACGAAAGTGGAGGTCGAAAGGTTTCATTTATACTTCGATATATTTCGATAAACTTATCGATGACCTAGTTATCGGTCAAAATGTGATGACCAAAAACCTTAAACTTTGCCTACAACATGGGCAGCAAACGAAAGAGGAGGTCGAAAGGTTTCATTTATACTTCGATATATTTCGATAAACTTATCGATGACCTAGTTATCGGTCAAAATGTGATGACCAAAAACCTTAAACTTTGCCTACAACATGGGCAGCAAATGAAAGAGGAGGTCGAAAGGTTTCATTTATACTTCGATATATTTCGATATACTTATCCATAACTGAGTTATCGGTCAAAAGGTTTCATTTATACTTCGATATATTTCGATATACGTATCTATAACTGAGTTATCGGTCAAAATGTGATGACCAAAAGCCTTAAACTTTGGCTACACCATGGGCATCAAACGAAAGTGGAGGTCGAAAGGTTTCATTTATACTTCGATATATTTCGATAAACTTATCGATAACTGAGTTATCGGTCAAAATGTGATGACCAAAAGCCTTAAACTATGCCTACAACATGGGCATCAAACGAAAGGGGAGGTCGAAAGATTTTTTTTATACTTTGATATATTTCGATAAAATTAACGATAACTAAGTTATCGGTCAAAATCTGATGACCAAAAGCCTTAAACTTTGCCTACAACATGGGCATCAAACGAATGGGGAGGTGGAAAAATTTCTTTTATACTTTGATATATTTCGATAAAGTTAACGATAACTGAGTTATCGGTCAAAATGTGATGGCCAAAAGCCTTAAAATTTGCTTACAATAGGGGTATCAAATGAAAGGGGAGGTCGAAAAATTTCATTTATACTTCGATATATTTCGATATACATACGTATCCATAACTGAGTTATCGGTCAAAATGTGATGACCAAAAGCCTTAAACTTTGGCTACACCATGGGCATCAAACGAAAGTGGAGGTCGGAAGGTTTCATTTATACTTTGATATATTTCTATAAACTTATCGATAACTGAGTTATCGGTCAATATGTCATGACCAAAAGTCTTAAAATTTGCTTACAATAGGGGTATCAAATGAAAGGGGAGGTCGAAAAATTTCATTTATACTTCGATATATTTCGATTCACTTATCGATAACTGAGTTATCGGTCAAAATGTGATGACCAAAAGCCTTAAACTTTGCCTACAACATGGGCATCAAACGAATGGGGAGGTCGAAAAATTTCTTTTATACTTTGATATATTTCGATAAAGTTAACGATAACTGAGTTATCGGTCAAAATGTGATGAGCAAAGGCCTTGAACTTTGCCTACAATATGGGCAGCAAACGAAAGAGGAGGTCGAAAGGTTTCATTTATACTTCGATAGATTTCGATATACTTATCCATAACTGAGTTATCGGTCAAAAGGTTTCATTTATACTTCGATATATTTCGATATACGTATCCATAACTGAGTTATCGGTCAAAATGTGATGACCAAAAGTCTTAAAATTTGCTTACAATAGGGGTATCAAATGAAAGGGGAGGTCGAAAAATTTCATTTATACTTCGATATATTTCGATATACGTATCATTAACTGAGTTATCGGTCAAAATGTGATGACCAAAAGCCTTAAACTTTGGCTACACCATAGGCATCAAACGAAAGTGGAGGTCGAAAGGTTTCATTTATACTTCGATATATTTCGATAAACTTATCGATAACAGAGCTATCGGTCAAAATGTGATGACCAAAAGCCTTAAACTTTGCCTACAACATGGGCATCAAACGAAAGGGGAGGTCGAAAGATTTTTTTTATACTTTGATATATTTCGATATACTTATCCATAACTGAGTTATCGGTCAAAATGTGATGACCAAAAGCCTTAAACTTTGGCTACACCATGGGCATCAAACGAAAGTGGAGGTCGAAAGGTTTCATTTATACTTCGATATATTTCGATAAACTTATCGATAACTGAGTTATCGGTCAAAATGTGATGACCAAAAGCCTTAAAATTTGCTTACAATAGGGGTATCAAATGAAAGGGGAGGTCGAAAAATTTCATTTATACTTCGATATATGTCGATTCACTTATCGATAACTGAGTTATCGGTCAAAATGTGATGAGCAAAAGCCTTGAACTTTGCCTACAATATGGGCAGCAAACGAAAGAGGAGGTCGAAAGGTTTCATTTATACTTCGATATATTTCGATATACTTATCCATAACTGAGTTCTCGGTCAAAAGGTTTCATTTATAATTCGATATATTTCGATATACTTATCCATAACTGAGTTATCGGTCAAAATGTGATGACCAAAAGCCTTAAACTTTGACTAAACCATGGGCATCAAACGAAAGTGGAGGTCGAAAGGTTTCATTTATACTTCGATATATTTCGATAAACTTATCGATGACCTAGTTATCGGTCAAAATGTGATGACCAAAAACCTTAAACTTTGCCTACAACATGGGCAGCAAACGAAAGAGGAGGTCGAAAGGTTTCATTTATACTTCGATATATTTCGATAAACTTATCGATGACCTAGTTATCGGTCAAAATGTGATGACCAAAAACCTTAAACTTTGCCTACAACATGGGCAGCAAATGAAAGAGGAGGTCGAAAGGTTTCATTTATACTTCGATATATTTCGATATACTTATCCATAACTGAGTTATCGGTCAAAAGGTTTCATTTATACTTCGATATATTTCGATATACGTATCTATAACTGAGTTATCGGTCAAAATGTGATGACCAAAAGCCTTAAACTTTGGCTACACCATGGGCATCAAACGAAAGTGGAGGTCGAAAGGTTTCATTTATACTTCGATATATTTCGATAAACTTATCGATAACTGAGTTATCGGTCAAAATGTGATGACCAAAAGCCTTAAACTATGCCTACAACATGGGCATCAAACGAAAGGGGAGGTCGAAAGATTTTTTTTATACTTTGATATATTTCGATAAAATTAACGATAACTAAGTTATCGGTCAAAATCTGATGACCAAAAGCCTTAAACTTTGCCTACAACATGGGCATCAAACGAATGGGGAGGTGGAAAAATTTCTTTTATACTTTGATATATTTCGATAAAGTTAACGATAACTGAGTTATCGGTCAAAATGTGATGGCCAAAAGCCTTAAAATTTGCTTACAATAGGGGTATCAAATGAAAGGGGAGGTCGAAAAATTTCATTTATACTTCGATATATTTCGATATACATACGTATCCATAACTGAGTTATCGGTCAAAATGTGATGACCAAAAGCCTTAAACTTTGGCTACACCATGGGCATCAAACGAAAGTGGAGGTCGGAAGGTTTCATTTATACTTTGATATATTTCTATAAACTTATCGATAACTGAGTTATCGGTCAATATGTCATGACCAAAAGTCTTAAAATTTGCTTACAATAGGGGTATCAAATGAAAGGGGAGGTCGAAAAATTTCATTTATACTTCGATATATTTCGATTCACTTATCGATAACTGAGTTATCGGTCAAAATGTGATGACCAAAAGCCTTAAACTTTGCCTACAACATGGGCATCAAACGAATGGGGAGGTCGAAAAATTTCTTTTATACTTTGATATATTTCGATAAAGTTAACGATAACTGAGTTATCGGTCAAAATGTGATGAGCAAAGGCCTTGAACTTTGCCTACAATATGGGCAGCAAACGAAAGAGGAGGTCGAAAGGTTTCATTTATACTTCGATATATTTCGATATACTTATCCATAACTGAGTTCTCGGTCAAAAGGTTTCATTTATAATTCGATATATTTCGATATACTTATCCATAACTGAGTTATCGGTCAAAATGTGATGACCAAAAGCCTTAAACTTTGACTACACCATGGGCATCAAACGAAAGTGGAGGTCGAAAGGTTTCATTTATACTTCGATATATCTCGATAAACTTATCGATAACTGAGTTATCGGTCAAAATGTGATGGCCAAAAGCCTTAAAATTTGCTTGCAATAGGGGTATCAAATGAAAGGGGAGGTCGAAAAATTTCATTTATACTTCGATATATTTCGATAACTGAGTTATCGGTCAAAATGTGATGAGCAAAAGCCTTGAACTTTGCCTACAACATGGGCATCAAACGAAAGCGGAGGTCGAAAGATTTCTTTTATACTTTGATATATTTCGATAAAATTAACGATTACTGAGTTATCGGTCAAAGTGTGATTACCAAAAGCCTCAAACTTTGCCTACAATATGGGCTTCAAACGAAAGCGGAGCTCCAAAGGTTTCATTTATACTTCGATATATTTCGATATACTTATCCATAACTGAGTTATCGGTCAAAAGGTTTCATTTATACTTCGATATATTTCGATATACTTATCCATAACTGAGTTATCGGTCAAAAGGTTTCATTTATACTTCGATATATTTCGATATACGTATCCATAACTGAGTTATCGGTCAAAATGTGATGACCAAAAGCCTTAAACTTTGGCTACACCATGGGCATCAAACGAAAGTGGAAGTCGAAAGGTTTCATTTATACTTCGATATATTTCGATAAACTTATCGATTACTGAGTTATCGGTCAAAATGTGATGACCAAAAGTCTTAAACTTTGCCTACAACATGGGCATCAAACGAAAGGGGAGGCCGAAAGGTTTCATTTATACTTCGATATATTTCGATATACTTATCCATAACTGAGTTATCGGTCAAAAGGTTTCATTTATACTTCGATATATTTCGATATACGTATCTATAACTGAGTTATCGGTCAAAATGTGATGACCAAAAGCCTTAAACTTTGGCTACACCATGGGCATCAAACGAAAGTGGAGGTCGAAAGGTTTCATTTATACTTCGATATATTTCGATAAACTTATCGATTACTGAGTTATCGGTCAAAATGTGATGACCAAAAGTCTTAAACTTTGCCTACAACATGGGCATCAAACGAAAGGGGAGGCCGAAAGGTTTCATTTATACTTCGATATATTTCGATATACTTATCCATAACTGAGTTATCGGTCAAAAGGTTTCATTTATACTTCGATATATTTCGATATACGTATCTATAACTGAGTTATCGGTCAAAATGTGATGACCAAAAGCCTTAAACTTTGGCTACACCATGGGCATCAAACGAAAGTGGAGGTCGAAAGGTTTCATTTATACTTCGATATATTTCGATAAACTTATCGATAACTGAGTTATCGGTCAAAATGTGATGACCAAAAGCCTTAAACTATGCCTACAACATGGGCATCAAACGAAAGGGGAGGTCGAAAGATTTTTTTTATACTTTGATATATTTCGATAAAATTAACGATAACTAAGTTATCGGTCAAAATCTGATGACCAAAAGCCTTAAACTTTGCCTACAACATGGGCATCAAACGAATGGGGAGGTGGAAAAATTTCTTTTATACTTTGATATATTTCGATAAAGTTAACGATAACTGAGTTATCGGTCAAAATGTGATGGCCAAAAGCCTTAAAATTTGCTTACAATAGGGGTATCAAATGAAAGGGGAGGTCGAAAAATTTCATTTATACTTCGATATATTTCGATATACATACGTATCCATAACTGAGTTATCGGTCAAAATGTGATGACCAAAAGCCTTAAACTTTGGCTACACCATGGGCATCAAACGAAAGTGGAGGTCGGAAGGTTTCATTTATACTTTGATATATTTCTATAAACTTATCGATAACTGAGTTATCGGTCAATATGTCATGACCAAAAGTCTTAAAATTTGCTTACAATAGGGGTATCAAATGAAAGGGGAGGTCGAAAAATTTCATTTATACTTCGATATATTTCGATTCACTTATCGATAACTGAGTTATCGGTCAAAATGTGATGACCAAAAGCCTTAAACTTTGCCTACAACATGGGCATCAAACGAATGGGGAGGTCGAAAAATTTCTTTTATACTTTGATATATTTCGATAAAGTTAACGATAACTGAGTTATCGGTCAAAATGTGATGAGCAAAGGCCTTGAACTTTGCCTACAATATGGGCAGCAAACGAAAGAGGAGGTCGAAAGGTTTCATTTATACTTCGATAGATTTCGATATACTTATCCATAACTGAGTTATCGGTCAAAAGGTTTCATTTATACTTCGATATATTTCGATATACGTATCCACAACTGAGTTATCGGTCAAAATGTGATGACCAAAAGTCTTAAAATTTGCTTACAATAGGGGTATCAAATGAAAGGGGAGGTCGAAAAATTTCATTTATACTTCGATATATTTCGATATACGTATCATTAACTGAGTTATCGGTCAAAATGTGATGACCAAAAGCCTTAAACTTTGGCTACACCATAGGCATCAAACGAAAGTGGAGGTCGAAAGGTTTCATTTATACTTCGATATATTTCGATAAACTTATCGATAACAGAGCTATCGGTCAAAATGTGATGACCAAAAGCCTTAAACTTTGCCTACAACATGGGCATCAAACGAAAGGGGAGGTCGAAAGATTTTTTTTATACTTTGATATATTTCGATATACTTATCCATAACTGAGTTATCGGTCAAAATGTGATGACCAAAAGCCTTAAACTTTGGCTACACCATGGGCATCAAACGAAAGTGGAGGTCGAAAGGTTTCATTTATACTTCGATATATTTCGATAAACTTATCGATAACTGAGTTATCGGTCAAAATGTGATGACCAAAAGCCTTAAAATTTGCTTACAATAGGGGTATCAAATGAAAGGGGAGGTCGAAAAATTTCATTTATACTTCGATATATGTCGATTCACTTATCGATAACTGAGTTATCGGTCAAAATGTGATGAGCAAAAGCCTTGAACTTTGCCTACAATATGGGCAGCAAACGAAAGAGGAGGTCGAAAGGTTTCATTTATACTTCGATATATTTCGATATACTTATCCATAACTGAGTTCTCGGTCAAAAGGTTTCATTTATAATTCGATATATTTCGATATACTTATCCATAACTGAGTTATCGGTCAAAATGTGATGACCAAAAGCCTTAAACTTTGACTAAACCATGGGCATCAAACGAAAGTGGAGGTCGAAAGGTTTCATTTATACTTCGATATATTTCGATAAACTTATCGATGACCTAGTTATCGGTCAAAATGTGATGACCAAAAACCTTAAACTTTGCCTACAACATGGGCAGCAAACGAAAGAGGAGGTCGAAAGGTTTCATTTATACTTCGATATATTTCGATAAACTTATCGATGACCTAGTTATCGGTCAAAATGTGATGACCAAAAACCTTAAACTTTGCCTACAACATGGGCAGCAAATGAAAGAGGAGGTCGAAAGGTTTCATTTATACTTCGATATATTTCGATATACTTATCCATAACTGAGTTATCGGTCAAAAGGTTTCATTTATACTTCGATATATTTCGATATACGTATCTATAACTGAGTTATCGGTCAAAATGTGATGACCAAAAGCCTTAAACTTTGGCTACACCATGGGCATCAAACGAAAGTGGAGGTCGAAAGGTTTCATTTATACTTCGATATATTTCGATAAACTTATCGATAACTGAGTTATCGGTCAAAATGTGATGACCAAAAGCCTTAAACTATGCCTACAACATGGGCATCAAACGAAAGGGGAGGTCGAAAGATTTTTTTTATACTTTGATATATTTCGATAAAATTAACGATAACTAAGTTATCGGTCAAAATCTGATGACCAAAAGCCTTAAACTTTGCCTACAACATGGGCATCAAACGAATGGGGAGGTGGAAAAATTTCTTTTATACTTTGATATATTTCGATAAAGTTAACGATAACTGAGTTATCGGTCAAAATGTGATGGCCAAAAGCCTTAAAATTTGCTTACAATAGGGGTATCAAATGAAAGGGGAGGTCGAAAAATTTCATTTATACTTCGATATATTTCGATATACATACGTATCCATAACTGAGTTATCGGTCAAAATGTGATGACCAAAAGCCTTAAACTTTGGCTACACCATGGGCATCAAACGAAAGTGGAGGTCGGAAGGTTTCATTTATACTTTGATATATTTCTATAAACTTATCGATAACTGAGTTATCGGTCAATATGTCATGACCAAAAGTCTTAAAATTTGCTTACAATAGGGGTATCAAATGAAAGGGGAGGTCGAAAAATTTCATTTATACTTCGATATATTTCGATTCACTTATCGATAACTGAGTTATCGGTCAAAATGTGATGACCAAAAGCCTTAAACTTTGCCTACAACATGGGCATCAAACGAATGGGGAGGTCGAAAAATTTCTTTTATACTTTGATATATTTCGATAAAGTTAACGATAACTGAGTTATCGGTCAAAATGTGATGAGCAAAGGCCTTGAACTTTGCCTACAATATGGGCAGCAAACGAAAGAGGAGGTCGAAAGGTTTCATTTATACTTCGATATATTTCGATATACTTATCCATAACTGAGTTCTCGGTCAAAAGGTTTCATTTATAATTCGATATATTTCGATATACTTATCCATAACTGAGTTATCGGTCAAAATGTGATGACCAAAAGCCTTAAACTTTGACTACACCATGGGCATCAAACGAAAGTGGAGGTCGAAAGGTTTCATTTATACTTCGATATATCTCGATAAACTTATCGATAACTGAGTTATCGGTCAAAATGTGATGGCCAAAAGCCTTAAAATTTGCTTGCAATAGGGGTATCAAATGAAAGGGGAGGTCGAAAAATTTCATTTATACTTCGATATATTTCGATAACTGAGTTATCGGTCAAAATGTGATGAGCAAAAGCCTTGAACTTTGCCTACAACATGGGCATCAAACGAAAGCGGAGGTCGAAAGATTTCTTTTATACTTTGATATATTTCGATAAAATTAACGATTACTGAGTTATCGGTCAAAGTGTGATTACCAAAAGCCTCAAACTTTGCCTACAATATGGGCTTCAAACGAAAGCGGAGCTCCAAAGGTTTCATTTATACTTCGATATATTTCGATATACTTATCCATAACTGAGTTATCGGTCAAAAGGTTTCATTTATACTTCGATATATTTCGATATACTTATCCATAACTGAGTTATCGGTCAAAAGGTTTCATTTATATTTCGATATACGTATCCATAACTGAGTTATCGGTCAAAATGTGATGACCAAAAGCCTTAAACTTTGGCTACACCATGGGCATCAAACGAAAGTGGAGGTCGAAAGGTTTCATTTATACTTCGATATATTTCGATAAACTTATCGATTACTGAGTTATCGGTCAAAATGTGATGACCAAAAGTCTTAAACTTTGCCTACAACATGGGCATCAAACGAAAGGGGAGGCCGAAAGGTTTCATTTATACTTCGATATATTTCGATATACTTATCCATAACTGAGTTCTCGGTCAAAAGGTTTCATTTATAATTCTATATATTTCGATATACTTATCCATAACTGAGTTATCGGTCAAAATGTGATGACCAAAAGCCTTAAACTTTGACTACACCATGGGCATCAAACGAAAGTGGAGGTCGAAAGGTTTCATTTATACTTCGATATATTTCGATAAACTTATCGATAACTGAGTTATCGGTCAAAATGTGATGGCCAAAAGCCTTAAAATTTTGCTTGCAATAGGGGTATCAAATGAAAGGGGAGGTCGAAAAATTTCATTTATACTTCGATATATTTCGATTCACTTATCGATAACTGAGTTATCGGTCAAAATGTGATGAGCAAAAGCCTTGAACTTTGCCTACAACATGGGCATCAAACGAAAGCGGAGGTCGAAAGATTTCTTTTATACTTTGATATATTTCGATAAAATTAACGATTACTGAGTTATCGGTCAAAATGTGATTACCAAAAGCCTCAAACTTTGCCTACAATATGGGCTTCAAACGAAAGCGGAGCTCCAAAGATTTCATTTATACTTCGATATATTTCGATATACTTATCCATAACTGAGGGATCGGTCAAAAGGTTTCATTTATACTTCGATATATTTCGATAACTTATCCATAACTGAGTTATCGGTCAAAAGGTTTCATTTATACTTCGATATATTTCGATATACGTATCATTAACTGAGTTATCGGTCAAAATGTGATGACCAAAAGCCTTAAACTTTGGCTACACCATGGGCATCAAACGAAAGTGGAGGTCGAAAGGTTTCATTTATACTTCGATATATTTCGATAAACTTATCGATAACAGAGTTATCGGTCAAAATGTGATGACCAAAAGCCTTAAACTTTGCCTACAACATGGGCATCAAACGAAAGGGGAGGTCGAAAGATTTTTTTTATACTTTGATATATTTCGATATACTTATCCATAACTGAGTTATCGGTCAAAATGTGATGACCAAAAGCCTTAAACTTTGGCTACACCATGGGCATCAAACGAAAGTGGAGGTCGAAAGGTTTCATTTATACTTCGATATATTTCGATAAACTTATCGATAACTGAGTTATCGGTCAAAATGTGATGACCAAAAGCCTTAAAATTTGCTTACAATAGGGGTATCAAATGAAAGGGGAGGTCGAAAAATTTCATTTATACTTCGATATATTTCGATTCACTTATCGATAACTGAGTTATCGGTCAAAATGTGATGACCAAAAGCCTTAAACTTTGCCTACAACATGGGCATCAAACGAATGGGGAGGTCGAAAAATTTCTTTTATTCTTTGATATATTTCGATAAAGTTAACGATAACTGAGTTATCGGTCAAAATGTGATGAGCAAAAGCCTTGAACTTTGCCTACAATATGGGCAGCAAACGAAAGAGGAGGTCGAAAGGTTTCATTTATACTTCGATATATTTCGATAAACTTATCGATTACCTAGTTATCGGTCAAAATGTGATGACCAAAAACCTCAAACTTTGCCTACAACATGGGCAGCAAACGAAAGAGGAGGTCGAAAGGTTTCATTTATACTTCGATATATTTCGATAAACTTATCGATGACCTAGTTATCGGTCAAAATGTGATGACCAAAAACCTTAAACTTTGCCTACAACATGGGCAGCAAATGAAAGAGGAGGTCGAAAGGTTTCATTTATACTTCGATATATTTCGATATACTTATCCATAACTGAGTTATCGGTCAAAATGTGATGACCAAAAGCCTTAAACTTTGACTAAACCATGGGCATCAAAAGAAAGTGGAGGTCGAAAGGTTTCATTTATACTTCGATATATTTCGATAAACTTATCGACAACTGAGTTATCGGTCAAAATGTGATGACCAAAAGCCTTAAAATTTGCTTACAATAGGGGTATCAAATGAAAGGGGAGGTCGAAAAATTTCATTTATACTTCGATATATTTCGATTCACTTATCGATAACTGAGTTATCGGTCAAAATGTGATGACCAAAAGCCTTAAACTTTGCCTACAACATGGGCATCAAACGAATGGGGAGGTCGAAAAATTTCTTTTATTCTTTGATATATTTCGATAAAGTTAACGATAACTGAGTTATCGGTCAAAATGTGATGAGCAAAAGCCTTGAACTTTGCCTACAATATGGGCAGCAAACGAAAGAGGAGGTCGAAAGGTTTCATTTATACTTCGATTAATTTCGATATACTTATCCATAACTGAGTTCTCGGTCAAAAGGTTTCATTTATAATTCGATATATTTCGATATACTTATCCATAACTGAGTTATCGGTCAAAATGTGATGACCAAAAGCCTTAACCTTTGACTAAACCATGGGCATCAAACGAAAGTGGAGGTCGAAAGGTTTCATTTATACTTCGATATATTTCGATATACTTATCCATAACTGAGTTCTCGGTCAAAAGGTTTCATTTATACTTCGATATATTTCGATATACTTATCCATAACTGAGTTATCGGTCAAAAGGTTTCATTTATACTTCGATATATTTCGATATACTTATCCATAACTGAGTTATCGGTCAAAAGGTTTCATTTATACTTCGATATATTTCGATATACGTATCTATAACTGAGTTATCGGTCAAAATGTGATGACCAAAAGCCTTAAACTTTGGCTACACCATGGGCATCAAACGAAAGTGGAGGTCGAAAGGTTTCATTTATGCTTCGATATATTTCGATAAACTTATCGATAACTGAGTTATCGGTCAAAATGTGATGACCAAAAGCCTTAAACTTTGACTAAACCATGGGCAGCAAACGAAGGAGGAGGTCGAAAGGTTTCATTTATACTTCGATATATTTCGATATACTTATCCATAACTGAGTTCTCGGTCAAAAGGTTTCATTTATACTTCGATATATTTCGATATACTTATCCATAACTGAGTTATCGGTCAAAAGGTTTCATTTATACTTCGATATATTTCGATATACGTATCTATAACTGAGTTATCGGTCAAAATGTGATGACCAAAAGCCTTAAACTTTGGCTACACCATGGGCATCAAACGAAAGTGGAGGTCGAAAGGTTTCATTTATACTTCGATATATTTCGATAAACTTATCGATAACTGAGTTATCGGTCAAAATGTGATGACCAAAAGCCTTAAACTTTGCCTACAACATGGGCATCAAACGAAAGGGGAGGTCGAAAGATTTTTTTTATACTTTGATATATTTCGTTAAAATTAACGATAACTAAGTTATCGGTCAAAATGTGATGACCAAAAGCCTTAAACTTTGCCTACAATATGGGCTTCAAACGAAAGCAGAGCTCCAAAGGTTTCATTTATACTTCGATATGTTTCGATAAACTTATCGATAACTAAGTTATCGGTCAAAATGTGATGACCAAAAGCCTCAAACTTTGAATACAACATGGGCTTCAAACGAAAGCGGAGGTCCAAAGGTTTCATTTATACTTCGATATATTTCGATAAACTTATCGATAACTGAGTTATCGGTCAATATGTGATGACCAAAAGTCTTAAAATTTGCTTACAATAGGGGTATCAAATGAAAGGGGAAGTCGAAAAATTTCATTTATACTTCGATATATTTCGATTCACTTATCGATAACTGAGTTATCGGTCAAAATGTGATGACCAAATACCTTGAACTTTGCCTACAACATGGGCATCAAACGAAAAGGGAGGTGCAAAGGTTTCATTTATACTTCGATATATTTCGATAAACTTATCGATTACTGAGTTATCGGTCAAAATGTGATTACCAAAAGCCTCAAACTTTGCCTACAATATGGGCTTCAAACGAAAGCGGAGCTCCAAAGGTTTCATTTATACTTCGATATATTTCGATAAACTTATCGATAACTGAGTTATCGGTCAAAATGTGATGACCAAAAGCCTTAAACTTGGCATACAACATGGACATCAAACGAAAGGGGAGGTCCAAAGGTTTCATTTATACTTCGATATATTTCGATAAACTTATCGATGACCTAGTTATCGGTCAAAATGTGATGACCAAAAACCCTAAACTTTGCCTACAACATGGGCAGCAAACGAAAGAGGAGGTCGAAAGGTTTCATTTATACTTCGATATATTTCGATATACTTATCGATGACCTAGTTATCGGTCAAAATGTGATGACCAAAAACCTTAAACTTTGCCTACAACATGGGCAGCAAATGAAAGAGGAGGTCGAAAGGTTTCATTTATACTTCGATATATTTCGATATACATACTTATCCATAACTGAGTTATCGGTCAAAATGTGATGACCAAAAGCCTTAAACTTTGACTAAACCATGGGCATCAAACGAAAGTGGAGGTCGAAAGGTTTCATTTATACTTCGGTATATTTCGATAAACTTATCGATGACCTAGTTATCGGTCAAAATGTGATGACCAAAAACCTTAAACTTTGCCTACAACATGGGCAGCAAACGAAAGAGGGGGTCGAAAGGTTTCATTTATACTTCGATATATTTCGATAAACTTATCGATGACCTAGTTATCGGTCAAAATGTGATGACCAAAAACCTTAAACGTTGCCTACAACATGGGCAGCAAATGAAAGAGGAGGTCGAAAGGTTTCATTTATACTTCGATATATTTCGATATACTTATCCATAACTGAGATATCGTTCAAAAGGTTTCATTTATACTTCGATATATTTCGATATACGTATCTATAACTGAGTTATCGGTCAAAATGTGATGACCAAAAGCCTTAAACTTTGGCTACACTATGGGCATCAAACGAAAGTGGAGGTCGAAAGGTTTCATTTATACTTCGATATATTTCGATAAACTTATCGATAACTGAGTTATCGGTCAAAATATGATGACCAAAAGCCTTAAACTTTGCCTACAACATGGGCATCAAACGAAAGGGGAGGTCGAAAGATTTTTTTTATACTTTGATATATTTCGTTAAAATTAACGATAACTAAGTTATCGGTCAAAATGTGATGACCAAAAGCCTTAAACTTTGCCTACAATATGGACTTCAAACGAAAGCGGAGCTCCAAAGGTTTCATTTATACTTCGATATATTTCGATAAACTTATCGATAACTGAGTTATCGGTCAAAATGTGATGACCAAAAGCCTCAAACTTTGAATCCAACATGGGCTTCAAACGAAAGCGGAGGTCCAAAGGTTTCATTTATACTTCGATATATTTCGATAAACTTATCGATAACTGAGTTATCGGTCAATATGTGATGACCAAAAGTCTTAAAATTTGCTTACAATAGGGGTATCAAATGAAAGGGAGGTCGAAAAATTTCATTTATACTTCGATATATTTCGATTCACTTATCGATAACTGAGTTATCGGTCAAAATGTGATGACCAAATACCTTGAACTTTGCCTACAACATGGGCATCAAACGAAAAGGGAGGTGCAAAGGTTTCATTTATACTTCGATATATTTCGATAAACTTATCGATTACTGAGTTATCGGTCAAAATGTGATTACCAAAAGCCTCAAACTTTGCCTACAATATGGGCTTCAAACGAAAGCGGAGCTCCAAAGGTTTCATTTATACTTCGATATTTTTCGATAAACTTATCGATAACTGAGTTATCGGTCAAAATGTGATGACCAAAAGCCTTAAACTTGGCATACAACACGGACATCAAACGAAAGGGGAGGTCCAAAGGTTTCATTTATACTTCGATAAACTTATCGGTAACTGAGTTATCGGTCAAAATATGATGACCAAAAGCCTCAAACTTTGCCTCCAACATGGGCTTCAAACGAAAGCGGAGCTCCAAAGGTTTCATTTATACTTCGATATTTTTCGATAAACTTATCGATAACTGAGTTGTCGGTCAAAATGTGATGAGCAAAAGCCTTGAACTTTGCCTACAATATGGGCAGCAAACGAAAGAGGAGGTCGAAAGGTTTCATTTATACTTAGATTAATTTCGATATACTTATCCATAACTGAGTTCTCGGTCAAAAGGTTTCATTTATAATTCGATATATTTCGATATACTTATCCATAACTGAGTTATCGGTCAAAATGTGATGACCAAAAGCCTTAAACTTTGACTAAACCATGGGCATCAAACGAAAGTGGAGGTCGAAAGGTTTCATTTATACTTCGATATATTTCGATATACTTATCCATAACTGAGTTCTCGGTCAAAAGGTTTCATTTATACTTCGATATATTTCGATATACTTATCCATAACTGAGTTATCGGTCAAAAGGTTTCATTTATACTTCGATATATTTCGATATACTTATCCATAACTGAGTTATCGGTCAAAAGGTTTCATTTATACTTCGATATATTTCGATATACGTATCTATAACTGAGTTATCGGTCAAAATGTGATGACCAAAAGCCTTAAACTTTGGCTACACCATGGGCATCAAACGAAAGTGGAGGTCGAAAGGTTTCATTTATACTTCGATATATTTCGATAAACTTATCGATAACTGAGTTATCGGTCAAAATGTGATGACCAAAAGCCTTAAACTTTGACTAAACCATGGGCAGCAAACGAAAGAGGAGGTCGAAAGGTTTCATTTATACTTCGATATATTTCGATATACTTATCCATAACTGAGTTCTCGGTCAAAAGGTTTCATTTATACTTCGATATATTTCGATATACTTATCCATAACTGAGTTATCGGTCAAAAGGTTTCATTTATACTTCGATATATTTCGATATACGTATCTATAACTGAGTTATCGGTCAAAATGTGATGACCAAAAGCCTTAAACTTTGGCTACACCATGGGCATCAAACGAAAGTGGAGGTCGAAAGGTTTCATTTATACTTCGATATATTTCGATAAACTTATCGATAACTGAGTTATCGGTCAAAATGTGATGACCAAAAGCCTTAAACTTTGCCTACAACATGGGCATCAAACGAAAGGGGAGGTCGAAAGATTTTTTTTATACTTTGATATATTTCGTTAAAATTAACGATAACTAAGTTATCGGTCTAAATGTGATGACCAAAAGCCTTAAACTTTGCCTACAATATGGGCTTCAAACGAAAGCAGAGCTCCAAAGGTTTCATTTATACTTCGATATGTTTCGATAAACTTATCGATAACTAAGTTATCGGTCAAAATGTGATGACCAAAAGCCTCAAACTTTGAATACAACATGGGCTTCAAACGAAAGCGGAGGTCCAAAGGTTTCATTTATACTTCGATATATTTCGATAAACTTATCGATAACTGAGTTATCGGTCAATATGTGATGACCAAAAGTCTTAAAATTTGCTTACAATAGGGGTATCAAATGAAAGGGGAAGTCGAAAAATTTCATTTATACTTCGATATATTTCGATTCACTTATCGATAACTGAGCTATCGGTCAAAATGTGATGACCAAATACCTTGAACTTTGCCTACAACATGGGCATCAAACGAAAAGGGAGGTGCAAAGGTTTCATTTATACTTCGATATATTTCGATAAACTTATCGATTACTGAGTTATCGGTCAAAATGTGATTACCAAAAGCCTCAAACTTTGCCTACAATATGGGCTTCAAACGAAAGCGGAGCTCCAAAGGTTTCATTTATACTTCGATATATTTCGATAAACTTATCGATAACTGAGTTATCGGTCAAAATGTGATGACCAAAAGCCTTAAACTTGGCATACAACACGGACATCAAACGAAAGGGGAGGTCCAAAGGTTTCATTTATACTTCGATATATTTCGATAAACTTATCGATGACCTAGTTATCGGTCAAAATGTGATGACCAAAAACCCTAAACTTTGCCTACAACATGGGCAGCAAACGAAAGAGGAGGTCGAAAGGTTTCATTTATACTTCGATATATTTCGATATACTTATCGATGACCTAGTTATCGGTCAAAATGTGATGACCAAAAACCTTAAACTTTGCCTACAACATGGGCAGCAAATGAAAGAGGAGGTCGAAAGGTTTCATTTATACTTCGATATATTTCGATATACTTATCCATAACTGAGTTATCGGTCAAAATGTGATGACCAAAAGCCTTAAACTTTGACTAAACCATGGGCATCAAACGAAAGTGGAGGTCGAAAGGTTTCATTTATACTTCGATATATTTCGATAAACTTATCGATGACCTAGTTATCGGTCAAAATGTGATGACCAAAAACCTTAAACTTTGCCTACAACATGGGCAGCAAACGAAAGAGGGGGTCGAAAGTTTTCATTTATACTTCGATATATTTCGATAAACTTATCGATGACCTAGTTATCGGTCAAAATGTGATGACCAAAAACCTTAAACGTTGCCTACAACATGGGCAGCAAATGAAAGAGGAGGTCGAAAGGTTTCATTTATACTTCGATATATTTCGATATACTTATCCATAACTGAGTTATCGTTCAAAAGGTTTCATTTATACTTCGATATATTTCGATATACGTATCTATAACTGAGTTATCGGTCAAAATGTGATGACCAAAAGCCTTAAACTTTGGCTACACTATGGGCATCAAACGAAAGTGGAGGTCGAAAGGTTTCATTTATACTTCGATATATGTCGATAAACTTATCGATAACTGAGTTATCGGTCAAAATGTGATGACCAAAAGCCTTAAACTTTGCCTACAACATGGGCATCAAACGAAAGGGGAGGTCGAAAGATTTTTTTTATACTTTGATATATTTCGTTAAAATTAACGATAACTAAGTTATCGGTCAAAATGTGATGACCAAAAGCCTTAAACTTTGCCTACAATATGGACTTCAAACGAAAGCGGAGCTCCAAAGGTTTCATTTATACTTCGATATATTTCGATAAACTTATCGATAACTGAGTTATCGGTCAATATGTGATGACCAAAAGTCTTAAAATTTGCTTACAATAGGGGTATCAAATGAAAGGGGAGGTCGAAAAATTTCATTTATACTTCGATATATTTCGATTCACTTATCGATAACTGAGTTATCGGTCAAAATGTGATGACCAAATACCTTGAACTTTGCCTACAACATGGGCATCATACGAAAAGGGAGGTGCAAAGGTTTCATTTATACTTCGATATATTTCGATAAACTTATCGATTACTGAGTTATCGGTCAAAATGTGATTACCAAAAGCCTCAAACTTTGCCTACAATATGGGCTTCAAACGAAAGCGGAGCTCCAAAGGTTTCATTTATACTTCGATATTTTTCGATAAACTTATCGATAACTGAGTTATCGGTCAAAATGTGATGACCAAAAGCCTTAAACTTGGCATACAACACGGACATCAAACGAAAGGGGAGGTCCAAAGGTTTCATTTATACTTCGATATATTTCGATAAACTTATCGGTAACTGAGTTATCGGTCAAAATGTGATGACCAAAAGCCTCAAACTTTGCCTACAACATGGGCTTCAAACGAAAGCGGAGGTCCAAAGGTTTCATTTATACTTCGATATAGTTCGATTCACTTATCGATAACTGAGTTATCGGTCAAAATGTGATGACCAAAAGCCTTCAACTTTGGCTACAACAGGGGCATCAAACGAAAGGGGAGGTCCAAAAGTTTCATTTATACTTCGATATATTTCGATAAACTTATCGATGACCTAGTTATCGGTCAAAATGTGATGACCAAAAACCTTAAACTTTGTATACAACATGGGCAGCAAACGAAAGAGGAGGTCGAAAGGTTTCGTTTATACATCGATATATTTCGATATACTTATCCATAACTGAGTTATCGGTCAAAATGTGATGACCAAAAGCCTTAAACTTTGGCTACACCATGGGCATCAAACGAAAGTGGAGGTCGAAAGGTGTGGTGGACCCAAGGGGTCAATGGTTTTAATTTTAAAAAGTACCTCTCTTATTGTAAAGGCCGGAGAGATTCGGTCGATCAAATAGGCTATCGGGGAGACAGCCGGAATAAATGAGAGAGACAATCTGTTGAGCGTGTGGTTAACTTCAAATCATCTCTGAGTCTTTATTAACAAATCTTATTCTATTTATACAGAAATTTGTCACAGAAAGTTATTTGCTAGACTCCTCCTCTTTCTGGGCTTCTATGTAGCTGAATTCAACTTCAGCTCGGCAATTACTTGCATTAGCCAATAGAAGCGCTTAGCGTCAGACCAAGCAGAGCTCCAGAATAAATGCTGGCTCAGCTAAAGTATTGACATACTTTAAGCAACGCTCTTGGTCAAAGGTGTCAAATGCATTTTTCAAATGCGGCTATACAAACAGACATGCATGTAAGTCGTGGCTGTTGCACGCTATGTACATATGTTTATATGAGTACACTACACCCTTACCGCAAAAGAGAAAAATTTATTTCGTTTGATGGACTTGTTTTGTCTTATCTCTAAGTGGTTCCTTACATGTAATTTCATCTATATCTATGTAATTTCTAAACATATGTCGGCTTATTTGCCTTAGGTTATTTCTAAGTATTTCTTTAAAATATTATTGTGCAGTTCTTTGTGTTTGCCATTTATGTCTATTATGGAATTTACTCCGTTTCGTTTTACAATTCTATATGGGCCATGATATGGGCTTTGGCTTTTTTTCTTATTTTCTAGTCTTACATACACTAGGTCTCCTATTTCCAACTCAACCTTGTTTATTTTATTGTCACATTTTGACCTTCGTTTTTCTTTAACTGTTTTGATAATGTTCCTGGCATTGAGTATTGACCTTTGGAGTCTCAATTTCAACTCATTGGCATAGTCATCAATGTCATAAATTTTTGTTTGTTTATTTATATTGTCGTTTGGTAGCGCGGGTAATTTACCGAAAACTAACTCATACGGTGAATACAATGTATCTACGTGTGGGGTCGTGTTGTAAGTGAAAGTGTAATATGGAACCCATTTATCCCATTCATAATCGTCTGCAAAGGAAAGTAAAAATTCGTTAAGTGTTCTATGGTTTTTCTCAAGTGAGCCCATAGTTTCATGGTGGTATGGTGTGGAAAATACTTGTTTCGTGTTACACTGAAAAAAAAATCTACAGTAAACGGCCGTCAAATTGATAGTTAACCCTGTCATTTTTCGTCCAACAGTGGGTAATATAAATTTTGAAAGTGAGCCCCTATCATTCTTCGAATATACTCTCATATTGACATGAATTACTGTAAATTTTAAAGTGGACTCATATCATTATGCAAAATTCACATGTTTTTACTGACAATTTTACAGTAAATACTGTAATATTTACAGTATTACCATCAATCGCTTGAAAGTGGTTTTGATATGTTACTTTCAATGTGCACTTTCAACTTTTTTATTTCAGTGTAAGTATGTTGCATACATGTTTCATTAACTCATTCACAAATTCCGTACCCCTATCTGATTTCAATGTTTTTATGAAACCGTACTTGAGATTTAGTTGTTCAACTAGTGTGGTCGCAATTGTTTTTGCGTCTTTTGACTCAAGGGGGTGTTCTATTACGAATTTTGATAGATCACACTGCATTGTCAATATGTATCTATAGCCGTTTGATATGCGAAGCGGCCCGACCGTGTCAATCGCGATAGTGTCAAATGTAGATGCCGGGGTGTCTGTCACCACAAGAGGCTCTTTTGTGTGTCTAACAATTTTGTTTTGAGTGCATTTTTTGCAATTGTTTACAAATTCTTTTACCATTTGTCTCATATTTTTCCAAACGTATCTCTGTTTTAGTTTTAAAATAGTTTTTCGAATTCCTAAATGGCCTGCGATATTTGAGCAGTGAAATTCGTCTATCAGTTTGTATTTCGTTATCATGCTGTTTATTTCCCTTGGAGCTTTGTATATTAGTATTTGTATCGGCGCGCCTTTATTCATTTCTAACTCATTGTATTTCCTCTTGAATACATTTATATCAATATTTTTGAACAAAGTCGGATGCGGTGGTTCTTAAGAGCGGCCGTGGCTCGGACGCACCGCAGTCGATTTGTGATTTAGTGAGAAAAGAAAATAAAAGAACGAGAATTCTCGTTATAAATATTGGCCGTTTATTGAGTTAAATTATGTTATTTGTACAATTGAGACATTACCTTTTTAATATTGGCTGACGGTGAAATTCCTGGGGTGGCCGTGATGTGGTGTCTTCAACGTTCGCTGGAAAAGTAGACGGTTGGCCAGTCGCGGACAACCGTTGAACCCCAAATTTCAGCCTCCGGTTTTAAGGGGAGGTGAACCGACACATGCACACCCACATGCATGTATATGTTTGCTGACAAACATGAATATGCGTACATGTATATACATGTGGGCGGCTTGGTGTTGGGGTTTTGTATAAAATGAAAAGTGACATTAGGGTGGCGCATTTTTTTAGACTTTAGGCATCGGGCCTAAACATGCCGGCCCCCTTGCGATACGCAACATCTTAATCCGCCCCCAGGATTTCCGACCACGTCCTCTTAAAGCTACTGGCTTATATCTAGGATGGTGAGTGCCGGATGGCGCAGTCACCAATGTCTGCCCTTGAGCGACCTCCCGAAGATTGAGGTTTATCGTCTGGCCGTACCTCTGCTTCCTACCTAGAGCTAGGTGGAAGAAACTTTGAAAAAATAAAAAGTTGTATATTTCTTGCCAGTAGATTAATTTACGTATGTACATACATATGTGGACCCATAAACGAGAAGAAAAAAAATTTGTATTTTTATTTTAATCTTAATCTAATCTTACATACTAATGGTTAAGGTTACGTAGCTGGCGCGGCAGTGTGGCCAGTCTACGCAGGTGTGAGTCCCGTAGCTTGGATTTAGCTGGCACGGCTGAGTGGCCAGTCTAAATTCTTGGCTGTAGCTGGGATATAGCTGGCACGGCTGAGTGGCCAGTCTAAATTCCCGACAGAAACTTATTTAGCTGGCACGGCTGGATGGCCAGTCTAAATTGTCGAGTTTATATGACAACTCGTTCGAAAGGGTCGGAACGGCAGTGAGTCCGATACCCCGTGTACTGGTCGGAATGGCCGTGGTTCCGAGCCAGGTTCGATGCTTGCGCTGTTATTCGAGTGACGCTGGTAAGCTTGGGTGGCGAAATTATATTTTTTATATAAATGTATATTTTTTTTTTATTTTATGATGAGTCTTTGCAATTTTGCAGACTAATGCAACTAAATGCTTGGCACACATAATTTTGCCAAAAATTGTCGTACGGCACCGTACCACTGGAACGCATCCAAAAACAAACTTTATTGCAACTACGGGATCACCCGGTAGTGCGTTTCGCTAATTTTCATACATATGTACATATATGTATTTTGCTACAGTTCACTGGTGCTCACTAGGGCTGCGCACACAGCGACATTTTCGGTTTGGTCGGTACTGTAATCCCGGCGGAACTCGGAATTCGGTACCGAGCCTGGTAGAGAGTGTGAGGATATTGCAGGTTTTGTGGTTATTTTTTTGTTGTTTTGTGGGCAAAATAGTCCTGCCCCTACGAAAAACAAACCCAAACTTATAAAAAATTCAAAAACTAGAACAAAAAAACCAAAAAAAAGTTTTTCGAAACGAAAAAAAACTTTTTATTTTTTGGACTTTTTTAGTTTTTTTTGGCCTCGGCACGGTCGCCTAGGAGTGGGACGAACGTAGATTTCGTCCCCCCTTCGCCCGCAGTAAGCGGTCCTGATTTTTCGGCATGCCGGGTTTTTTGGTACCCGTCGCCAAAACCGTAGCATCACTAGCGCGCTGGCGTGATCATCAGCAAACATATTTACATATATGTATGGCGCTCGCATTGAGCGACGGTTCAATTGAACCACACATACATATATGTGTTTACTCACGCTTTGCTAGTGAGTGGTTTGAAAAATTCATTGTTATACATATTGACATTATGTAGAACAATTCATTCTTCATGGATTTTTGGCACGCGTGGTCGCAGGAGCAGAGGTAAGTAAAATTTGTAATTAGACATGAAAATCTTGTGTCTAACCTTATTTTTTCTTTCTTTTCAGGTCGGCATGGACTTTGGGATGCAGTTGGAGGATCGCCTGGTGGGCGCATAGGCGTATTGGCAGGATTAGGTAAGTTTTGTATTAGCGCTGCCCGAAATACTGTATCGTTTCGGTGGCAGCGCAATTTACTTTGGAAAAGTGTGTTTCAAATGCTGTGGCGGCCGGCACATGCCTTTGAGACACATTTGCATGGACATATACATACGTATATACATATATTCGGTGCAAATCTTAATGTTTGGTTTTTTTTTCTTTTGCAGGCTTACATGATTATTGCATTCGCTGATGGAATGAACAGCGCAAAGAGCAAAAATTGGTATGATGGTGATGCAAATTTTAAGGTCCCCTATGAATCAGTGACACCCTTGGCACCAGAACACTTTAAGCCGTGGACATTGCCCTACCGTTTTCAGCGCCATATGCAGAAATGTAGTTCAGTTCGGCTTACCCGTCATTACAATTATCGCTTCACACCACATGGCCAATTTGGCAGAATATTTGACTGAAATAATGGGCGATGGCCTAGATAAAAAATGAAAACCAACATTATATTACCACGTCCGCCGCCGCTGCTTAACATCGCAATGGATGCTATTACAAATTTGAAAAATTTTGAAAATTTCCGTGCACAAACTGTGGAATATTGTGCAATGCGGGTGACAATTAGAAACAAAAAGTGGCAGTGGCGGCACATTAACACCTTCAAATGATAACAAGAACCCAAGTGTAGCGACACGCACAATTGTACCAGAAATGGCTATAAAAAACCGAACTTAATGGCCAGCAACGCACGGCGAAATTCTTGATGACTTAAATGTGATGGAACAAACGACAGCTGGTATGGAACCACCTGCCTTTATAATTCCTGACTTCCATTATATATGTCCTGAATATTTTTTTTTTTTTTTTTTTTTTTTCAAAATAGTTCGAAGGACCACCCCAATATGGTGGCATGCCTGAAGAGTATTATGCATGCGGATATGATCCCGCAACCATGCATCCACCAACTGCAGCACTTATGACAGCTGGTTACTATATGTATCCACCACCAGGTGCAACGCCAACAGCTTTTGCACCAACACCAAATAATCTTTATATGCAAACAGCACCACCTCTTATAACAGCTGCACCTCTGCATCCAGGAGCACCTCATGTTGCAGGTGGCCAATGTTATTCGCCTAATACCCCATTTGGGGGTCGTATACCAATAGCTACCAACCCTAACGAAGCTAGTGGTATCCAAACTAATTCGACGTGTGCCGCGGGGCGGCCGTATTAATTGGGATGCGAAGCAATCTGTTGAGGCTAGTGGTATGGATTAGCCAACAATACTTGCTGGCATAATGCATCTGGGTAATATTAAATGCATACCACAAAGTAAGACGCAGCGAGGATGGTGTTGGCTGCGATATTTATCATAATGATCTACATCTCTGTTACCGGTGAAATGCTAAAAATTAATTCAAATAATTTATGACAGTGGTTGAAGACACGCCAAATTGAATCAGTTAACGAACATGTACTAATACCAAATAGTGTGGCTACCGCACAAGCAGCTAAGCATGCGCTTGCAAAACCATATTTATGCAAAACTTTTCCAATATATAGTACAAGTTACAAACCTGAACCTAAATACAGGAAGTCGCAAGCAAAATAGTTTTATTGATGTATGGGTTTGAGACGTTTGAAGTTGATCCATTTGAGCAATTTTTGGTCCAGTGAATCGTGGTAGTGGTGAGTAGTAAGTAAAGGTAGTACTATGTATTTTAGTTTTGTATGGTATACTATGTATGTATTTGCCCTTGAAGCGAGGTTTCATGTTTTGTCAGATTGTCCGCCCGTCCGTCCGAATGCATTTTTAGATAACTACAGGGCACAAACTAGGCTATTTTCGTGTTATGCTAACATATCGCGGTTTATTTGGAGGCGTTGTGGCTATGCCAGCCCATCAATGTCAGGCGGTAATGGGGTAACAAGTGGGCTTAACTCCGTTGTTTCGGTACTGCGTGAGTTTTAATGGGTGCCATTCGCATGGGAAGAGTTCCTTCTCTTCATTATTGAACTTTTTCGGCAATTGTATACCACAACTGTCAACTGCTAAAACACCTCCGAAAATGCCTGGAAAGGTGTCAAACGACGCGTTTTGGCCTTAGTGACAATATTTCGAGGGCGGAAGCTCGATAATCTCGTTACGTCAAGAGATATTTGTCTTAAAGTTTACCATTGTTCGATTATTTGCATACACCAGTTTAGAATAAATATATTTTTAATTCTTGTAGAACGATACTAATTTTGCGTATTTTCAGGTATATATGATTAAAGTCGCGGTCCTCCAGGGCGAGTGACACGGGCAAGTTATATATACACATGTTTATTTATTAGTAATTTTGGGGTATGTATACGAGGGTGGGTCCATCTGCTGCCAACTTGTGGCAGATGGATTAATTTTTCAGTGGCAGAAAGGTTCGACTTTCTGCGTTAGGTTTTCTCTGGCCTCGTTTTCGAGTGCGATTAGGCTTTCTTTGGCAGAATGGTTCGACCTTCTGCGTTAGGCTTTCTATTGTCCTCGTTAAGGGTAGCGAGTGAAGGGTGGAAGTTTGGGATATGGGAGATGGTAGGGTCTTGGTTGGAGGTGGAGTGGATGGTGATGATGAGACAGCGGGTCTCTCGCCATCCGAACCCTCCATAGGGAGCAGAATCAATTTGACCAACGGTCTTCTGATCTGCCCTTTTTCGGTTACGAGGTCCACTACACGCACTCGGTTATCTTCGCCGAGGTGTACGTGCGTAACTCTACCGAGCCTCCATTCATTCGGAGTCAAGTTGTCTTCTTTGATGACAACAAGATCTCCCACCTTAATGTTTTGTTTCGGATGCTTCCACTTCACTCGTTTTTGAAGTTCGGATAAGTATTTCACTTTCCCTCGCCTGCAGAAGTTGTTGCTTTGATATTGCGCAGGCCTGCGCTCTCTTTTCCTCCACGGAAGTATAGTATTATGGTATTCGTGTTCTTGCACTGGCCATTGTGAGTTGTCTTCTTGTAACCAAGAAGGTCCCTGCCACCCCAAAGAATTGTAGAACGACACTATATTTCTGGTTGGATTGGGTACGTCTACACGCCCGGTTAGTATCCAACCGAACACCGTTTCTTGAGCGAGAAGCGTACTTAGTACATTCTTTTTTAGTCCGCTCCGTATTAATTGCGGATATATATCTCCGCCAAGTATGAGATCTACCTCTTCATTAACGTAGAATCTCTTATCTGCCAAGACTAAGTCTGGGAATGCCTGCATAGTCGTTGCGTCGATATGGCAGGATGGCAGATTCCCAGTTAGTTTGGCTAGAATTAGCACAGAAGTTTTTAGGCTAAAGCAAGGGTCCACTGGTGAACGGAGTTCAATGTGGGAGGCCGCCTTGACTTGAGCCGACACAGCATTAGTGATACCCGAAACTTGGGCATGCATCCTTTTTGCTGGTAAATTGATTCGGCGTTTTAGTCGTTCTGTTATGAACGAGCATTCTGAGCCAGAATCTATCAGTGCTCTTGCTGGGAAGTCTGTACCATTATGATGAATGGTGACTCGAGCTGTCCCTAGCAGCACACCTGCACTTGAATGTACATGGCAGGATTTTACATTTCGGTAAGAATCCGAGCTTGAGTTTGAAACTTCCCGTCTCTGTTGTGCCTGTTGAGAAGTAGAGGCAGCATTATCAGCATTATACTGATTCGGGCTGCTGGTTGCCTGCGTCTGTAGAGACTCCGCATGCAGGAGCGTATGATGTCGAGAGTGGCATTTGTTGCAGTCGTACGAACTGCTGCACTTCGACACTGTATGTCCTGGGGATAGGCAGTTTAGGCAGCCCTTGGTGGATTTAACGATATCAATTCGCTCCACCGGCGTTAATTTTAGAAAACGGGGACAATTTCGCAATCTGTGGGAGTTTGATTTGCATTTTGTGCACAGTAACTTTGTGACATTTGCTTGGTATGCACCAAGTCTTTTTGTAGGGGTTTCGTTGGCAGGTCGCGTAGATTGCGGTTTCTGCGCTTTCGAAGAAGCCCCTATGAACCCCGACACTGTTTCAAGTGTCTGGAAGCGGTTGGACAAAAATTTGTCCATATCCTCCCACTTGGATATTTCCACTTTATGGTCTATGCTTTGCTCCCATAGACCTAGCGTACTTTCCGGCAATTTCGTTGAGCATAAGTAAGTAATAATTGCGTCCCAGTTCGAAGTGTCAATTTTATGACTTCGCAAGGACGAAAGGCAATTATTTATATCGCGTTGCAATGTTTTAATTGCGCTACCACACTCACTCTCTACCTTTTTTAAGTTGAACAAAATTTGGAGTTGCGAGTTCACAAGTATACGTTTATTTTCGTATCTCTCGCATAAGTTTCTCCACGCGATATCGAATCCCTCATTTGTAAGCGGACATTTTTTGACAATATCTTTTGCCTCACCTTGTGTTTTATTGTTGAGATGGAAAAGTTTCTCAACAGGTGTTAGGCGCTTATTCAAGATGTAAATGGCAGTGAACATGTCCCGAAATGTTGGCCATGACAAGTAATCGCCCTTGAAAACTTCAGTATCGCAGGGAGGCAGGCGGATACTGTGCTCAAATTCTGGCTTTTCTTCCGTTTTGGAATCGGGTTTTGTTAACGCCGCTTGGCGTGTAGCCATGTCTGACATGCAGCGTAAATAGATGGCGTATGCCTTTTTGTATTTTAATTTCACTGCTACTATGTCAGAAGCTTCTAACTTATTTGAGTTTAACAACTCATCTTGGGCCGTTCTCGTTTTCCTCCACATTGACTTCAAGTCCTCTTGTTGAAGGCCAAGAGTAAACTTGGTGTGGGCGGAATCCTCTAAATCATTGTAGTCTGATTCGAATTCAGCAATCGAATCAGCCAGTCTAATAAAGCTTTCCATATTCTGGATTTTGAGGAATTAGAATCAAAACAAAACTCGAAAAATAGCTTGAGGTACGAGAAATGCTCAATCGTACAATATAATTCTTAAAAAAGGGTAAAGGCCGTATGTACCCCAGGAAAATCAAACAAACCAATTCAATAATTTTTTCAATAAATGAAAGCAGACTCTTTAAAATCTTATTAAATTTTATTTATTTATTACAGACTTGGCCGTATCGTCTGAATAATTTATTTAAACTCGACAATAAATTCAAATTTATACTATTTGATTAACTCGCCACCCACACGCTATCGGGGATATGTTTATATATATATGTATACGTGTATATATGTGTTGCCGCAATAACGAATGTAAACAAAGAAAACACAAGTAAAGTGCGCGGTGTATCAAAACGAGCGAATAAGTGAATGTTTAAGTGGATATTTTGTGCGAATAAATAAAAATTTAACTGAAAAAAACTAAGCGACTTTATTTAATAAAACTAACTAGCCTTCGGTTGAATTGCTGTGCGTGTTTATTACTAAAAAAAAGTGGAAAACTGAGACGAAACGAACAACCGAAAGGCTAAGTGAATTTAATGTGAAAGTGAGGTTATGTTACCTCAGCAATTACAATGTTAATTATTTTGAAAAAGTTTTAAATAATGCACTCACTAAACATATTCACTTTTCGCACTTATGTTTTGAGCACACTCGCGGGCGACACTTTTTTAAATATAAATATTTGTGGCAATTCGTTTAACACAAAAAATAGCAACACCAAAAAAACAAGTGGCAAGAAATATACAACTTACGTGCTTTGATGTGGTGATCGGCAGAGTATGTTGTATGTATATGTTATTGTTGTGGTAGCTTCCTTGCGGCAATGATTATTTGGCTGTGTGTGGCTGAGTGAACTTATCCAACGATAAATGTTAGTAAAATCAAATATATAATAATCTTCGATGTTTTTTGTTGTTGTTGTTGTGGACTGTATAGGCTGTATCCGTTTCTCGGTGAGATGGACCATGAACAAAGTCGGATGCGGTGGTTCTTAAGAGCGGCCGTGGCTCGGACGCACCGCAGTCGATTTGTGATTTAGTGAGAAAAGAAAATAAAAGAACGAGAATTCTCGTTATAAATATTGGCCGTTTATTGAGTTAAATTATGTTATTTGTACAATTGAGACATTACCTTTTTAATATTGGCTGACGGTGAAATTCCTGGGGTGGCCGTGATGTGGTGTCTTCAACGTTCGCTGGAAAAGTAGACGGTTGGCCAGTCGCGGACAACCGTTGAACCCCAAATTTCAGCCTCCGGTTTTAAGGGGAGGTGAACCGACACATGCACACCCACATGCATGTATATGTTTGCTGACAAACATGAATATGCGTACATGTATATACATGTGGGCGGCTTGGTGTTGGGGTTTTGTATAAAATGAAAAGTGACATTAGGGTGGCGCATTTTTTTAGACTTTAGGCATCGGGCCTAAACAATTTTTATATATAATCCTTTTCACAAAGGGCTAGCTCCTTTATATGTGAATTCCTTAGCAAACTATGTAGTTTCTCCAACATTAAATCTAGATCCAAAGGGTCATCGCTACAAGTTACGTGCACTTCATCATTAATTAATTCAATTGTGGTACCACTTTCTTTTTCAATATTAAATTTCAATTTCTTCATATCCTTTACGTCATTAAAGGATGTGCATTCCCACATGTGAAGTTGCGCAGGCTTCTTATGAGATGTGCGTTCCTTAATGCGTCTACCGGTTTCCTTATTATCGTTTTCTTTTAAATTCTCTTCTTTCATTTCTTTTAAATTCGCGGCCTTGCTCCTTGTTACTACGTTAATTTTCTTATCTTCTTTTTCCATTTTACTAGTGGGAATCATTGATTTAAGTACGTTACTATCTAACTTAATTCGTGATAGTGCGTCAGCATTTGTGTTAATTTTACCTTGTTTGTATACAATTTCGAAATCATATTCTGATAGATCTATTCTAATTCTCGTCATTTTCGATGACGGATTTCTGTGTGAGAATAGTGATACTAGGGGCCTATGGTCAGTTACAACAATAAATTTTCTACCATACAGGTATGTTCTAAAATAGTTTATTCCCCAATGAATTGCCAACAGTTCTTTTTCGATAATTTTCTTGTTGATATCATGTTTTTGTAGGGATTTGCTTGCATAGGAAATTGGTAAATCGTGCCCAATTTCTCCTTGTGATAGTATGGCTCGTAATGCAAAATCAGAAGCATCTGTTGTTAGTATAAACGGTTTGTCAAAGTCTGGATACTGTAAAATGGGCGGGTTAATTAGTTTGTCTTTTAAGTTGTTGAATGCTGTAATAAGCTTTCCAACTTATGCATTGTATCTATAACTTTTTGATAACATTCTAAATTTCGTCTTTGTTTGCGTAATTGCTGTTTTCTCTCCAAGCTATTTCGTGCATCACTAGCAGCATCTTTTGCAAGTGAACGGACATTTTCAGCTTCCTTACGAAACATTGGATTTTACAAAGTCTGCATAATCAGCATTTATGAGATCAATCATTGAAGCACACAAGCCCTTTAAATATAATCCCAAATCATCGCGCCATTGTTCAAGGATTGGGGCGTTACGATTTTTGTGTAAGAATTCGTCATTTGAGAAGTTCTCCTTCGTAACATAATTTTTATCAAAACATAACGACGTGGAACTTTTGCTTGTTCGCAGTTTTGCAAATCCATCTGAATTTGCTGATGTTATCATTTTATGTTCCTTCATTGTATCTCACTAAGCTTTGATTAATAACTAATGTATACAATTACTTTTTTTTTTCATCTCCTGGCAGGATCGCCATGTGGTGGACCCAAGGGGTCAATGGTTTTAATTTTAAAAAGTATCTCTCTTATTGTAAAGGCCGGAGAGATTCGGCCGATCAAATAGGCTATCGGGGAGACAGCCGGAATAAATGAGAGAGACAATCTGTTGAGCGTGTGGTTAACTTCAAATCATCTCTGATTCTTTATTAACAAATCTTATTCTATTTATACAGAAATTTGTCACAGAAAGTTATTTGCTAGACTCCTCCTCTTTCTCGGCTTCTATGTAGCTGAATTCAACTTCAGCTTGGCAATTACTTGCACTAGCCAATAGAAGCGCTTAGCGTCAGACCAAGCAGAGCTCCAGAATAAATGCTGGCTCAGCTAAAGTATTGACATACTTTAAGCAACGCTATTGGTCAAAGGTGTCAAATGCATTTTTCAAATGCGGCTATACAAACAGACATGCATGTAAGTCGTGGCTGTTGCACGCTATGTACATATGTTTGTATGAGTACACTACAAAGGTTTCATTTATACTTCGATATATTTCGATAAACTTATCGATAACTGAGTTATCGGTCAAAATGAGATGACCAAAAGCCTCAAACTTTGCCTACAATATGGGCTTCAAACGAAAGCGGAGGTCCAAAGGTTTCATTTATACTTCGATATATTTCGATAAACTTATCGATAACTGAGTTATCGGTCAAACTGTGATGACCAAAAGCCTCAAACTTTGCCTACAACATGGGCTTCAAACGAAAGGGGAGGTCCAGAGGTTTCATTTATACTTCGATATATTTCGATAAACTTATCGATAACTGAGTTATCGGTCAAAATGTGATGACCAAAAGCCTTAAACTTGGCATACAACATGGGCATCAAACGAAAGGGGAGGTCCAGAGGTTTCATTTATACTTCGATATATTTCGATAAACTTATCGATAACTGAGTTATCGGTCAAAATGTGATGACCAAAAGCCTTAAACTTGGCATACAGCATGGGCATCCAACGAAAGGGGAGGTCCGAAGGTTTCATTTATAACCCGATATATTTCGAAAAACTTATCGATAACTGAGTTATCGGTCAAAATGTGATGACCCAAAACCTTAAAATATGCCTACTATATGGGTATCAAACGAAAGGGGAGGTCGAAAGGTTTCATTTATTCTTCGATATATTTCGATAAACTTATCGATGACCTCGTTATCGGTGAAAATGTGATGACCAAAAACCTTAACCTTTGCCTACAACATGGGCAACAAACGAAAGAGGACGTCGAAAGGTTTCATTTATACTTCGGTATATTTCGATAAACTTATCGATTACTGAGTTATCAGTCAAAATGTGATGACCCAAAACCTTAAAATATGCCTAATATATGGGCTTCAAACGAAAGCGGAGGTCCAAAGGTTTCATTTACACTTCGATATATTTCGATAAACTTATCGATAACAGAGTTATCGGTCAAAATGTGATGACCAAAAGCCTTGAACTTTGCCTACAACATGGGCATCAAACGAAAGGGGAGGTCGAAAGATTTCTTTTATACTTTGATATATTTCGATAAAATTAACGATAACTGAGTTAAATGTGATGGCCAAAAGCCTTAAAATTTGCTTACAATAGGGGTATCAAATGAAAGGGGAGGTCGAAAAATTTCATTTATACTTCGATATATTTCGATTCACTTATCGATAACTGAGTTATCGGTCAAAATGTGATGACCAAAAGCCTTGAACTTTGCCTACAACATGGGCATCAAGCGAAAGTGGAGATCGAAAGGTTTCATTTATACTTCGATATATTTCGATAAACTTATCGATGACCTAGTTATCGGTCAAAATGTGATGACCAAAAACCTTAAACTTTGCCTACAACATGGGCAGCAAACGAAAGAGGAGGTCGAAAGGTTTCATTTATACTTCGATATATTTCGATAAACTTATCGATAACTGAGTTATCGGTCAAACTGTGATGACCAAAAGCCTCAAACTTTGCCTACAATAGGGGTATCAAATGAAAGGGGAGGTCGAAAATTCTCATTTATACTTCGATATATTTCGATTCACTTATCGATAACTGAGTTATCGGTCAAAATGTGATGACCAAAAGCCTCAAACTTTGCCTACAACATGGGCTTCAAACGAAAGGGGAGGTCCAGAGGTTTCATTTATACTTCGATATATTTCGATAAACTTATCGATAACTGAGTTATCGGTCAAAATGTGATGACCAAAAGCCTTAAACTTGGCATACAACATGGGCATCAAACGAAAGGGGAGGTCCAGAGGTTTCATTTATACTTCGATATATTTCGATAAACTTATCGATAACTAAGTTATCGGTCTAAATATGAACACCAAAAGCCTCAAACTTTGCCTACAATATGGGCTTCAAACGAAAGCGGAGGTCCAAAGGTTTCATTTATACTTCGATATATTTCGATAAACTTATCGATAACTGAGCTATCGGTCAAACTGTGATGACCAAAAGCCTCAAACTTTGCCTACAACATGGGCTTCAAACGAAAGGGGAGGTCCAGAGGTTTCATTTATACTTCGATATATTTCGATAAACTTATCGATAACTGAGTTATCGGTCAAAATGTGATGACCAAAAGCCTTAAACTTGGCATACAACATGGGCATCAAACGAAAGGGGAGGTCCAGAGGTTTCATTTATGCTTCGATATATTTCGATAAACTTATCGATAACTGAGTTATCGGTCAAAATGTGATGACTAAAAGCCTTAAACTTGGCATACAGCATGGGCATCAAACGAAAGGGGAGGTCCGAAGGTTTCATTTATACTTCGATGTATTTCGATAAACTTATCGATAACTGAGTTATCGGTCAAAATGTGATGACCAAAAGCCTTAAACTTGGCATACAACATGGGCATCAAACGAAAGGGGAGGTCCAGAGGTTTCATTTATACTTCGATATATTTCGATAAACTTATCGATAACTGAGTTATCGGTCAAAATGTGATGACCAAAAGCCTTAAACTTGGCATACAGCATGGGCATCCAACGAAAGGGGAGGTCCGAAGGTTTCATTTATAACCCGATATATTTCGAAAAACTTATCGATAACTGAGTTATCGGTCAAAATGTGATGACCCAAAACCTTAAAATATGCCTACTATATGGGTATCAAACGAAAGGGGAGGTCGAAAGGTTTCATTTATTCTTCGATATATTTCGATAAACTTATCGATGACCTCGTTATCGGTGAAAATGTGATGACCAAAAACCTTAACCTTTGCCTACAACATGGGCAACAAACGAAAGAGGACGTCGAAAGGTTTCATTTATACTTCGATATATTTCGATAAACTTATCGATTACTGAGTTATCAGTCAAAATGTGATGACCCAAAACCTTAAAATATGCCTAATATATGGGCTTCAAACGAAAGCGGAGGTCCAAAGGTTTCATTTATACTTCGATATATTTCGATAAACTTATCGATAACAGAGTTATGGGTCAAAATGTGATGACCAAAAGCCTTGAACTTTGCCTACAACATGGGCATCAAACGAAAGGGGAGGTCTAAAGATTTCTTTTATACTTTGATATATTTCGATAAAATTAACGATAACTGAGTTAAATGTGATGGCCAAAAGCCTTAAAATTTGCTTACAATAGGGGTATCAAATGAAAGGGGAGGTCGAAAAATTTCATTTATACTTCGATATATTTCGATTCACTTATCGATAACTGAGTTATCGGTCAAAATGTGATAACCAAAAGCCTTAAAATTTGCTTACAATAGGGGTATCAAATGAAAGGGGAGGTCGAAAATTTTCATTTATACTTCGATATATCTCGATTCACTTATCAATAACTGAGTTATCGGTCAAAATGTGATGACCAAAACCTTGAACTTTGCCTACAATATGGGCATCAGACGAAAGTGAAGATCGAAAGGTTTCATTTATACTTCGATATATTTCGATAAACTTATCGATGACCTAGTTATCGGTCAAAATGTGATGACCAAAAACCTTAAACTTTGCCTACAACATGGGCAGCAAACGAAAGAGGAGGTCGAAAGGTTTCATTTATACTTCGATATATTTCGATATACTTATCCATAACTAAGTTATCGGTCAAAATGTGATGACCGAAAGCCTTAAACTTTGGCTACACCATGGGCATCAAACGAAAGTGGAGGTCGAAAGGTTTCATTTATACTTCGATATATTTCGATAAACTTATCGATAACTAAGTTATCGGTCTAAATATGAACAAGAAAAGCCTCAAACTTTGCCTACAATAGGGGTATTAAATGAAAGGGGAGGTCGAAAAATTTCATTTATACTTCGATATATTTCGATTCACTTATCGATAACTGAGTTATCGGTCAAAATGTGATGACCAAAAGCCTTGAACTTTGCCTACAACATGGGCATCAAGCGAAAGTGGAGATCGAAAGGTTTCATTTATACTTCGATATATTTCGATAAACTTATCGATGACCTAGTTATCGGTCAAAATGTGATGACCAAAAACCTTAAACTTTGCCTACAACATGGGCAGCAAACGAAAGAGGAGGTCGAAAGGTTTCATTTATACTTCGATATATTTCGATAAACTTATCGATAACTGAGTTATCGGTCAAACTGTGATGACCAAAAGCCTCAAACTTTGATTACAACATGGGCTTCAAACGAAAGCGGAGGTCCAAAGGTTTCATTTATACTTCGATATATTTCGATAAACTTATCGATAACTAAGTTATCGGTCTAAATATGAACAAGAAAAGCCTCAAACTTTGCCTACAGTAGGGGTATCAAATGAAAGGGGAGGTCGAAAATTCTCATTTATACTTCGATATATTTCGATTCACTTATCGATAACTGAGTTATCGGTCAAAATGTGATGACCAAAAACCTTAAACTTTGCCTACAACATGGGCAGCAAACGAAAGAGGAGGTCGAAAAGTTTCATTTATACTTCGATATATTTCGATATACTTATCCATAACTGAGTTATCGGTCAAAATGTGATGACCGAAAGCCTTAAACTTTGGCTACACCATGGGCATCAAACGAAAGAGAAGGTCGAAAGGTTTCATTTAAACTTCGATATATTTCGATTCACTTATCAATAACTGAGTTATCGGTCAAAATGCGATGACCGAAAGCCTTAAACTTTGGCTACACCATGGGCATCAAACGAAAGAGGAGGTCGAAAGGTTTCATTTATACTTCGATATATTTCGATATACTTATCCATAACTGAGTTATCGGTCAAAATGTGATGACCGAAAGCCTTAAACTTTGGCTACACCATGGGCATCAAACGAAAGAGAAGGTCGAAAGGTTTTATTTAAACTTCGATATATTTCGATTCACTTATCAATAACTGAGTTATCGGTCAAAATGTGATGACCCAAAACCTTAAAATATGCCTACTATATGGGTATCAAACGAAAGGGGAGGTCGAAAGGTTTTATTATTATTATTATTATTATTATTAATCAACAAACAGTAAGTTTACAGATTGTGTAGCAAGATTATATTAGGCTTAACATAATCAATATGCAAAAATTGGAAGTAAAGCTATGTTAAGTGCCTTATGAGCAGGCTCTTAAAAGTAAACTTGGTATAGCAAAAGTCAAATCCCAAAGAAAAAGAAAAATTATTTAACTCCGAAAGTGTCCGCCTTATAGGAGCATTCATCGCATAAACTGTTCTAGCAAAACCCACATAAAACATCTCGTTACCACGAAGGATCCGTGAAGGTACATTAAAACTAATTTTCATGAGCAGGTATGAGCAATCGATTAAGCTATTAATAATATCATAAACAACGCACATTGACAGCAGTGAGCGTCTTGACTCTAGTGGCATGAGACTAATGAGCAAACAACGAGAACGATAGGGTGGGATCGGTTCCAGAAAGTACAGCCGCCGCAGGGCGAAACGTACGAAAGCCCTCTGGACCGACTCCAATCTCCTAATATGAACGGCATGAAAAGGCCTCCAGATAAATACTGCATATTCTAACTTCGACCGAACTAGAGACGTGTACAATACTTTTAAAGTATATGGGTCAGAAAACGACGAACAGTTACGCCGAATAAAAGCCAACATAGCATACGCCTTAGAAACAACAAAACTAATGTGAGTGGTAAAGCTGAGTTTGGGGTCAAAATAAACACCAAGGTCTTTAAATTCATCGACCTTTTTAAGCGCAACATTCGAAAAACCATACGATGTTGGAAGATTGAAAACGAGTCTACCATAGGAGGTATAGTGACACTTAGCAATGTTAAGAAATAGGCGATTACGTTCGCACCACTGAAACAAGTTGTCAAGCTCGCCCTGTAGGACGAAAGAATCTTCTAAGGACTTAATTTCAGAATAAATTTTTAAGTCATCCGCGTAGAGAAGAAACTTACATTTTGAGAAGCAAGAGGAAATATCATTAATAAACAGAATAAACAGCAAGGGACCGAGGACGCTTCCCTGGGGAACCCCAGAGGAGGCTACGAAGGAATAAGAAGACGCACCGTCGAGGCGAACGACACAACGTCTGTTGCATAAATAGGATGATATCCACCTCAAGAATAGAGAGTGGAATCCTAGTATTTCCAGTTTAGCTAAAAGAACTCTATGGGATACTCTGTCAAATGCCTTTGAAAAGTCCGTGTAAACCGCATCAATCTGAAATCCTTTTTGAAAAGAATCCAGGCAATCTTCGGTGAACACTGCTAAATTAGTGAGGGTAGATCTGCCCGGAACAAATCCATGCTGTTGAGGACAAAGCAAGTGTTTTACCTCAAAGTATATTTTATCCTTAATTATGCACTCAAACAATTTCGACACAGTGGTTAGTTTGGAAATAGGCCTATAATTTTCAATGTTGCTTTTATTGCCGCTCTTGAAGATAGGCGTGATAAAAGTTAATTTCCAAGCATCTATAAAAATGCCAGAAGACAGAGACTTATTAAAAATATGCAGTAACGGAGCAATCAGAGAAGAGCAATTTTTCAATAACACAGCAGAAACACCATCTGCGTCAGTTGTAGTTGACATCTTAAGCAGCCTTATGCCATTAGCAATGTCTAATTCTGTCAAGCTTAACTTTCCAAAGTTGATGGAAGTAGCGAAGCTTGACAGAATCTCATCGGGAATGACATCACTAGCGTTGTCTGAGATATAATTAGAGGAAAAATAATTTGCAAACAGATTAGATGCATCAGATAAGGAGTTAGCTGAAACCCCCCTAAGATGCACAGATGTAGGTATATCTGAGCATTTTTTCTTCGATTTAATATAATTCCAAAAAGATTTTGGGTTACATTTAATGTTACCTTCAACGCTTCGAGTATAACGGCGATATAGCAGTCTATTAAGCTTGTTGAACTTAGCTCGATAATATATAAAACGCCTGCGAAAATGCTCATTATTAGTCAATTTATGCTTTTTAAAAAACTTATTCTTTAAATTCTTTACTCGTTTAAGCTCTTTTGAAAACCACGGTCTTCTATTGGTTTTTGTATTAAGCATTGGGATGTGACTTCTGCAAATATCAAGTATTGTTGCCTTAAAAATATCGAAGCAGCCAGTTACATCCAAGTTTCCCAAAAGCCCAGGCCAATCCAAATCAAACAAGGTATTCAAATCAAGAAAATTACAGCGAGAATAGTTAAACGCAACTGGCTGCAAGCCAGATGGTAATTCAAAATATTGATAAAATTCTACCTCCAAGACCAACGGATTATGATGTTGATTTGGGGGTGAAATGAAACTAGCTGCCTGCGAGAGCTTATAGTTCGTATTATAGCTTACAAAAATTAGGTCCAATAATCTATTTAATACATTAAAAACATTATTCACTTGTAGTAAATCAATACAATGCAAACTATCAACCAAATAGCATTCAGAAAAAGTAGTAACATTAGCCGGGGTAAGAAAGGTATTACCATCTAGACATCTCCAGGAAACGTTACCCAAATTAAAATCGCCAAAAACACAAAGTTGATTGTCGCCAATAATATCTTGAACAGACAAAATGTTGTCAACATGCGCCTTATAAATATCATCAGAACTACCAGGTGGAATATAAGACAAGCAAATGAACAGCAATCCACAGGCGCCATTCAACTTAATACACAGTTGATCGAGCAAGGAATCAGGGTTGTTCAGCTGAAGAAACGAAGCACGAAGGTACTTGCGTACAGCTATAAGAACACCGCCACCCCTGCTAAGACCAAATTTAGCATAATCTCTATCTTTACGAAACACATCAAAAAGTTCAGTGTTGAAAAACTCAGCATCGAAAAAATTTTCATTGAGCCAAGTCTCAGCTATAACGAAGCAATCATAATCTAGTTCTGAGCTCAAAGTGTAGATGGACTCATTTTTGGTTCTAATTCCAGAAGTATTGTGGTAGTATATTCTAATTTTACCGCCATTAGTAGTATAGGCCTCCTTTACTTCTTTGGCCGAGGCTGAAGATCCTCTCGAAAAAAATCAAAAGGTCGAACTGCAACATTGGCGGGCCACATATTCGACTTGAAAACTTTATTATAATGTGCTTGTGGCACACCAAGCTTAAAATTGGCGTATCTCATGGTGCTTGGATCAGCACCACTTGGACCAAGCTTATAACACAATAACAAGCTATGGTTAATATCCGCACGATTAGCCACATAAGCAATTATGTCATCCGACGTTACAGTGGCTACAAACGATGATAAGTGCAGCCATTTGCGACGAACAATTACACCCAGCTGGGTTTCAACATTAGAGCCGATAATACGATGATTACGCTGATTATGTTTTTTATGTCGCCTATTAGCAGCAATAGACCACTGTGCATTATCTGTTAGCCCTTTATCAGTTGCACTTTTAGCTTGTAAATTGTCAACATTAACAATTGGCGAATTGCCCACGGCAGAGCCAGAAACAGCATTCTCAACACTATCATTAGCAGTAGCAGAACTACAAGCAGCATGCATAGAATCACCATCAGTTTCAGCAGTGTTGGTATCAGCAGTAGCAGAGCCACGAATGCTATCAGCTGTACTTCCAGATGAGTCGGTGGTAGCAGCGTTAGCAACAACAATCGTGTTGGCTTCAAAAGTAGTCAAACCAGTATTGCTTTCGCTCTCATTTGAAATTTTGAGTACAGGCAAATTAGCATAAGCAGTACCAATATCAGTGTTAGCATTGTTCTTATTGTTGTTTTTATGCACATTAGAGCTTGATTGCTCATTATTTAACTTGTTAGCACTAACGCGGGTGGGCCGCCTTTGTACACTGTTTTGCCGAGCAACAACATTGTCACCGGCTTTGGCTTTTGTTGTTAGTCGTGTAACCCGCTTATTTTCATTTGCACTGGGAGCCAGGGGAATAGCTCCATCACCCACAGAGTCAACGAACTCTGATAAAACACTTTTTATTTTTTCTAAGTCAGCAATCGCGATCAAGACTTTATCTTTAAGTGCACGGGTGACACTACAATTATCACAAAGAGACATTTTGCACACAAAAAAAGCAATAAAAAGCAGTAAAAATGCAATTTAAACGGAGCAGAGATAAAACACGTCCGCTCACTTCGACGTTAGTTATGCATACTTCGATATATTTCGATAAACTTATCGATGACCTCGTTATCGGTGAAAATGTGATGACCAAAAACCTTAAACTTTGCCTACAACATGGGCAACAAACGAAAGAGGACGTCGAAAGGTTTCATTTATACTTCGATATATTTCGAAAAACTTATCGATTACTGAGTTATCAGTCAAAATGTGATGACCCAAAACCTTAAAATATGCCTAATATATGGGCTTCAAACGAAAGCGGAGGTCCAAAGGTTTCATTTATACTTCGATATATTTCGATAAACTTATCGATAACTGAGTTATCGGTCAAAATGTGATGACCAAAAGCCTTGAACTTTGCCTACAACATGGGCATCAAACGAAAGGGGAGGTCGAAAGGTTTTATTTATACTCGATATATTTCGATTCACTTATCAATAACTGAGTTATCGGTCAAAATGTGATGACCGAAAGCCTTAAACTTTGGGCATCAAACGAAAGAGGAGGTCGAAAGGTTTCATTTATACTTCGAAATATTTCGATAAACTTATCGATGACCTAGTTATCGGTCAAAATGTGATGACCAAAAACCTTAAACTTTGCCTACAACATGGGCAGCAAACGAAAGAGGAGGTCGAAAGGTTTCATTTATACTTCGATATATTTCGATATACTTATCCATAACTGAGTTATCGGTCAAAAGGTTTCATTTATACTTCGATATATTTCGATATACGTATCCATAACTGAGTTATCGGTCAAAATGTGATGACCAAAAGCCTTAAACTTTGACTACACCATGGGCATCAAACGAAAGGGGAGGTGCAAAGGTTTCATTTATACTTCGATATATTTCGATAAACTTATCGATGACCTAGCTATCGGTGATGACCGAAAGCCTTAAACTTTGGCTACAGCATGGGCATCAAACGAAAGTGGAAGTCGAAAGGTTTCATTTATACTTCGATATATTTCGATAAACTTATCGATAACTAAGTTATCGGTCTAAATATGAACAAGAAAAGCCTCAAACTTTGCCTTCAACATGGGCTTCAAACGCAAGGGGAGGTCCAAAGGTTTCATTTATACTTTGATATATTTCGATAAACTTATCGATAACTGAGTTATCGGTCAAAATGTGATGACCCAAAACCTTAAAATATGCCTAATATATGGGTATCAAACGAAAGCGGAGGTCGAAAGGTTTCATTTATACTTCGATATATTTCAATGAACTTATCGATGACCTAGCTATCGGTCAAAATGTGATGACCAAAAACCTTAAACTTTGCCTACAACATGGGAAGCAAACAAAAGAGGAGGTCGAAAGGTTTCATTTATACTTCGATATACTTATCCATAACTGAGTTATCGGTCAAAATGTGATGACCGAAAGCCTTAAACTTTGGCTACAGCATGGGCATCAAACGAAAGTGGAAGTCGAAAGGTTTCATTTATACTTCGATATATTTCGATAAACTTATCGATAACTAAGTTATCGGTCTAAATATGAACACCAAAAGCCTCAAACTTTGCCTTCAACATGGGCTTCAAACGCAAGGGGAGGTCCAAAGGTTTCATTTATACTTCGATATATTTCGATAAACTTATCGATAACTGAGTTATCGGTCAAACTGTGATGACCAAAAGCCTCAAACTTTGCCTACAACATGGGCTTCAAACGAAAGGGGAGGTCCAGAGGTTTCATTTATACTTCGATATATTTCGATAAACTTATCGATAACTGAGTTATCGGTCAAAATGTGATGACCAAAAGCCTTAAACTTGGCATACAACATGGGCATCAAACGAAAGGGGAGGTCCAGAGGTTTCATTTATACTTCGATATATTTCGATAAACTTATCGATAACTGAGTTATCGGTCAAAATGTGATGACTAATAGCCTTAAACTTGGCATACAGCATGGGCATCAAACGAAAGGGGAGGTCCGAAGGTTTCATTTATACTTCGATATATTTCGATAAACTTATCGATAACTGAGTTATCGGTCAAAATGTGATGACCAAAAGCCTTAAACTTGGCATACAACATGGGCATCAAACGAAAGGGGAGGTCCAGAGGTTTCATTTATACTTCGATATATTTCGATAAACTTATCGATAACTGAGTTATCGGTCAAAATGTGATGACCAAAAGCCTTAAACTTGGCATACAGCATGGGCATCAAACGAAAGGGGAGGTCCGAAGGTTTCATTTATAACCCGATATATTTCGAAAAACTTATCGATAACTGAGTTATCGGTCAAAATGTGATGACCCAAAACCTTAAAATATGCCTACTATATGGGTATCAAACGAAAGGGGAGGTCGAAAGGTTTCATTTATTCTTCGATATATTTCGATAAACTTATCGATGACCTCGTTATCGGTGAAAATGTGATGACCAAAAACCTTAAACTTTGCCTACAACATGGGCAACAAACGAAAGAGGACGTCGAAAGGTTTCATTTATACTTCGTTATATTTCGATAAACTTATCGATTACTGAGTTATCAGTCAAAATGTGATGACCCAAAACCTTAAAATATGCCTAATATATGGGCTTCAAGCGAAAGCGGAGGTCCAAAGGTTTCATTTATACTTCGATATATTTCGATAAACTTATCGATAACAGAGTTATCGGTCAAAATGTGATGACCAAAAGCCTTGAACTTTGCCTATAACATGGGCATCAAACGAAAGGGGAGGTCGAAAGATTTCTTTTATACTTTGATATATTTCGATAAAATTAACGATAACTGAGTTATCGGTCAAAATGTGATGGACAAAAGCCTTAAAATTTGCTTACAATAGGGGTATCAAATGAAAGGGGAGGTCGAAAATTTTCATTTATACTTCGATATATCTCGATTCACTTATCAATAACTGAGTTATCGGCCAAACTGTGATGACCAAAACCTTGAACTTTGCCTACAATATGGGCATCAGACGAAAGTGGAGATCGAAAGGTTTCATTTATACTTCGATATATTTCGATAAACTTATCGATGACCTAGTTATCGGTCAAAATGTGATGACCAAAAACCTTAAACTTTGCCTACAACATGGGCAGCAAACGAAAGAGGACGTCGAAAGGTTTCATTTATACTTCGATATATTTCAATATACTTATCCATAACTAAGTTATCGGTCAAAATGTGATGACCGAAAGCCTTAAACTTTGGCTACACCATGGGCATCAAACGAAAGTGGAGGTCGAAAGGTTTCATTTATACTTCGATATATTTCGATAAACTTATCGATAACTAAGTTATCGGTCTAAATATGAACAAGAAAAGCCTCAAACTTTGCCTACAATAGGGGTATTAAATGAAAGGGGAGGTCGAAAAATTTCATTTATACTTCGATATATTTCGATTCACTTATCGATAACTGAGTTATCGGTCAAAATGTGATGACCAAAAGCCTTGAACTTTGCCTACAACATGGGCATCAAGCGAAAGTGGAGATCGAAAGGTTTCATTTATACTTCGATATATTTCGATAAACTTATCGATGACCTAGTTATCGGTCAAAATGTGATGACCAAAAACCTTAAACTTTGCCTACAACATGGGCAGCAAACGAAAGAGGAGGTCGAAAGGTTTCATTTATACTTCGATATATTTCGATAAACTTATCGATAACTGAGTTATCGGTCAAACTGTGATGACCAAAAGCCTCAAACTTTGATTACAACATGGGCTTCAAACGAAAGCGGAGGTCCAAAGGTTTCATTTATACTTCGATATATTTCGATAAACTTATCGATAACTGAGTTATCGGTCAAAATGTGATGACCGAAAGCCTTAAACTTTGGCTACACCATGGGCATCAAACGAAAGAGAAGGTCGAAAGGTTTCATTTAAACTTCGATATATTTCGATTCACTTATCAATAACTGAGTTATCGGTCAAAATGCGATGACCGAAAGCCTTAAACTTTGGCTACACCATGGGAATCAAACGAAAGAGGAGGTCGAAAGGTTTCATTTATACTTCGATATATTTCGATATACTTATCCATAACTGAGTTATCGGTCAAAATGTGATGACCGAAAGCCTTAAACTTTGGCTACACCATGGGCATCAAACGAAAGAGAAGGTCGAACGGTTTCATTTAAACTTCGATATATTTCGATTCACTTATCAATAACTGAGTTATCGGTCAAAATGTGATGACCCAAAACCTTAAAATATGCCTACTATATGGGTATCAAACGAAAGGGGAGGTCGAAAGGTTTCATTTATACTTCGATATATTTCGATAAACTTATCGATGACCTCGTTATCGGTGAAAATGTGATGACCAAAAACCTTAAACTTTGCCTACAACATGGGCAACAAACGAAAGAGGACGTCGAAAGGTTTCATTTATACTTCGATATATTTCGAAAAACTTATCGATTACTGAGTTATCAGTCAAAATGTGATGACCCAAAACCTTAAAATATGCCTAATATATGGGCTTCAAACGAAAGCGTAGGTCCAAAGGTTTCATTTATACTTCGATATATTTCGATAAACTTATCGATAACTGAGTTATCGGTCAAAATGTGATGACCAAAAGCCTTGAACTTTGCCTACAACATGGGCATCAAACGAAAGGGTAGGTCGAACTGTTTTATTTATACTTCGATATATTTCGATTCACTTATCAATAACTGAGTTATCGGTCAAAATGTGATGACCGAAAGCCTTAAACTTTGGCTACACCATGGGCATCAAACGAAAGAGGAGTTCGAAAGGTTTCATTTATACTTCGAAATATTTCGATAAACTTATCGATGACCTAGTTATCGGTCAAAATATGATGACCAAAAACCTTAAACTTTGCCTACAACATGGGCAGCAAACGAAAGAGGAGGTCGAAAGGTTTCATTTATACTTCGATATATTTCGATATACTTATCCATAACTGAGTTATCGGTCAAAACTGACAATTAAATTCATTACGAATTATTGTTTATTTGGTCTCGAGCTTGCAAAAACTTACAAATATGTAAACAAAATAGACCGCAAAAATCCAACAACAAAAGGTTTCATTTATACTTCGATATATTTCGATATACGTATCCATAACTGAGTTATCGGTCAAAATGTGATGACCAAAAGCCTTAAACTTTGACTACACCATGGGCATCAAACGAAAGTGGAGGTCGAAAAATTTCATTTATACTTCGATATATTTCGATTCACTTATCGATAACTGAGTTATCGGTCAAAATGTGATAAACAAAAGCCTTAAAATTTGCTTTCAATAGGGGTATCAAATGAAAGGGGAGGTCGAAAATTTTCATTTATACTTCGATATATTTCGATTCACTTATCAATAACTGAGTTATCGGTCAAAATGTGATGACCAAAACCTTGAACTTTGCCTACAATATAGGCATCAAACGAAAGTGGAGATCGAAAGGTTTCATTTATACTTCGATATATTTCGATAAACTTATCGATGACCTAGTTATCGGTCAAAATGTGATGACCAAAAACCTTAAACTTTGCCTACAACATGGGCAGCAAACGAAAGAGGAGGTCGAAAGGTTTCATTTATACTTCGATATACTTATCCATAACTAAGTTATCGGTCAAAATGTGATGACCGAAAGCCTTAAACTTTGGCTACACCATGGGCATCAAACGAAAGTGGAGGTCGAAAGGTTTCATTTATACTTCGATATATTTCGATAAACTTATCGATAACTAAGTTATCGGTCTAAATATGAACAAGAAAAGCCTCAAACTTTGCCTACAATAGGGGTATTAAATGAAAGGGGAGGTCGAAAAATTTCATTTATACTTCGATATATTTCGATTCACTTATCGATAACTGAGTTATCGGTCAAAATGTGATGACCAAAAGCCTTGAACTTTGCCTACAACATGGGCATCAAGCGAAAGTGGAGATCGAAAGGTTTCATTTATACTTCGATATATTTCGATAAACTTATCGATGACCTAGTTATCGGTCAAAATGTGATGACCAAAAACCTTAAACTTTGCCTACAACATGGGCAGCAAACGAAAGAGGAGGTCGAAAGGTTTCATTTATACTTCGATATATTTCGATAAACTTATCGATAACTGAGTTATCGGTCAAACTGTGATGACCAAAAGCCTCAAACTTTGCCTACAACATGGGCTTCAAACGAAAGCGGAGGTCCAAAGGTTTCATTTATACTTCGATATATTTCGATAAACTTATCGATAACTAAGTTATCGGTCTAAATATGAACAAGAAAAGCCTCAAACTTTGCCTACAATAGGGGTATCAAATGAAAGGGGAGGTCGAAAATTTTCATTTATACTTCGATATATTTCGATTCACTTATCGATAACTGAGTTATCGGTCAAAATGTGATGACCAAAAACCTTAAACTTTGCCTACAACATGGGCAGCAAACGAAAGAGGAGGTCGAAAGGTTTCATTTATACTTCGATATATTTCGATATACTTATCCATAACTGAGTTATCGGTCAAAATGTGATGACCGAAAGCCTTAAACTTTGGCTACACCATGGGCATCAAACGAAAGAGAAGGTCGAAAGGTTTCATTTAAACTTCGATATATTTCGATTCACTTATCAATAACTGAGTTATCGGTCAAAATGCGATGACCGAAAGCTTTAAACTTTGGCTACACCATGGGCATCAAACGAAAGAGGAGGCCGAAAGGTTTCATTTATACTTCGATATATTTCGATATACTTATCCATAACTGAGTTATCGGTCAAAATGTGATGACCGAAAGCCTTAAACTTTGGCTACACCATGGGCATCAAACGAAAGAGAAGGTCGAAAGGTTTCATTTAAACTTCGATATATTTCGATTCACTTATCAATAACTGAGTTATCGGTCAAAATGCGATGACCGAAAGCCTTAAACTTTGGCTACACCATGGGCATCAAACGAAAGAGGAGGTCGAAAGGTTTCATTTATACTTTGATATATTTCGATTCACTTATCGATAACTGAGTTATCGGTCAAAATGTGATGACCAAAAGCCTTGAACTTTGCCTACAACATGGGCATCAAACGAAAGGGGAGGTCGAAAGGTTTTATTTATACTTCGATATATTTCGATTCACTTATCAATAACTGAGTTATCGGTCAAAATGTGATGACCGAAAGCCTTAAACTTTGCCTACACCATGGGCATCAAACGAAAGGGGAGGTCGAAAGGTTTTATTTATACTTCGATATATTTCGATTCACTTATCAATAACTGAGTTATCGGTCAAAATGTGATGACCGAAAGCCTTAAATTTTGGCTACACCATGGGCATCAAACGAAAGAGGAGGTCGAAAGGTTTTATTTATACTTCGATATATTTCGATTCACTTATCCATAACTGAGTTATCGGTCAAAAGGTTTCATTTATACTTCGATATATTTCGATATACGTATCCATAACTGAGTTATCGGTCAAAATGTGATGACCAAAAGCCTTAAACTTTGACTACACCATGGGCATCAAACGAAAGTGGAGGTCGAAAGGTTTCATTTATACTTCGATATATTTCGATAAACTTATCGATGACCTAGTTATCTGTCAAAATGTGATGACCAAAAACCTTAAACTTTGCCTACAACATAGGCATCAAACGAAAGAGGAGGTCGAAAGGTTTTATTTATACTTCGATATATTTCGATTCACTTATCAATAACTGAGTTATCGGTCAAAATGTGATGACCAAAAGCCTTAAACTTTGGCTACACCATGGGCATCAAACGAAAGAGGAGGTCGAAAGGTTTCATTTATACTTCGATATATTTCGATTCACTTATCAATAACTGAGTTATCGGTCAAAATGTGATGACCGAAAGCCTTAAACTTTGGCTACACCATGGGCATCAAACGAAAGAGGAGGTCGAAAGGTTTCATTTATACTTCGAAATATTTCGATAAACTTATCGATGACCTAGTTATCGGTCAAAATGTGATGACCAAAAACCTTAAACTTTGCCTACAACATGGGCAGCAAACGAAAGAGGAGGTCGAAATGTTTCATTTCGATATATTTCGATATACTTATCCATAACTGAGTTATCGGTCAAAATGTGATGACCGAAAGCCTTAAACTTTGGCTACACCATGGGCATCAAACGAAAGAGAAGGTCGAAAGGTTTCATTTAAACTTCGATATATTTCGATTCACTTATCAATAACTGAGTTATCGGTCAAAATGCGATGACCGAAAGCTTTAAACTTTGGCTACACCATGGGCATCAAACGAAAGAGGAGGTCGAAAGGTTTCATTTATACTTCGATATATTTCGATATACTTATCCATAACTGAGTTATCGGTCAAAATGTGATGACCGAAAGCCTCAAACTTTGGCTACACCATGGGCATCAAACGAAAGAGAAGGTCGAAAAGTTTATATTTCGATTCACTTATCAATAACTGAGTTATCGGTCAAAATGCGATGACCGAAAGCCTTAAACTTTGGCTACACCATGGGCATCAAACGAAAGAGGAGGTCGAAAGGTTTCATTTATACTTTGATATATTTCGATTCACTTATCGATAACTGAGTTATCGGTCAAAATGTGATGACCAAAAGCCTTGAACTTTGCCTACAACATGGGCATCAAACGAAAGGGGAGGTCGAAAGGTTTTATTAATACTTCGATATATTTCGATTCACTTATCAATAACTGAGTTATCGGTCAAAATGTGATGACCGAAAGCCTTAAACTTTGCCTACACCATGGGCATCAAACGAAAGAGGAGGTCGAAAGGTTTTATTTATACTTCGATATATTTCGATTCACTTATCAATAACTGAGTTATCGGTCAAAATGTGATGACCGAAAGCCTTAAATTTTGGCTACACCATGGGCATCAAACGAAAGAGGAGGTCGAAAGGTTTTATTTATACTTCGATATATTTCGATTCACTTATCCATAACTGAGTTATCGGTCAAAAGGTTTCATTTATACTTCGATATATTTCGATATACGTATCCATAACTGAGTTATCGGTCAAAATGTGATGACCAAAAGCCTTAAACTTTGACTGGTTGGTTGGTTGGTTGGAGTGGCGAGTCCCAGTGACTCCAATTAGCGCTAGTGCGCCGTTTTGATACCACAGCTCGTGAACTAACCAATGAAGATTATTACAGAAAGTTAGCGTGGTGTGACTCTTACACCCCTATAGATCCTATCTATATCCATGCCGTTGAGTCCAAGAATTTTAGAAGTTCCCCAATCTTCATCTCGCTTAGCTCGGAGAGACTCCCAAACAAGGGTTTTCCCAGAAATTTTGTTCTGCTCCTGCAGTGCGCCGGACAGCCGCACAGCAGGTGCTCCACAGTCTCTTCCGTTCCCGGAAGATTGCAACTGCGGCACGTGGTATTGTGCTCCATGCCCATCCGTGCGGCGTGCGCCCCGATAGTCCAATGCCCAGTGAGGGCCGAAACTAATCTGAAAATGTCCCTTCTGTTATTCCTGAGAAGGGTCGAAGATCGTGCTTCATTGTACGAAGGCCATAAACTCTTTGACACTCTGCAGGACTGCAGACGCTTCCATCTATCCGTAGCCTCCCGAAGCCAGTGCAGAGAGACCCGACCCTTGAGCAGTCCCAGCGGTGCAAGGACCTCCTTCGCTTCTGAGACGTCAAGGGCCGACCCACGCCGTGCCAACTCATCGGCAGTCTCGTTTCCCTGTATGTTGCGGTGCCCCGGCACCCATATTAAAGAAACGGCATGTCGACTTGCCAGGTTCATGGTCCACTCCCTGCACTGACCCACGAGGCTCGAAGTGATCGTCGTTGATCCGAGAGCCCGAAGAGCCGCCTGGCTGTCCGAGAAGATTGCTATCCGATTACCTGTTATGTTTGTATCCAGTAATGCCCTGCATGCCTCCTGGATAGCGTAAATTTCTGACTGAAATACACTCGCAGAGTCTGGAAGACGCATTGACAAGGACACGTCTGGGATAATTGCGAAAACCCCCGCTCCCACTCCACACTCCATTTTAGATCCATCCGTGAAAATTGATATGTCGAAGTTTTGTGGTAGTTCCCCTGTTTTCCAGTCCTTTCTGGATGGGAAAATAACCTCAAAATTTGTGTCGAAAACTGTCCTGGGACAGATGTAGTCCGTTTTGTTCTTAATATAGGGGTCGGTTATATTTAACAGAATACGGCTGTGACCGTATCCACGCTCTTTCCAGAGTCCCAACTCCCGAAGCCTGAGTGCACTATTAGATGCTGTTTCCTTGATAAAGAGATCGATCGGTGGTATATTGCATATCACATTCAGAGCCTCTGTGGGGCATGATCTAATCGCCCCTGTGATTGCGCCACAGGCAGCCCGCTGAACTTTGCTTAGCATGTTCATAATGTAGCCCACCTCGGCTGCCCTCCACCACACTATTGCTCCGTAGGCTAAGATCGGTCGAATAACTGCTTTGTACATCCATGCTGTGATTTCCGGGCTCAGGCCCCACTGTCTGCCTAACATACGTTTACAGGCGTACATAGCTCCATATGCCCGTTTGACCCTGTTTTCTATGTTAAGTTTCCAGTTTAACTTAGGTGTCAAGAGGACGCCTAGGTATTTCGCCCTATCAGAAAGTTGCAACTCTTGACCACAAAGAGAAGGTAGATTGAAACTTGGTATTTTTTTCCTATTTGTGAATAACAATAGCTCGGTCTTTGAGGGATTGACATTAAGCCCCGCAGCCTCTGCCCATCCACTCAGCTTCCTTAGTGCAACCTGCATGATATCGCTAATCACGTTAGGGCACAGACCCGATACTAGTATTACTACGTCGTCCGCGTAGGCAACCACTTTTACTCCGTTCATGTTAAGTTGACGAAGTATGCCGTCTATAACACAAAGCCAAAGCAGTGGAGACAGCACTCCACCCTGAGGAGTTCCTCTCGACAAGTGTGCCGTTACTTCACTTGCTCCGACCTTGGCGCTTATGACTCTAGACCGCAGTGCCATCCCTATCCAGTTTACAATAGGGTCCTCGATACCAAGGCCCGATAGCGAAACCTCTATCGCTTCCAGCCTTACGTTGTTGAAGGCGCCTTCAATATCAAGGAATGCGGCCAGGGTGAACTGTTTACTCTCGAGGGACACTTCTACCTTGTGCACCACCTCGTGCAGGGCAGTCTCCGTTGAGCGCCCCTTGAGATACGCATGCTGAGCTGTAGACAGCCCTGAATTATCTAATGTCTTTCTAATATGGACGTCCAAAAGCCGTTCGAAGGTTTTCAAAACAAACGACGAAAGACTGATTGGTCTGAAATCCTTGGGGTTTTCATGGCCTCTCTTGCCCACCTTTGGGATGAAAACTACCCTCGTCCTTCTCCAGTTTACAGGCACATGATTTAGCCGAATGCATGCCCTGAAGATACACGCCAGCCAGGGTATTACCAGTAAGCTGGTTTTTTGTAACATGGCTGGGAAAATACCATCCGGCCCCGCGGATTTATACGGTGAGAAACTGTTGATTGCCCATTCAATCTTTTTAGCTGTTATAAGCTCATTTATTAGCCGAACAGAGGGTAGTACACCAGTGTACTCTTGACCTTCCATTTGACTAGGCCCACAGCCTGGGAAATGTGTTCCTACAAGAAGGTCCACGGTTTCCGCCGAGCTGCATGTCCATGATCCGTCGTCCTTCCGTAAAAACGACGGGCAAGATTTTTCTTTTGAGAGAATTTTTCCAAGTCTCGAAGATTCCTTTGTTGATTCAATAGACGAGCAAAAGTCCTTCCAGGATCCTTCTTTTGCCTTCCGAATCGCTTTTTTATAGCATCTTAGACTATTCTTGTATGGCAGCCAGTTGCCAGTAGAACGGCTCATGTTAAAAAGTCTCCTAGACTCTCTCCTGAGTTCGAAAAGGTCTGAATTCCACCAGGGAGGATATGCCTTTTTGCTAAAACTAGTCGGACAAGCTACCCGTAGAGCTGACCCCATGGCCTTCTCTAGCTTACTACTTTTTGCATCAAGTTCCTCCACTGACAGTAATTCCTGCAAAGGTTGACTACCTAGCTTATTGCTCACCACCCTGACGAACCTTCGCCAGTTTGTCCTCCTTGGATTTAGGTGAGGGATAGGGTTTTCTAATTTTAAAATGATATCGAAAAGGATCATCCTGTGGTCAGAAAAGGACTGCCTGTCTGATACCCTCCAATTTTCTATACGAATATTGCTGTTACCGCTTAGTAGCGTAATGTCCAGCACCTCCTCCCACCCACTAAAAGTATCAGTGCTTGGGAAGATGAAGGTAGAGGTACTACCCCGGTTACAAACTACTAAGTTATTACTCAAAATAAAATCGAAAAGTGACTCACCCCTGGTATTGATCTCCGTACTCCCCCATAGGGAGTGTCTGGAGTTGGCGTCGCATCCAACAATTATGTTGCTTTCTTTGTTTTCCTGCATTAGCCTGCGGATCTCCTCCGGTGGAGCCTCCTCATCATGCGGCATATATGATGAGGCAATCACCATGCTGACTCCGTCAGCCGCCTCCAGCGAAATGGTGGTCAAATCTGCACAGCTGTGGGAAGAAACAAGAAAAACATTGTGTATAGATTTTACAAGAACGCATGTCCTAGGCTTACCATCCTCGCGCTTGTAGAAAATGTTATATCCCTTTATGGAGAGCCCCTTAATAATGGTGTTCCACACCCAGGGTTCCTGAATAAGGGCGATGTCCACGTTCTCCTCCACCAGGAAAACGGAAAGGTTGTCCGATGCCAGCCGCGAGTGCTGTAGGTTTATCTGGACAACCCTAAGACCCATTATTACTATTGGGGTCCTGGCTCTTGGTCGACGAGCTGCAGGTCCTCCAGGCGCCTGTTAGTGTCGTCGACAGCATCCGGTCCCTCATCATCCTGAGGATTCCGCAAGATTTTTACCTTGGCCCGACGTATGCCGAATCGCAAGGCGTAATCCGCATTTTCCAGCGGCCCGATACTCTCCTCATTAATGAGGAGGACAAATGACAGGCTGTTCCGCTGAGATGCCTCTGCCTTTATGACCACCCAGTCATCCATCGGCACCTCGCGGTTGTGAGCCTGTAGATACTTAATCAGCGTCCCGCTGTCTATCTTCATACGCGGGATCCATATCCTCGCTCTCGGTCTTTTTGGAATGTCGGCGGCTTGGATGAGCTTTACCTTCAAGCCTCCCCCAATGTCGCCTAGGTCCAGCAGGCACTTCTCCAAGAAGTCCTTTGACTGCTGGTCCTCGCATTTGACCACCCTGTGACCGCGGACAACTTCCGCCGAGTCGAAGGAAGGGAGACTACCATCTGGGTTGGCCATCACGAACTGGATAACCATTTCGGATAGCCTCGCCTCGATTTCTCCCCACTTCTCCAAGACGGACCTGCCGCTGTTGGTGGTCGCATCGACAAGAGCAACCTCCAGGTTGCTCCTTACCGCATCGGCAAAAGATTTTGCCCCCACCCGCGCTCCGGCTGAGGTGGAGGTATCATCACCGGTAACCTTGCTCCTCTTAGAGGAACTCGAGGCCTCTTCCATAGACCTGTTCCTCTTCGAGGTGCAAGGGGCCTCTTCCAGAGGCCTATTCCTCTTACCGGTGGAAGCTGATGATGTGGTGTTCAAGTACGCCCGGTACTCATCCACCACAGCTTGGTAAACCTTCCGGTCCTCCGCATCCTTGGGATGAACGGTACCATTTACCCTGTTCCGTTCTATCTTATCCAAGATAGACAGGGCAAGCTGGTATCGCCTTCTCCCTTGGAATGCATTGGACCGTGCATTCTTACTATCAGGCCGCTTCCTAGCGGCCTTCGAAAGTTGTTGATTTTTTGGCGGAGTCCTGCTACCCACCGTAGCTGTACCGCCAGTCTCCACCGTCTCTTGGCTAGAGAAAAGGAAATCCTCGTCCGAGGAATTTTCCTTTTCCCTATGCCGATGTCCGTCTGTTTGTCCATTGTCTGTAGCCTGTCCTGTTGTAACTGTTTCTGTCCTTGTTATTGTCCCTGTCCGTGTTGTTGTCCCTGTCGTCCTGTCCACGCTCCCTACAGTCCGGTTTCCGGAGTCCTCCTGACCTCCTTGTCCGTCTGTCTCTTCCTTCGTTTTGTTGGTTGTTTTTATTTCTTTTTTGTCATTCATTTTTTGGTCCCACGAGTATGCACGGAAAGGGTTGGTCACTCGTCCGCAGAGCCGGCATGCGTAGAGAAGGCACTTATACCTCCGACCTTGCCCGGGTATCGGAGGGGACCGTTCGCGGCCAGCTATTCGATAACCGCCCGCTGACCATTCAGCCCTCGGCACGTATACCTTTACACCTTGGCTTAGGGTGGTGTTGGTACGGCGATCCTCACATCCCCTGCAGCCGAGAGTGGTTCGTACCCAGATGTACTCACCCTTCCCGAGACTGCAGCAGATATGAGGCTTTCCTCTTAGTTCGTCTCACATTGGGACCTCCCACTCCAGGAGAAGTTCCAATGCAATACTTAAGCCCCTTCGCCACGGCAAGGCGACCAACGTTGAAAGGGTAAACTTTGACTACACCATGGGCATCAAACGAAAGTGGAGGTCGAAAGGTTTCATTTATACTTCGATATATTTCGATAAACTTATCGATGACCTAGTTATCGGTCAAAATGTGATGACCAAAAACCTTAAACTTTGCCTACAACAGGGCATCAAACGAAAGAGGAGGTCGAAAGATTTCATTTATACTTCGAAATTTTCGATAAACTTATCGATGACCTAGTTATCGGTCAAAATGTGATGACCAAAAAACCTTAAACTTTGCCTACAACATGGGCATCAAACGAAAGGGGAGGTCGAAAGATTTTATTTATACTTCGATATATTTCGATTCACTTATCAATAACTGAGTTATCGGTCAAAATGTGATGACCGAAAGCCTTAAACTTTGGCTACACCATGGGCATCAAACGAAAGAGGAGGTCGAAAGGTTTCATTTATACTTCGAAATATTTCGATAAACTTATCGATGACCTAGTTATCGGTCAAAATGTGATGACCAAAAACCTTAAACTTTGCCTACAACATGGGCATCAAACGAAAGGGGAGGTCGAAAGATTTCTTTTATACTTTGATATATTTCGATAAAGTTAACGATAACTGAGTTATCGGTCAAAATGTGATGAGCAAAAGCCTTGAACTTTGCCTACAACATGGGCAGCAAACGAAAGAGGAGGTCGAAAGGTTTCATTTATACTTCGATATAGTTCGATATACTTATGCATAACTGAGTTCTCGGTCGAAAGGTTTTATTTATACTTCGATATATTTCGATTCACTTATCAATAACTGAGTTATCGGTCAAAATGTGATGACCGAAAGCCTTAAACTTTGGCTACACCATGGGCATCAAACGAAAGAGGAGGTCGAAAGGTTTCATTTATACTTCGAAATATTTCGATAAACTTATCGATGACCTAGTTATCGGTCAAAATGTGATGACCAAAAACCTTAAACTTTGCCTACAACATGGGCAGCAAACGAAAGAGGAGGTCGAAAGGTTTCATTTATACTTCGATATATTTCGATATACTTATCCATAACTGAGTTATCGGTCAAAATGTGATGACCGAAAGCCTTAAACTTTGGCTACACCATGGGCATCAAACGAAAGAGGAGGTCGAAAGGTTTCATTTATACTTCGAAATATTTCGATAAACTTATCGATGACCTAGTTATCGGTCAAAATGTGATGACCAAAAGCCTTAAACTTTGCCTACAACATGGGCATCAAACGAAATTGGAGGTCGAAAGGTTTCATTTATACTTCGATATATTTCGATATTCTTATCCATAACTGAGTTATCGGTCAAAAGGTTTCATTTATACTTCGATATATTTCGATATACGTATCCATAACTGAGGTATCGGTCAAAATGTGATGACCAAACGCCTTAAACTTTGGCTACACCATGGGCATCAAACGAAAGTGGAGGTCGAAAGGTATCATTTATACTTCGATATATTTCGATAAACTTATCGATAACTGAGTTCTCGGTCAAAATGTGATGACCAAAAACCTTAAACTTTGCCTACAACATGGGCAGCAAACGAAAGAGGAGGTCGAAAGGTTTCATTTATACTTCGATATATTTCGATATACTTATCCATAACTGAGTTATCGGTCAAAAGGTTTCATTTATACTTCGATATATTTCGATATACGTATCCATAACTGAGTTATCGGTCAAAATGTGATGAGCAAAAGCCTTGAACTTTGGCTACACCATGGGCATCAAACGAAAGTGGAGGTCGAAAGGTTTCATTTATACTTCGATATATTTCGATATACTTATCCATAACTGAGTTATCGGTCAAAAGGTTTCATTTATACTTCGATATATTTCGATATACGTATCCATAACTGAGTTATCGGTCAAAATGTGATGACCAAAAGCCTTAAACTTTGGCTACACTATGGGCATCAAACGAAAGTGGAGGTCGAAAAATTTCATTTATACTTCGATATATTTCGATTCACTTATCGATAACTGAGTTATCGGTCAAAATGTGATGAGCAAAAGCCTTGAACTTTGCCTACAACATGGGCAGCAAACGAAAGAGGAGGTCGAAAGGTTTCATTTATACTTCGATATATTTCGATATACTTATCCATAACTGAGTTATCGGTCAAAAGGTTTCATTTATACTTCGATATATTTCGATATACGTATCCATAACTGAGTTATCGGTCAAAATGTGATGACCAAAAGCCTTAAACTTTGGCTACACCATGGGCATCAAACGAAAGAGGAGGTCGAAAGTTTTCATTTATACTTCGATATATTTCGATAAACTTATCGATTACTGAGTTATCGGTCAATATGTGATGACCAAAAGCCTTAAACTTTGCCTACAACATGGGCATCAAACGAAAGGGGTGGTCGAAAGGTTTCATTTATACTTCGATAAACTTATCGATAACTGAGTTATCGGTCAAAATGTGATCACCAAAAGCCTTAAAATTTGCTTACAATAGGGGTATCAAATGAAAGGGGAGGTCGAAAAATTTCATTTATACTTCGATATATTTCGATTCACTTATCGATAACTGAGTTGTCGGTCAAAATGTGATGACCAAAAGCTTTAAACTTTGCCTACAACATGGGCATCAAACGAATGGGGAGGTCGAAAAATTTCTTTTATACTTTGATATATTTCGATAAAGTTAACGATAACTGAGTTATCGGTCAAAATGTGATGTGCAAAAGCCTTGAACTTTGCCTACAATATGGGCAGCAAACGAAAGAGGAGGTCGAAAGGTTTCATTTATACTTCGATATATTTCGATATACTTATCCATAACTGAGTTCTCGGTCAAAAGGTTTCATGTATAATTCGATATATTTCGATATACTTATCCATAGTGAGTTATCGGTCAAAATGTGATGAGCAAAAGCCTTAAACTTTGACTACACCATGGGCATCAAACGAAAGTGGAGGTCGAAAGGTTTCATTTATACTTCGATATATTTCGATAAACTTATCGATGACCTAGTTATCGGTCAAAATGTGATGACCAAAAACCTTAAACTTTGCCTACAACATGGGCAGCAAACGAAAGAGGAGGTCGAAAGGTTTCATTTATACTTCGATATATTTCGATATACGTAGCCATAACTGAGTTATCGGTCAAAATGTGATGACCAAAAGCTTTAAACTTTGGCTACACCATGGGCATCAAACGAAAGTGGACGTCGAAAGGTTTCATTTATACTTCGATATATTTCGATAAACTTATTGATAACTGAGTTATCGGTCAAAATGTGATGACCAAAAGCCTTAAACTTTGCCTACAACATGGGCATCAAACGAAAGGGGAGGTCGAAAGATTTCTTTTATACTTTGATATATTTCGATAAAATTAACGATAACTAAGTTATCGGTCAAAATGTGATGACCAAAAGCCTTAAACTTTGCCTACAACATGGTCATCAAACGAATGGGGAGGTGGAAAAATTTCTTTTATACTTTGATATATTTCGATAAAGTTAACGATAACTGAGTTATCGGTCAAAATGTGATAGCCAAAAGCCTTAAAATTTGCTTACAATAGCGGTATCAAATGAAAGGTGAGGTCGAAAAATTTCATTTATACTTCGATATATTTCGATTCACTTATCGATAACTGAGTTATCGGTCAAAATGTGGTGACCAAAAGCCTCAAATTTTGCCTACAACATGGGCTTCAAACGAAAGCGGAGTTCCAAAGGTTTCAGCTATACTTCGATATATTTCGATAAACTTATCGATTACTGAGTTATCGGTCAAAATGTGATTACCAAAAGCCTCAAACTTTGCCTACTATATGGGCTTCAAACGAAATCGGAGCTCCAAAGGTTTCATTTATACTTCGATATATTTCGATAAACTTATCGATAACTGAGTTATCGGTCAAAGTGTGGTGACCAAAAGCCTCAAGTTTTGCCTACAACATGGGCTTTAAACGAAAGCGGAGTTCCAAAGGTTTCATTTATACTTTGATATATTTCGATAAAATTAACGATAACTGAGTTATCGGTCAAAATGTGATGGCCAAAAGCCTTCAAATTTGCTTACAATAGGGGTATCAAATAAAAGGGGAGGTCGAAAAATTTCATTTATACTTCGATATATTTCGATTCACTTATCGATAACTGAGTTATCGGTCAAAATGTGGTGACCAAAAGCCTCAAATTTTGCCTACAACATGGGCTTCAAACGAAAGCGGAGTTCCAAAGGTTTCAGTTATACTTCGATATATTTCGATAAACTTATCGATGCACTAGATATAGGTCAAAATGTGATGACCAAAAACCTTAAACTTTGCCTACAACATGGGCAGCAAACGAAAGAGGAGGTCGAAAGGTTTCATTTATACTTCGATATATTTCGATATACTTATCCATAACTGAGTTATCGGTCAAAATGTGATGACCAAAAGCCTTAAACTTTGGCTACGCCATGGGCATCAAACGAAAGGGGAGGTCCAAAGGTTTCATTTCTACTTCGATATATTTCGATAAACTTATCGATAACTGAGTTATCGGTGAAAATGTGGTGACCAAAAGCCTTAAACTTTGCCTACAACATGGGCATCAAACGAATGGGGAGGTCGAAAAATTTCTTTTATACTTTGATATATTTCGATAAAGTTAACGATAACTGAGTTATCGGTCAAAATGTGATGAGCAAAAGCCTTGAACTTTGCCTACAACATGGGCATCAAACGAAAGCGGAGGTCGAAAGATTTCTTTTATACTTTGATATATTTCGATAAAATTAACGATAACTGAGTTATCGGTCAAAATGTGATGGCCAAAAGCCTTAAAATTTGCTTACAATAGGGGTATCAAATAAAAGGGGAGGTCGAAAAATTTCATTTATACTTCGATATATTTCGATTCACTTATCGATAACTGAGTTATCGGTCAAAATGTGGTGACCAAAAGCCTCAAATTTTGCCTACAACATGGGCTTCAAACGAAAGCGGAGTTCCAAAGGTTTCAGTTATACTTCGATATATTTCGATAAACTTATCGATGCACTAGATATAGGTCAAAATGTGATGACCAAAAACCTTAAACTTTGCCTACAACATGGGCAGCAAACGAAAGAGGAGGTCGAAAGGTTTCATTTATACTTCGATATATTTCGATATACTTATCCATAACTGAGTTATCGGTCAAAATGTGATGACCAAAAGCCTTAAACTTTGGCTACACCATGGGCATCAAACGAAAGGGGAGGTCCAAAGGTTTCATTTCTACTTCGATATATTTCGATAAACTTATCGATAACTGAGTTATCGGTCAAAATGTGGTGACCAAAAGCCTCAAATTTTGCCTACAACATGGGCTTCAAACGAAAGCGGAGTTCCAAAGGTTTCAGTTATACTTCGATATATTTCGATAAACTTATCGATTACTGAGTTATCGGTCAAAATATGATTACCAAAAGCCTCAAACTTTGCCTACTATATGGGCTTCAAACGAAATCGGAACTCCAAAGGTTTCATTTATACTTCGATATATTTCGATAAACTTATCGATAACTGAGTTATCGGTCAAAATGTGGTGACCAAAAGCCTCAAGTTTTGCCTACAACATGGGCTTCAAACGAAAGCGGAGTTCCAAAGGTTTCATTTATACTTCGATATATTTCGATAAACTTATCGATTACTGAGTTATCGGTCAAAATGTGATTACCAAAAGCGTCAAACTTTGCCTACAATATGGGCTTCAAACGAAAGCGGAGCTCCAAAGGTTTCAATTATACTTCGATATATTTCGATAAACTTATCGATAACTGAGTTATCGGTCAAAATGTGATGACCAAAAGCCTCAAACTTTGAATACAACATGGGCTTCAAACGAAAGCGGAGGTCCAAAGGTTTCATTTATACTTCGATATATTTCGACAAACTTATCGATTACTGAATTATCGGCCAAAATGTGATGACCAAAAACCTTAAACTTTGGCTAAAATATGGGCTTCAAACGAAAGCGGAGTTCCAAAGGTTTCATTTATACTTCGATATATTTCGATAAACTTATCGATTACTGAGTTATCGGTCAAAATGTGATTACCAAAAGCCTCAAACTTTGCCTAAAATATGGGCTTCAAACGAAATCGGAGCTCCAAAGGTTTCATTTATACTTCGATATATTTCGATAAACTTATCGATAACTGAGTTATCGGTCAAAATGAGATGACCAAAAGAATCAAACTTTGCCTACAACATGGGCTTCAAACGAAAGGGGAGGTTCAAAGGTTTCATTTATACTTCGATATATTTCGATAAACTTATCGATTACTGAGTTATCGGTCAAAATGTGATGACCAAAAGCCTTAAACTTTGCCTACAACATGGGCATCAAACGAAATTGGAGGTCGAAAGGTTTCATTTATACTTCGATATATTTCGATATTCTTATCCATAACTGAGTTATCGGTCAAAAGGTTTCATTTATACTTCGATATATTTCGATATACGTATCCATAACTGAGGTATCGGTCAAAATGTGATGACCAAACGCCTTAAACTTTGGCTACACCATGGGCATCAAACGAAAGTGGAGGTCGAAAGGTATCATTTATATTTCGATAAACTTATCGATAACTGAGTTATCGGTCAAAATGTGATTACCAAAAGCCTCAAACTTTGCCTACTATATGGGCTTCAAACGAAATCGGAGCTCCAAAGGTTTCATTTATACTTCGATATATTTCGATAAACTTATCGATAACTGAGTTATCGGTCAAAGTGTGGTGACCAAAAGCCTCAAGTTTTGCCTACAACATGGGCTTTAAACGAAAGCGGAGTTCCAAAGGTTTCATTTATACTTTGATATATTTCGATAAAATTAACGATAACTGAGTTATCGGTCAAAATGTGATGGCCAAAAGCCTTCAAATTTGCTTACAATAGGGGTATCAAATAAAAGGGGAGGTCGAAAAATTTCATTTATACTTCGATATATTTCGATTCACTTATCGATAACTGAGTTATCGGTCAAAATGTGGTGACCAAAAGCCTCAAATTTTGCCTACAACATGGGCTTCAAACGAAAGCGGAGTTCCAAAGGTTTCAGTTATACTTCGATATATTTCGATAAACTTATCGATGCACTAGATATAGGTCAAAATGTGATGACCAAAAACCTTAAACTTTGCCTACAACATGGGCAGCAAACGAAAGAGGAGGTCGAAAGGTTTCATTTATACTTCGATATATTTCGATATACTTATCCATAACTGAGTTATCGGTCAAAATGTGATGACCAAAAGCCTTAAACTTTGGCTACGCCATGGGCATCAAACGAAAGGGGAGGTCCAAAGGTTTCATTTCTACTTCGATATATTTCGATAAACTTATCGATAACTGAGTTATCGGTGAAAATGTGGTGACCAAAAGCCTTAAACTTTGCCTACAACATGGGCATCAAACGAATGGGGAGGTCGAAAAATTTCTTTTATACTTTGATATATTTCGATAAAGTTAACGATAACTGAGTTATCGGTCAAAATGTGATGAGCAAAAGCCTTGAACTTTGCCTACAACATGGGCATCAAACGAAAGCGGAGGTCGAAAGATTTCTTTTATACTTTGATATATTTCGATAAAATTAACGATAACTGAGTTATCGGTCAAAATGTGATGGCCAAAAGCCTTAAAATTTGCTTACAATAGGGGTATCAAATAAAAGGGGAGGTCGAAAAATTTCATTTATACTTCGATATATTTCGATTCACTTATCGATAACTGAGTTATCGGTCAAAATGTGGTGACCAAAAGCCTCAAATTTTGCCTACAACATGGGCTTCAAACGAAAGCGGAGTTCCAAAGGTTTCAGTTATACTTCGATATATTTCGATAAACTTATCGATGCACTAGATATAGGTCAAAATGTGATGACCAAAAACCTTAAACTTTGCCTACAACATGGGCAGCAAACGAAAGAGGAGGTCGAAAGGTTTCATTTATACTTCGATATATTTCGATATACTTATCCATAACTGAGTTATCGGTCAAAATGTGATGACCAAAAGCCTTAAACTTTGGCTACACCATGGGCATCAAACGAAAGGGGAGGTCCAAAGGTTTCATTTCTACTTCGATATATTTCGATAAACTTATCGATAACTGAGTTATCGGTCAAAATGTGGTGACCAAAAGCCTCAAATTTTGCCTACAACATGGGCTTCAAACGAAAGCGGAGTTCCAAAGGTTTCAGTTATACTTCGATATATTTCGATAAACTTATCGATGCACTAGATATAGGTCAAAATGTGATGACCAAAAACCTTAAACTTTGCCTACAACATGGGCAGCAAACGAAAGAGGAGGTCGAAAGGTTTCATTTATACTTCGATATATTTCGATATACTTATCCATAACTGAGTTATCGGTCAAAATGTGATGACCAAAAGCCTTAAACTTTGGCTACACCATGGGCATCAAACGAAAGGGGAGGTCCAAAGGTTTCATTTCTACTTCGATATATTTCGATAAACTTATCGATAACTGAGTTATCGGTCAAAATGTGGTGACCAAAAGCCTCAAATTTTGCCTACAACATGGGCTTCAAACGAAAGCGGAGTTCCAAAGGTTTCAGTTATACTTCGATATATTTCGATAAACTTATCGATGCACTAGATATAGGTCAAAATGTGATGACCAAAAACCTTAAACTTTGCCTACAACATGGGCAGCAAACGAAAGAGGAGGTCGAAAGGTTTCATTTATACTTCGATATATTTCGATATACTTATCCATAACTGAGTTATCGGTCAAAATGTGATGACCAAAAGCCTTAAACTTTGGCTACGCCATGGGCATCAAACGAAAGGGGAGGTCCAAAGGTTTCATTTCTACTTCGATATATTTCGATAAACTTATCGATAACTGAGTTATCGGTGAAAATGTGGTGACCAAAAGCCTTAAACTTTGCCTACAACATGGGCATCAAACGAATGGGGAGGTCGAAAAATTTCTTTTATACTTTGATATATTTCGATAAAGTTAACGATAACTGAGTTATCGGTCAAAATGTGATGAGCAAAAGCCTTGAACTTTGCCTACAACATGGGCATCAAACGAAAGCGGAGGTCGAAAGATTTCTTTTATACTTTGATATATTTCGATAAAATTAACGATAACTGAGTTATCGGTCAAAATGTGATGGCCAAAAGCCTTAAAATTTGCTTACAATAGGGGTATCAAATAAAAGGGGAGGTCGAAAAATTTCATTTATACTTCGATATATTTCGATTCACTTATCGATAACTGAGTTATCGGTCAAAATGTGGTGACCAAAAGCCTCAAATTTTGCCTACAACATGGGCTTCAAACGAAAGCGGAGTTCCAAAGGTTTCAGTTATACTTCGATATATTTCGATAAACTTATCGATGCACTAGATATAGGTCAAAATGTGATGACCAAAAACCTTAAACTTTGCCTACAACATGGGCAGCAAACGAAAGAGGAGGTCGAAAGGTTTCATTTATACTTCGATATATTTCGATATACTTATCCATAACTGAGTTATCGGTCAAAATGTGATGACCAAAAGCCTTAAACTTTGGCTACACCATGGGCATCAAACGAAAGGGGAGGTCCAAAGGTTTCATTTCTACTTCGATATATTTCGATAAACTTATCGATAACTGAGTTATCGGTGAAAATGTGGTGACCAAAAGCCTTAAACTTTGCCTACAACATGGGCATCAAACGAATGGGGAGGTCGAAAAATTTCTTTTATACTTTGATATATTTCGATATACTTATCCATAACTGAGTTATCGGTCAAAAGGTTTCATTTATACTTCGATATATTTCGATAAACTTATCGATAACTGAGTTATCGGTCAAAATGTGGTGACCAAAAGCCTCAAGTTTTGCCTACAACATGGGCTTCAAACGAAAGCGGAGTTCCAAAGGTTTCATTTATACTTCGATATATTTCGATAAACTTATCGATTACTGAGTTATCGGTCAAAATGTGATTACCAAAAGCGTCAAACTTTGCCTACAATATGGGCTTCAAACGAAAGCGGAGCTCCAAAGGTTTCAATTATACTTCGATATATTTCGATAAACTTATCGATAACTGAGTTATCGGTCAAAATGTGATGACCAAAAGCCTCAAACTTTGAATACAACATGGGCTTCAAACGAAAGCGGAGGTCCAAAGGTTTCATTTATACTTCGATATATTTCGACAAACTTATCGATTACTGAATTATCGGCCAAAATGTGATGACCAAAAACCTTAAACTTTGGCTAAAATATGGGCTTCAAACGAAAGCGGAGTTCCAAAGGTTTCATTTATACTTCGATATATTTCGATAAACTTATCGATTACTGAGTTATCGGTCAAAATGTGATTACCAAAAGCCTCAAACTTTGCCTAAAATATGGGCTTCAAACGAAATCGGAGCTCCAAAGGTTTCATTTATACTTCGATATATTTCGATAAACTTATCGATAACTGAGTTATCGGTCAAAATGAGATGACCAAAAGAATCAAACTTTGCCTACAACATGGGCTTCAAACGAAAGGGGAGGTTCAAAGGTTTCATTTATACTTCGATATATTTCGATAAACTTATCGATTACTGAGTTATCGGTCAAAATGTGATGACCAAAAGCCTTAAACTTTGCCTACAACATGGGCATCAAACGAAATTGGAGGTCGAAAGGTTTCATTTATACTTCGATATATTTCGATATTCTTATCCATAACTGAGTTATCGGTCAAAAGGTTTCATTTATACTTCGATATATTTCGATATACGTATCCATAACTGAGGTATCGGTCAAAATGTGATGACCAAACGCCTTAAACTTTGGCTACACCATGGGCATCAAACGAAAGTGGAGGTCGAAAGGTATCATTTATACTTCGATATATTTCGATAAACTTATCGATAACTGAGTTATCGGTCAAAATGTGATTACCAAAAGCCTCAAACTTTGCCTACTATATGGGCTTCAAACGAAATCGGAGCTCCAAAGGTTTCATTTATACTTCGATATATTTCGATAAACTTATCGATAACTGAGTTATCGGTCAAAGTGTGGTGACCAAAAGCCTCAAGTTTTGCCTACAACATGGGCTTTAAACGAAAGCGGAGTTCCAAAGGTTTCATTTATACTTTGATATATTTCGATAAAATTAACGATAACTGAGTTATCGGTCAAAATGTGATGGCCAAAAGCCTTCAAATTTGCTTACAATAGGGGTATCAAATAAAAGGGGAGGTCGAAAAATTTCATTTATACTTCGATATATTTCGATTCACTTATCGATAACTGAGTTATCGGTCAAAATGTGGTGACCAAAAGCCTCAAATTTTGCCTACAACATGGGCTTCAAACGAAAGCGGAGTTCCAAAGGTTTCAGTTATACTTCGATATATTTCGATAAACTTATCGATGCACTAGATATAGGTCAAAATGTGATGACCAAAAACCTTAAACTTTGCCTACAACATGGGCAGCAAACGAAAGAGGAGGTCGAAAGGTTTCATTTATACTTCGATATATTTCGATATACTTATCCATAACTGAGTTATCGGTCAAAATGTGATGACCAAAAGCCTTAAACTTTGGCTACGCCATGGGCATCAAACGAAAGGGGAGGTCCAAAGGTTTCATTTCTACTTCGATATATTTCGATAAACTTATCGATAACTGAGTTATCGGTGAAAATGTGGTGACCAAAAGCCTTAAACTTTGCCTACAACATGGGCATCAAACGAATGGGGAGGTCGAAAAATTTCTTTTATACTTTGATATATTTCGATAAAGTTAACTATAACTGAGTTATCGGTCAAAATGTGATGAGCAAAAGCCTTGAACTTTGCCTACAACATGGGCATCAAACGAAAGCGGAGGTCGAAAGATTTCTTTTATACTTTGATATATTTCGATAAAATTAACGATAACTGAGTTATCGGTCAAAATGTGATGGCCAAAAGCCTTAAAATTTGCTTACAATAGGGCTATCAAATAAAAGGGGAGGTCGAAACATTTCATTTATACTTCGATATATTTCGATTCACTTATCGATAACTGAGTTATCGGTCAAAATGTGGTGACCAAAAGCCTCAAATTTTGCCTACAACATGGGCTTCAAACGAAAGCGGAGTTCCAAAGGTTTCAGTTATACTTCGATATATTTCGATAAACTTATCGATGCACTAGATATAGGTCAAAATGTGATGACCAAAAACCTTAAACTTTGCCTACAACATGGGCAGCAAACGAAAGAGGAGGTCGAAAGGTTTCATTTATACTTCGATATATTTCGATATACTTATCCATAACTGAGTTATCGGTCAAAATGTGATGACCAAAAGCCTTAAACTTTGGCTACACCATGGGCATCAAACGAAAGGGGAGGTCCAAAGGTTTCATTTCTACTTCGATATATTTCGATAAACTTATCGATAACTGAGTTATCGGTCAAAATGTGATGACCAAAAGCCTCAAATTTTGCCTACAACATGGGCTTCAAACGAAAGCGGAGTTCCAAAGGTTTCAGTTATACTTCGATATATTTCGATAAACTTATCGATGCACTAGATATAGGTCAAAATGTGATGACCAAAAACCTTAAACTTTGCCTACAACATGGGCAGCAAACGAAAGAGGAGGTCGAAAGGTTTCATTTATACTTCGATATATTTCGATATACTTATCCATAACTGAGTTATCGGTCAAAATGTGATGACCAAAAGCCTTAAACTTTGGCTACACCATGGGCATCAAACGAAAGGGGAGGTCCAAAGGTTTCATTTCTACTTCGATATATTTCGATAAACTTATCGATAACTGAGTTATCGGTCAAAATGTGGTGACCAAAAGCCTCAAATTTTGCCTACAACATGGGCTTCAAACGAAAGCGGAGTTCCAAAGGTTTCAGTTATACTTCGATATATTTCGATAAACTTATCGATTACTGAGTTATCGGTCAAAATATGATTACCAAAAGCCTCAAACTTTGCCTACTATATGGGCTTCAAACGAAATCGGAGCTCCAAAGGTTTCATTTATACTTCGATATATTTCGATAAACTTATCGATAACTGAGTTATCGGTCAAAATGTGGTGACCAAAAGCCTCAAGTTTTGCCTACAACATGGGCTTCAAACGAAAGCGGAGTTCCAAAGGTTTCATTTATACTTCGATATATTTCGATAAACTTATCGATTACTGAGTTATCGGTCAAAATGTGATTACCAAAAGCGTCAAACTTTGCCTACAATATGGGCTTCAAACGAAAGCGGAGCTCCAAAGGTTTCAATTATACTTCGATATATTTCGATAAACTTATCGATAACTGAGTTATCGGTCAAAATGTGATGACCAAAAGCCTCAAACTTTGAATACAACATGGGCTTCAAACGAAAGCGGAGGTCCAAAGGTTTCATTTATACTTCGATATATTTCGACAAACTTATCGATTACTGAATTATCGGCCAAAATGTGATGACCAAAAACCTTAAACTTTGGCTAAAATATGGGCTTCAAACGAAAGCGGAGTTCCAAAGGTTTCATTTATACTTCGATATATTTCGATAAACTTATCGATTACTGAGTTATCGGTCAAAATGTGATTACCAAAAGCCTCAAACTTTGCCTAAAATATGGGCTTCAAACGAAATCGGAGCTCCAAAGGTTTCATTTATACTTCGATATATTTCGATAAACTTATCGATAACTGAGTTATCGGTCAAAATGAGATGACCAAAAGAATCAAACTTTGCCTACAACATGGGCTTCAAACGAAAGGGGAGGTTCAAAGGTTTCATTTATACTTCGATATATTTCGATAAACTTATCGATTACTGAGTTATCGGTCAAAATGTGATGACCAAAAGCCTTAAACTTTGCCTACAACATGGGCATCAAACGAAATTGGAGGTCGAAAGGTTTCATTTATACTTCGATATATTTCGATATTCTTATCCATAACTGAGTTATCGGTCAAAAGGTTTCATTTATACTTCGATATATTTCGATATACGTATCCATAACTGAGGTATCGGTCAAAATGTGATGACCAAACGCCTTAAACTTTGGCTACACCATGGGCATCAAACGAAAGTGGAGGTCGAAAGGTATCATTTATACTTCGATATATTTCGATAAACGTATCGATAACTGAGTTATCGGTCAAAATGTGATGACCAAAAGCCTTAAAATTTGCTTACAATAGGGTTATCAAATGAAAGGGGAGGTCGAAAAATTTCATTTATACTTCGATACATTTCGATTCACTTATCGATAACTGAGTTATCGGTCAAAATGTGATGAGCAAAAGCCTTGAACTTTGCCTACAACATGGGCAGCAAACGAAAGAGGAGGTCGAAAGGTTTCATTTATACTTCGATATATTTCGATATACTTATCCATAACTGAGTTATCGGTCAAAAGGTTTCACTTATACTTCGATATATTTCGATATACGTATCCATAACTGAGTTATCGGTCAAAATGTGATGACCAAAAGCCTTAAACTTTGGCTACACCATGGGCATCAAACGAAAGTGGAGGTCGAAAGGTTTCATTTATACTTCGATATATTTCGATAAACGTATCGATTACTGAGTTATCGGTCAAAATGTGATGACCAAAAGCCTAAAACTTTGCCTACAACATGGGCATCAAACGAAAGGGGAGGTCGAAAGGTTTCATTTATACTTCGATATATTTCGATATACGTATCCATAACTGAGTTATCGGTCAAAATGTGATGACCGAAAGCCTTAAAATTTGCTTACAATAAGGGTATCAAATGAAAGGGGAGGTCGAAAAATTTAATTTATACTTCGATATATTTCGATTCACTTATCGATAACTGAGTTATCGGTCAAAATGTGATGACCAAAAGCCTTAAACTTTGCCTACAACATGGGCATCAAACGAATGGGGAGGTCGAAAAATTTCTTTTATACTTTGATATATTTCGATAAAGTTAACGATAACTGAGTTATCGGTCAAAATGTGATGAGCAAAAGCCTTAAACTTTGCCTACAACATGGGCAGCAAACGAAAGAAGAGGTCGAAAGGTTTCATTTATACTTCGATATATTTCGATATACTTATCCATAACTGAGTTCTCGGTCAAAATGTGATGACCAAAAGCCTTAAACTTTGACTACACCATGGGCATGAAACGAAAGTGGAGGTCGAAAGGTTTCATTTATACTTCGATATATTTCGATATACTTATCCATAACTGAGTTATCGGTCAAAAGGTTTCATTTATACTTCGATATATTTCGATAAACTTATCGATAACTAAGTTATCGGTCAAAATGTGATGACCAAAAGCCTTAAACTTTGCCTACAACATGGGCATCAAACGAATGGGGAGGTGGAAAAATTTCTTTTATACTTTGATATATTTCGATAAAGTTAACGATAACTGAGTTATCGGTCAAAATGTGATGGCCAAAAGCCTTAAAATTTGCTTACAATAGGGGTATCAAAGGAAAGGGGAGGTCGAAAAATTTCATTTATACTTCGATATATTTCGATTCACTTATCGATAACTGAGTTATCGGTCAAAATGTGATGAGCAAAAGCCTTGAACTTTGACTGCAACATGGGCAGCAAACGAAAGAGGAGGTCGAAAGGTTTCATTTATACTTCCATATATTTCGATATACTTATCCATAACTGAGTTATCGGTCAAAATGTGATGACAAAAAGCCTTAAACGAAAGAAGAGGTCGAAAGGTTTCATTTATACTTCGATATATTTCGATATACTTATCCATAACTGAGTTCTCGGTCAAAAGGTTTCAGTTATAATTCGATATATTTCGATATACTTATCCATAACTGAGTTATCGGTCAAAATGTGATGACCAAAAGCCTTAAACTTTGACTACACCATGGGCATGAAACGAAAGTGGAGGTCGAAAGGTTTAATTTATACTTCGATATATTTCGATATACTTATCCATACCTGAGTTATCGGTCAAAAGGTTTCATTTATACTTCGATATATTTCGATAACTGAGTTATCGGTCAAAATGTGATGACCAAAAGCCTTAAACTTTGCCTACAACATGGGCATCAAACGAAAGGGGAGGTCGAAAGATTTTTTTTAGACTTTGATCTATTTCGATAAAATTAACGATAACTAAGTTATCGGTCAAAATGTGATGACCAAAAGCCTTAAACTTTGCCTACAACATTGGCATCAAACGAATGGGGAGGTGGAAAAATTTCTTTTATACTTTGATATATTTCGATAAAGTTAACGATAACTGAGTTATCGGTCAAAATGTGATGGCCAAAAGCCTTAAAATTTGCTTACAATAGGGGTATCAAAGGAAAGGGGAGGTCGAAAAATTTCATTTATACTTCGATATATTTCGATTCACTTATCGATAACTGAGTTATCGGTCAAAATGTGATGAGCAAAAGCCTTGAACTTTGACTGCAACATGGGCAGCAAACGAAAGAGGAGGTCGAAAGGTTTCATTTATACTTCGATATATTTCGATATACTTATCCATAACTGAGTTATCGGTTAAAAGGTTTCATTTATACTTCGATATATTTCGATATACGTATCCATAACTGGGGAGGTGGAAAAATTTTATACTTTGATATATTTCGATAAAGTTAACGATAACTGAGTTATCGGTCAAAATGTGATGGCCAAAAGCCTTAAAATTTGCTTACAATAGCGGTATCAAATGAAAGGTGAGGTCGAAAAATGTCATTTATACTTCGATATATTTCGATTCCCTTATCGATAACTGAGTTATCGGTCAAAATGTGATGAGCAAAAGCCTTGAACTTTGCCTACAACATGGGCATCAAACGAAAGCAGAGGTCGAAAAATTTAATTTATACTTCGATATATTTCGATTCACTTATCGATAACTGAGTTATCGGTCAAAATGTGATGACCAAAAGCCTTAAACTTTGCCTACAACATGGGCATCAAACGAATGGGGAGGTCGAAAAATTTCTTTTATACTTTGATATATTTCGATAAAGTTAACGATAACTGAGTTATCGGTCAAAATGTGATGAGCAAAAGCCTTAAACTTTGCCTACAACGTGGGCAGCAAACGAAAGAAGAGGTCGAAAGGTTTCATTTATACTTCGATATATTTCGATATACTTATCCATAACTGAGTTCTCGGTCAAGAGGTTTCAGTTATAATTCGATATATTTCGATATACTTATCCATAACTGAGTTATCGGTCAAAATGTGATGACCAAAAGCCTTAAACTTTGACTACACCATGGGCATGAAACGAAAGTGGAGGTCGAAAGGTTTCATTTATACTTCGATATATTTCGATATACTTATCCATAACTGAGTTATCGGTCAAAAGGTTTCATTTATACTTCGATATATTTCGATAAACTTATCGATAACTGAGTTATCGGTCAAAATGTGATGACCAAAAGCCTTAAACTTTGCCTACAACATGGGCATCAAACGAAAGGGGAGGTCGAAAGATTTTTTTATACTTTGATATATTTCGATAAAATTAACGATAACTAAGTTATCGGTCAAAATGTGATGACCAAAAGCCTTAAACTTTGCCTACAACATGGGCATCAAACGAATGGGGAGGTGGAAAAATTTCTTTTATACTTTGATATATTTCGATAAAGTTAACGATAACTGAGTTATCGGTCAAAATGTGATGGCCAAAAGCCTTAAAATTTGCTTACAATAGGGGTATCAAAGGAAAGGGGAGGTCGAAAAATTTCATTTATACTTCGATATATTTCGATTCACTTATCGATAACTGAGTTATCGGTCAAAATGTGATGAGCAAAAGCGTTGAACTTTGACTGCAACATGGGCAGCAAACGAAAGAGGAGGTCGAAAGGTTTCATTTATACTTCGATATATTTCGATATACTTATCCATAACTGAGTTATCGGTCAAAATGTGATGACAAAAAGCCTTAAACTTTGCCTACAACATGGGCTTCAAACGAAAGAGGAGTTCCAAAGGTTTCATTTATACTTCGATATATTTCGATAAACTTATCGATTACTGAGTTATCGGTCAAAATGTGATTACCAAAAGCGTCAAACTTTGCCTACAATATGGGCTTCAAACGAAAGCGGAGCTCCAAAGGTTTCAATTATACTTCGATATATTTCGATAAACTTATCGATAACTGAGTAATCGGTCAAAATGTGATGACCAAAAGCCTCAAACTTTGAATACAACATGGGCTTCAAACGAAAGCGGAGGTCCAAAGGTTTCATTTATACTTCGATATATTTCGACAAACTTATCGATTACTGAATTATCGGCCAAAATGTGATGACCAAAAACCTTAAACTTTGGCTAAAATATGGGCTTCAAACGAAAGCGGAGTTCCAAAGGTTTCATTTATACTTCGATATATTTCGATAAACTTATCGATTACTGAGTTATCGGTCAAAATGTGATTACCAGAAGCCTCAAACTTTGCCTAAAATATGTGCTTCAAACGAAATCGGAGCTCCAAAGGTTTCATTTATACTTCGATATATTTCGATAAACTTATCGATAACTGAGTTATCGGTCAAAATGAGATGACCAAAAGAATCAAACTTTGCCTACAACATGGGCTTCAAACGAAAGGGGAGGTTCAAAGGTTTCATTTATACTTCGATATATTTCGATAAACTTATCGATTACTGAGTTATCGGTCAAAATGTGATGACCAAAAGCCTTAAACTTTGCCTACAACATGGGCATCAAACGAAATTGGAGGTCGAAAGGTTTCATTTATACTTCGATATATTTCGATATTCTTATCCATAACTGAGTTATCGGTCAAAAGGTTTCATTTATACTTCGATATATTTCGATATACGTATCCATAACTGAGGTATCGGTCAAAATGTGATGACCAAACGCCTTAAACTTTGGCTACACCATGGGCATCAAACGAAAGTGGAGGTCGAAAGGTATCATTTATACTTCGATATATTTCGATAAACTTATCGATAACTGAGTTCTCGGTCAAAATGTGATGACCAAAAGCCTTAAAATTTGCTTACAATAGGGTTATCAAATGAAAGGGGAGGTCGAAAAATTTCATTTATACTTCGATACATTTCGATTCACTTATCGATAACTGAGTTATCGGTCAAAATGTGATGAGCAAAAGCCTTGAACTTTGCCTACAACATGGGCAGCAAACGAAAGAGGAGGTCGAAAGGTTTCATTTATACGTCGATATATTTCGATATACTTATCCATAACTGAGTTATCGGTCAAAAGGTTTCACTTATACTTCGATATATTTCGATATACGTATCCATAACTGAGTTAGCGGTCAAAATGTGATGACCAAAAGCCTTAAACTTTGGCTACACCATGGGCATCAAACGAAAGTGGAGGTCGAAAGGTTTCATTTATACTTCGATATATTTCGATAAACGTATCGATTACTGAGTTATCGGTCAAAATGTGATGACCAAAAGCCTTAAACTTTGCCTACAACATGGGCATCAAACGAAAGGGGAGGTCGAAAGGTTTCATTTATACTTCGATATATTTCGATATACGTATCCATAACTGAGTTATCGGTCAAAATGTGATGACCGAAAGCCTTAAAATTTGCTTACAATAGGGGTATCAAATGAAAGGGGAGGTCGAAAAATTTAATTTATACTTCGATATATTTCGATTCACTTATCGATAACTGAGTTATCGGTCAAAATGTGATGACCAAAAGCCTTAAACTTTGCCTACAACATGGGCATCAAACGAATGGGGAGGTCGAAAAATTTCTTTTATACTTTGATATATTTCGATAAAGTTAACGATAACTGAGTTATCGGTCAAAATGTGATGAGCAAAAGCCTTAAAGTTTGCCTACAACATGGGCAGCAAACGAAAGAAGAGGTCGAAAGGTTTCATTTATACTTCGATATATTTCGATATACTTATCCATAACTGAGTTCTCGGTCAAAAGGTTTCAGTTATAATTCGATATATTTCGATATACTTATCCATAACTGAGTTATCGGTCAAAATGTGATGACCAAAAGCCTTAAACTTTGACTACACCATGGGCATGAAACGAAAGTGGAGGTCGAAAGGTTTAATTTATACTTCGATATATTTCGATATACTTATCCATACCTGAGTTATCGGTCAAAAGGTTTCATTTATACTTCGATATATTTCGATAACTGAGTTATCGGTCAAAATGTGATGACCAAAAGCCTTAAACTTTGCCTACAACATGGGCATCAAACGAAAGGGGAGGTCGAAAGATTTTTTTTATACTTTGATCTATTTCGATAAAATTAACGATAACTAAGTTATCGGTCAAAATGTGATGACCAAAAGCCTAAAACTTTGCCTACAACATTGGCATCAAACGAATGGGGAGGTGGAAAAATTTCTTTTATACTTTGATATATTTCGATAAAGTTAACGATAACTGAGTTATCGGTCAAAATGTGATGGCCAAAAGCCTTAAAATTTGCTTACAATAGGGGTATCAAAGGAAAGGGGAGGTCGAAAAATTTCATTTATACTTCGATATATTTCGATTCACTTATCGATAACTGAGTTATCGGTCAAAATGTGATGAGCAAAAGCCTTGAACTTTGACTGCAACATGGGCAGCAAACGAAAGAGGAGGTCGAAAGGTTTCATTTATACTTCGATATATTTCGATATACTTATCCATAACTGAGTTATCGGTTAAAAGGTTTCATTTATACTTCGATATATTTCGATATACGTATCCATAACTGGGGAGGTGGAAAAATTTATTTTATACTTTGATATATTTCGATAAAGTTAACGATAACTGAGTTATCGGTCAAAATGTGATGGCCAAAAGCCTTAAAATTTGCTTACAATAGCGGTATCAAATGAAAGGTGAGGTCGAAAAATGTCATTTATACTTCGATATATTTCGATTCCCTTATCGATAACTGAGTTATCGGTCAAAATGTGATGAGCAAAAGCCTTGAACTTTGCCTACAACATGGGCATCAAACGAAAGCGGAGGTCGAAAGATTTCTTTTATACTTTGATATATTTCGATAAACTTATCGATAACTGAGTTATCGGTCAAAATGTGATGAGCAAAAGCCTTGAACTTTGCCTACAACATGGGCATCAAACGAAAGCGGAGGTCGAAAGATTTCTTTTATACTTTGATATATTTCGATAAACTTATCGATAACTGAGTTATCGGTCAAAATGTGATGAGCAAAAGCCTCAAATTTTGCCTACAACATGGGCTTCAAACGAAAGCGGAGTTCCAAAGGTTTCATTTATACTTCGATATATTTCGATAAACTTATCGGTTACTGAGTTATCGGTCAAAATGTGATTACCAAAAGCCTCAAACTTTGCCTACAATATGGACTTCAAACGAAAGCGGAGCTCCAAAGGTTTCATTTATACTTCGATATATTTCGATAAACTTATCGATAACTGAGTTATCGGTCAAAATGTGATGACCAAAAGCCTCAAACTTTGAATACAACATGGGGTTCAAACGAAAGCGGAGGTCCAAAGGTTTCATATATACTTCGATATATTTCGATAAACTTATCGATTACTGAATTATCGGCCAAAATGTGATGACCGAAAACCTTAAACTTTGGCTACACCATGGGCATCAAACGAAAGTGGAGGTCGACAGGTTTCATTTATACTTCGATATATTTCGATAAACTTATTGATAAATGAGTTATCGGTCAAAATGTGATGACCAAAAGCCTTAAAATTTGCTTACAATAGGGGTATCAAATGAAAGGGGAGGTCGAAAAATTTCATTTATACCTCGATATATTTCGATTCACTGATCGATAACTGAGTTATCGGTCAAAATGTGATGACCAAAAGCCTCAAATTTTGCCTACAACATGGGCTTCAAACGAAAGCGGAGTTCCAAAGGTTTCATTTATACTTCGATATATTTCGATAAACTTATCGATTACTGAGTTATCGGCCAAAATGTGATGACCGAAAACCTTAAACTTTGGCTACACCATGGGCATCAAACGAAAGTGGAGGTCGACAGGTTTCATTTATACTTCGATATATTTCGATAAACTTATCGATAAATGAGTTATCGGTCAAAATGTGATGACCAAAAGCCTTAAACTTTGGCTACACCATGGGCATCAAACGAAAGTGGAGGTCGAAAGGTTTCATTTATACTTCGATATATTTCGATAAACTTATCGATAACTGAGTTATCGGTCAAAATGTGATGACCAAAAGCCTTACACTTTGCCTACAACATGGGCATCAAACGAAAGGGGAGGTCGAAATATTTCTTTTATACTTTGATATATTTCGATAAAATTAACGATTACTGAGTTATCGGCCAAAATGTGATGACCGAAAACCTTAAACTTTGGCTACACCATGGGCATCAAACGAAAGTGGAGGTCGACAGGTTTCATTTATACTTCGATATATTTCGATAAAGTTATCGATAAATGAGTTATCGGTCAAAATGTGATGGCCAAAAGCCTTAAAATTTGCTTACAATAGGGGTATCAAATGAAAGGGGAGGTCGAAAAATTTCATTTATACCTCGATATATTTTGATTCACTGATCGATAACTGAGTTATCGGTCAAAATGTGATGACCAAAAGCCTCAAATTTTGCCTACAACATGGGCTTCAAACGAAAGCGGAGTTCCAAAGGTTTCATTTATACTTCGATATATTTCGATAAACTTATCGATTACTGAGTTATCGGTCAAAATGTGATTACCAAAAGCCTCAAACTTTGCCTACAATAGGGGCTTCAAACGAAAGCGTTAAACTTTGGCTACACCATGGGCATCAAACGAAAGTGGAGGTCGAAAGGTTTCATTTATACTTCGATATATTTCGATAAACTTATCGATAACTGAGTTATCGGTCAAAATGTGATGACCAAAAGCCTTAAACTTTGGCTACACCATGGGCATCAAACGAAAGTGGAGGTCGAAAGGTTTCATTTATACTTTGATATATTTCGATAAACTTATCGATAACTGAGTTATCGGTCAAAATGTGATGACCAAAAGCCTTAAACTTTGCCTACAACATGGGCATCAAACGAAAGGGGAGGTCGAAATATTTCTTTTATACTTTGATATATTTCGATAAAATTAACGATAACTAAGTTATCGGTCAAAATGTGATGACCAAAAGCCTTAAACTTTGCCTACAACATGGGCATCAAACGAATGGGGAGGTCGAAAAATTTCTTTTATACTTTGATATATTTCGATAAAGTTAACGATAACTGAGTTATCGGTCAAAATGTGATGGCCAAAAGCCTTAAAATTTGCTTACAATAGGGGTATCAAATGAAAGGGGAGGTCGAAAAATTTCATTTATACTTCGGTATATTTCGATTCACTTATCGATAACTGAGTTATCGGTCAAAATGTGATGAGCAAAAGCCTTGAACTTTGACTACAACATGGGCATCAAACGAAAGCGGAGGTCGAAAGATTTCTTTTATACTTTGATATATTTCGATAAAATTAACGATAACTGAGTTATAGGTCAAAATGTGATGGCCAAAAGCCTTAAAATTTGCTTACAATAGGGGTATCAAATAAAAGGGGAGGTCGAAAAATTTCATTTATACTTCGATATATTTCTATTCACTTATCGATAACTGAGTTATCGGTCAAAATGTGATGACCAAAAGCCTTGAACTTTGCCTACAACATGGGCATCAAACGAAAGGGGAGGTGCAAAGGTTTCATTTATACTTCATATATTTCGATAAACTTATCGATGCCCTAGTTATCGGTCAAAATGTGATAACCAAAAACATTAAACTTTGCCTACAACATGGGCAGCAAACGAAAGAGGAGCTCGAAAGGTTTCATTTATACTTCGATATATTTCGATATACTTATCCATAACTGAGTTATCGGTCAAAATGTGATGACCAAAAGCCTTAAACGTTGCCTAAAATATGGGCTTCTAACGAAAGCGGAGGTCCAAAGGTTTAATTTATACTTCGATATATTTCGATAAACTTATCGATTACTGAGTTATCGGTCAAAATGTGATGACCAAAAGCCTTGAACTTTGCCTACAACATGGGCTTCAGACGAAAGCGGAGTTCCAAAGGTTTCATTTATACTTCGATATATTTCGATAAACTTATCGATTACTGAGTTATCGGTCAAAATGTGATTACCAAAAGCCTCAAACTTTGCCTAAAATATGGGCTTCAAACGAAAGCGGAGGTCCAAAGGTTTAATTTATACTTCGATATATTTCGATAAACTTATCGATAACTGATTTATCGGTCAAAATGAGATGACCAAAAGCCTCAAACTTTGCCTACAACATTTGCTTCAAACGAAAGGGGAGGTCCAAAAGTTTCATTTATACTTCGATATATTTCGATAAACTTATCGATAACCGATTTAAACTTGGCATACAACATGGACATCAAACGAAAGGGGAGGTCCAAAGGTTTCATTTATACTTCGATATATTTCGATAAACTTATCGATAACTTAGTTATCGGTCAAAATGAGATGACCAAAAGAATCAAACTTTGCCTACAAAATGGGCTTCAAACGAAAGGGGAGGTTCAAAGGTTTCATTTATACTTCGATATATTTCGATAAACTTATCGATTACTGAGTTATCGGTCAAAATGTGATGACCAAAAGCCTTAAACTTTGCCTACAACATGGGCATCAAACGAAATTGGAGGTCGAAAGGTTTCATTTATACTTCGATATATTTCGATATTCTTATCCATAACTGAGTTATCGGTCAAAAGGTTTCATTTATACTTCGATATATTTCGATATACGTATCCATAACTGAGGTATCGGTCAAAATGTGATGACCAAACGCCTTAAACTTTGGCTACACCATGGGCATCAAACGAAAGTGGAGGTCGAAAGGTATCATTTATACTTCGATATATTTCGATAAACTTATCGATAACTGAGTTCTCGGTCAAAATGTGATGACCAAAAGCCTTAAAATTTGCTTACAATAGGGTTATCAAATGAAAGGGGAGGTCGAAAAATTTCATTTATACTTCGATACATTTCGATTCACTTATCGATAACTGAGTTATCGGTCAAAATGTGATGAGCAAAAGCCTTGAACTTTGCCTACAACATGGGCAGCAAACGAAAGAGGAGGTCGAAAGGTTTCATTTATACTTCGATATATTTCGATATACTTATCCATAACTGAGTTATCGGTCAAAAGGTTTCACTTATACTTCGATATATTTCGATATACGTATCCATAACTGAGTTATCGGTCAAAATGTGATGACCAAAAGCCTTAAACTTTGGCTACACCATGGGCATCAAACGAAAGTGGAGGTCGAAAGGTTTCATTTATACTTCGATATATTTCGATATACGTATCCATAACTGAGTTATCGGTCAAAATGTGATGACCGAAAGCCTTAAAATTTGCTTACAATAGGGGTATCAAATGAAAGGGGAGGTCGAAAAATTTAATTTATACTTCGATATATTTCGATTCACTTATCGATAACTGAGTTATCGGTCAAAATGTGATGACCAAAAGCCTTAAACTTTGCCTACAACATGGGCATCAAACGAATGGGGAGGTCGAAAAATTTCTTTTATACTTTGATATATTTCGATAAAGTTAACGATAACTGAGTTATCGGTCAAAATGTGATGAGCAAAAGCCTTAAACTTTGCCTACAACATGGGCAGCAAACGAAAGAAGAGGTCGAAAGGTTTCATTTATACTTCGATATATTTCGATATACTTATCCATAACTGAGTTCTCGGTCAAAAGGTTTCAGTTATAATTCGATATATTTCGATATACTTATCCATAACTGAGTTATCGGTCAAAATGGAAATTGCGCTTTCTGCTCCACCCTAACTTGTAATTCTTTGCTTGAATTGTAACTATATATAATATACATAATTGAATTTTATTTACCGCTCTACTTTGTACTTATGTATACACATGTACATACATATGTTTACATGTTTTAAATGAATTGCTGAATATTTTACCTAACTGTTTTCTTTACTCATTGCTTTTTAGCATAAATGGATTTTCACATTAACTTTAGTTTTTAGTCATCGTATGATCTTTGTCAAATAAATACATATTTTTAAACCGCTAAATAAGGTGTTATTTTTATTTGCTTACACATTGGATCAAAAGGTTATGGGCCCAGATCCACGCTAAAGCAAATAAAGTCTACAGTGGGCAAATTCGAATGGACAGTGATACCAAGACTAAGGAAGAGAATATCAGCATCGTTGAGGCTCCTGAAAAAGCCAACATCACCAACGCTAATTTCGAGGCTCCGAAAGAAGATAACATCGCCAGTGCTAACTCCGAGGTTCGCATAGTTAAAAAGATGGCAGAATCAAGGGTGTACCATATACATCGTTTTAATGGCGCAAATTATCAATTATGGCGGCGGCAAATGGAGATCTACATGACCGAAAACAAACTGAAAGGCTATGTATTAGGAACAATTGCTAGACCGGACACAAACGCACAAGAATGGGACGAGAAGGATGCTGAGGCGCAAGCATTCATAATGAAAGGTTTGGAGTTGGATCAGTTAAAGTATATGAGTAACTGCACAACTGCAGCACAGATGTGGTCTCGTCTTCAAGTGGTTCATTCAGAAAAAAGTGACCAATCCGCTCAAATTTTATTAGAAAAATTTATTAATTGCAAAATGATCGAAGATGAAAATGTGTCTAACTTTATTGCTAAGGTAACGTCGCTAGCACAGAGGTTGAAAGACCTGCAACTTGAGCAAAAGGAACCCATGATCATAGCAAAAATTTTAAGCAGCTTACCACCGAAATTTGACCATGTGAGGACAGCTTGGTATGCAGTACCACGAGCTGAACAAAATCTCGATCGTCTTACTGATCATCTAGTAAATGAAGAGTCTCTCGTTAATTCACGTTCAGCTGAAGAAAACAAAGAAACAAAAGCTGCATATGTTCTTCAAGGCAACAAGGGAAAACGGCGACCAGGGAAGTGTAACTATTGTGGCAAACAAGGGCATTGGGCAAGGGAATGCTACAAGCGGCAACAAACGGGTAAGCAAAAAGGTCGCAATGAGAGATCCGATAGCCATTCTATGTCGGTTCAGAAGGAAAGTACAACGAAAGCTTCGGTTAGTACGGCAGGTCCATCAGCAAAGCATTTATTCGTTTTACATTCCAAGAACGCTGATGGGAAAATCAATGATGAGTGGTATGCAGATTCGGGTGCTACCGATCATATGTCGTTTCAAGAAGAACTTTTCCATAACTTCAGATCCCTTTCAAAAGGTGCGTGCCAAGTTAGGAGATGGAAGAAAGCTGGAAGTGGAGGGCATAGGTGACATAAAAGTTCTAACAGAGGTAACTAAAGAGATTTGTTTAATTAAAGACGTTTTGCTTGTGCCCGATTTGGACAGAAATTTTATATCTGTATCCAGAGTGACAGAGAAAGGTATTAACCCTCCGTCGGGCGCAACCGATCTGTCAGGCACAGCACTCACATTTTTTTGTCCCACCGCTTCGTTTTTTACCGCTTATTTCGCTAGTTCTCAGTAGCTGAGTTTGTTGACGTTCTCTATGCAACAAACCACTCCAGTTTGTGTTTGACTGTCAGAATGTAAAGTTATACGCATTTTGATCTGAGAAGCTCATTGCGCCCCAACTCGTAATTTTTTTAAAGTAAGTATTTTTTAAATTTCTGCATTATAATTAGCTACTGATTGTCCAAAAAGAACATATAATTATTCAGTATTTTATAATTAGTCGGAAATAACCCGATTGTTTGGTCTGGCCTGAGCGGCTCATTGCGCCCAAACTCGTTATACATATTTTAATCCTTTTTATTTGTTTTTAGATTTTTGGTAAATATGTCTCGTAGACGCTACAATTTAGATGATTCAAAAAATGGAAAACACCACTCTGTTTATCACATACAAGCGTGGCGTGTGAACAGCGCTATGCACCAGACTATGAAGATACTCTATCTGAATAGGCCAATATTCAGCACCAGAGAAAAATTATTTCACTATTACATTTTCATTTTATTTTCACTTTTATAGTTTTTTTAAATATTAAACTTTTCAACTAATGACTCTTTAAAACTTTTTTTTGATTATGTTTTAGCTATTTTACGTTTTATGTTTTACCTATAAATTTTTAACCCTTTTTTATAACTTTTGTTATAACTAATAAATTTTTGTTAAATAAATGGAATCCTATGAAAATTTTTATATTTTTTTCTTATTTAGATCTCTAAATATCATGTCTTAATTTCTCAGATGTATAAACAATAAAATTATATGTTTTTTAAGCGTTTAAAAAGTGTGCCTGTTAGGCACATTGCGCCCGAAGTTGAGAGCTTTTATATTGCGCCCGACGGAAGGTTAAAGTTATTTTTGCTGAAGGTGGAAAGCTGGTGCACTTTGAGAAAAATCGGTCAATTATAGCTAATGGAGAACGCGATGACAGGTTATACAAGATGGATTTAAAGGTCATAAAAGAAAGCGAATTAAATACGGCGTCAACTTCATTGCGTGTATGGCATGAGCGTTTAGGGCACGTGAATTTTGAGACACTCAAAGAAATGTCGACCAAAGAAATTGTAAGAGGTATTCACATAGAAAATATAGGTGTATCAAATCCATTTTGTGAAGGATGCGTTTACGGAAAACAGCATCGCTTTAGCTTTCCCAAATCTGGTGCGCGACGTGCTACCAAAGCTGGTGAGGTTTTTCATGTTGACTTATGTGGTAAGATGAGTACGCCTTCAATAGGTGGAGCAAATTATTTCATGCTATTTAAGGATGATTTTTCGAGATATAGTTTCGTTTATTTTTTAAAACATAAAACAGATGTTTTAGTCAACTTGATGAAATTCTGTACTGATGTTGAAGCAGATGGACATAAAATCAACCGTTTGCGATCAGATGGCGGACTAGAGTTCTGCAATGTGTCTGTCGAAAAATGTCTTCTTAAAAAGGGCATAAAGCACGATGTAACTACTCCAAGAGCTCCTGAACAAAATGGCTTCATAGAACGGCAGAATAGGACGATAGTTGAAGCCGCGAAATCAATGCTGCATATGAAAAACTTGCCTCTACATCTATGGGCAGAAGCTACAAACACTGCTGTATATTTAAAGAACAGAACGGCATCAGATGTTATTGGCGGTACGACGCCATATGAGAAGTGGTTTGGAACGAAGCCATCGGTATCACATCTTCGTGTTTTTGGAAGTGAAGTTTACATGCATATTCCAAAGGAGCAAAGAACCAAGTGGGAGAAAAATTCTATAAAAGGTATGCTTATTGGTTATAATGACGCTAGTAAAGCTTATAGAGTTTACGAGCCACATGGAAGAAAAATTTTTATCAGACGAGATGTGATATTTAACGAGTGCCATGACAGCGTGCATGAAGTGAGAGAACCTAAACATGTTGAGCAAGAAATCAAGGTAAGCAAACATGATTGTGAAGAAAAAGCTTACAAGAATCCAAGGCTTCCCATTCCTCGAAGCCCATACCTAACACGAAAACGTAGCCAAGAGGGCAACGAAATTACCGAGGAAAAAGAGACAGTGGGAGAAGTGTGTATAGCTGAAATTGAGCCAACAAATTTAGAAGAAGCTTTGCGTTGCGATGAAGCGAACATGTGGCTTGCTGCGATTAATGAAGAAATAGAGGCATTGCACAAAACCAATACTTGGACACTTGTACCACGCACGCTGGACATGCACGTAATATCAAATCGCTGGGTGTTCAAAAAGAAATTTAAGGCAAATGGAGCTGTGGATCGTTTTAAAGCCAGGCTTGTGGTTAGAGGTTGTGCACAAAAACGTGGTATTGATTACACAGATGTGTTCTCACCCGTTGTACGATACGATTCAGTTCGAGCTATTTTAGCTATTGCAGCAGCAGAAGATTTCGAGATTTTTCAATTCGACGTAAAAACCGCATTTTTACATGGTATTGTAGAAGAAACAATTTACATGGAGCAACCTTATGGCTTTGAGAAGGATGACCGGGTGTGTTTATTAAATAAAGGTCTGTATGGCCTCAAGCAAGCATCCAAGCAATGGAACAAACGAATTGTTGAGTTTTTGCTGACTTATGGATTTAATCAATCTATAGCAGACACATGTGTTTTTTACTTACAACAAAAATTCTATTTATTTATTCATGGCACTTTATGTCGACGATGGTTTACTTTGCGGGAATAATAAAACATTCATCGAAAGCTTTTTGGTAGATTTGAATGCAGAATTTGAAATTGTTTCCAAGGAAGCAGAATTTTTTGTAGGCTTCCAAATTTTGAGAGATCCTGCTAAACATAAACTTAAAATTTTTCAGAGTGCATACACCAAACGCGTATTGGAAAGATTCTACCACCTTGATTGCATTCCAGTTTCGATACCTGCGGAACCAGGCATTAAATTTTCAAACAAGGAGATTGAACAACAAAAAACAAAAAACTTTCCCTATCGCGAGGCCATTGGTTCACTTATGTACATAATGATTATCACGCGACCTGATATTGCATATTCTGTTGGTGTGTTGAGTAGATTTATGGAGCGGCCTACTGACATTCACTGGAACTTTATTAAACGAATTTTCAAGTACCTGAGGGGTACACAAGAGCGTGGTATAACTTTTGCAATTGGTACACGTGATACTAAATTAAGTTTGTTCTGCGATGCCGACTGGGGAGGTGATGTTGATACTCGTCGCAGTACTTCAGGTTGGATAGCCTTTCTCAATGGAGGGCCAGTTGCGTGGAGTTCCAAAAAGCAGAGCGTGACGGCTACCTCTACGACTGAAGCTGAATTTGTCGCTCTTTGTGCAGCAACAAAATTCGCTGCATGGTTACGCAAACTGCTGGCAGACTTAGGGTACAATCAGTCTAGTCCTACTTTAATTAAATGCGACAACCAAAGAGCAATCACGTTAGTTAAAACACCAGAGTCGTCAAAGCGAACGAAGCATATCGATGTACAATACTTTTATACGTGTGATATGCAACGAGAAAGTCAAATTAACGTGGAGTTCGTACCAACAAAAGACCAGCTCGCCGATTTTCTGACCAAAGCATTGCCGAAAGACCGATTCAATATGCTCATCAATAAATGTGCAATGATTGACGATTGATGATTTATTATTACGAAAGCGAGTGGGAGTGTTGGAAATTGCGCTTTCTGATCCACCCTAACTTGTAATTCTTTGCTTGAATTGTAACTATATATAATATACATAATTGAATTTTATTTACCGCTCTACTTTGTACTTATGTATACACATGTACATACATATGTTTACATGTTTTAAATGAATTGCTGAATATTTTACCTAACTGTTTTCTTTACTCATTGCTTTTTAGCATAAATGGATTTTCACATTAACTTTAGTTTTTAGTCATCGTATGATCTTTGTCAAATAAATACATATTTTTAAACCGCTAAATAAGGTGTTATTTTTATTTGCTTACACATTGGATCAAAAGAAAGGTTTAATTTATACTTCGATATATTTCGATATACTTATCCATAACTGAGTTATCGGTCAAAAGGTTTCATTTATACTTCGATATATTTCGATAACTGAGTTATCGGTCAAAATGTGATGACCAAAAGCCTTAAACTTTGCCTACAACATGGGCATCAAACGAATGGGGAGGTGGAAAAATTTCTTTTATACTTTGATATATTTCGATAAAGTTAACGATAACTGAGTTATCGGTCAAAATGTGATGGCCAAAAGCCTTAAAATTTGCTTACAATAGGGGTATCAAAGGAAAGGGGAGGTCGAAAAATTTCATTTATACTTCGATATATTTCGATTCACTTATCGATAACTGAGTTATCGGTCAAAATGTGATGAGCAAAAGCCTTGAACTTTGACTGCAACATGGGCAGCAAACGAAAGAGGAGGTCGAAAGGTTTCATTTATACTTCGATATATTTCGATATACTTATCCATAACTGAGTTATCGGTTAAAAGGCTTCATTTATGCTTCGATATATTTCGATATACGTATCCATAACTGGGGAGGTGGAAAAATTTATTTTATACTTTGATATATTTCGATAAAGTTAACGATAACTGAGTTATCGGTCAAAATGTGATGGCCAAAAGCCTTAAAATTTGCTTACAATAGCGGTATCAAATGAAAGGTGAGGTCGAAAAATGTCATTTATACTTCGATATATTTCGATTCCCTTATCGATAACTGAGTTATCGGTCAAAATGTGATGAGCCTTGAACGTGATGAAAGCCTTGAACTTTGCCTACAACATGGGCATCAAACGAAAGCGGAGGTCGAAAGATTTCTTTTATACTTTGATATATTTCGATAAAATTAACGATAACTGAGTTATCGGTCAAAATGTGATGACCAAAAGCCTTAAACTTTGGCTACACCATGGGCATCAAACGAAAGGGGAGGTCCAAAGGTTTCATTTCTACTTCGATATATTTCGATAAACTTATCGATTACTGAGTTATCGGTCAAAATGTGATTACCAAAAGCCTCAAACTTTGCCTACTATATGGGCTTCAAACGAAAGCGGAGCTCCAAAGGTTTCATTTATACTTCGATATATTTCGATAAACTTATCGATAACTGAGTTATCGGTCAAAATGTGGTGACCAAAAGCCTCAAATTTTGCCTACAACATGGGCTTCAAACGAAAGCGGAGTTCCAAAGGTTTCATTTATACTTCGATATATTTCGATAAACTTATCGGTTACTGAGTTATCGGTCAAAATGTGATTACCAAAAGCCTCAAACTTTGCCTACAATATGGACTTCAAACGAAAGCGGAGCTCCAAAGGTTTCATTTATACTTCGATATATTTCGATAAACTTATCGATAACTGAGTTATCGGTCAAAATGTGATGACCAAAAGCCTCAAACTTTGAATACAACATGGGGTTCAAACGAAAGCGGAGGTCCAAAGGTTTCATATATACTTCGATATATTTCGATAAACTTATCGATTACTGAATTATCGGCCAAAATGTGATGACCGAAAACCTTAAACTTTGGCTACACCATGGGCATCAAACGAAAGTGGAGGTCGACAGGTTTCATTTATACTTCGATATATTTCGATAAACTTATCGATAAATGAGTTATCGGTCAAAATGTGATGACCAAAAGCCTTAATCTTTGCCTACAACATGGGCATGAAACGAAAGGGGAGGTCGAAAGATTTTTTTAAAACTTTGATATATTTCGATAAAATTAACGATAACTGAGTTATCGGTCAAAATGTGATGGCCAAAAGCCTTAAAATTTGCTTACAATAAGGGTATCAAATGAAAGGGGAGGTCGAAAAATTTCATTTATACCTCGATATATTTCGATTCACTGATCGATAACTGAGTTATCGGTCAAAATGTGATGACCAAAAGCCTCAAATTTTGCCTACAACATGGGCATCAAACGAAAGGGGAGGTCGAAATATTTCTTTTATACTTTGATATATTTCGATAAAGTTAACGATAACTGAGTTATCGGTCAAAATGTGATGGCCAAAAGCCTTAAAATTTGCTTACAATAGGGGTATCAAATGAAAGGGGAGGTCGAAAAATTTAATTTATACTTCGGTATATTTCGATTCACTTATCGATAACTGATTTATCGGTCAAAATGTGATGAGCAAAAGCCTTGAACTTTGACTGCAACATGGGCAGCAAACGAAAGAGGAGGTCGAAAGGTTTCATTTATACTTCGATATATTTCGATATACTTATCCATAACTGAGTTATCGGTTAAAAGGTTTCATTTATACTTCGATATATTTCGATAAACTTATCGATTACTGAGTTATCGGTCAAAATGTGATTACCAAAAGCCTCAAACTTTGCCTACAATATGGGCTTCAAACGAAAGCGTTAAACTTTGGCTACACCATGGGCATCAAACGAAAGTGGAGGTCGAAAGGTTTCATTTATACTTCGATATATTTCGATAAACTTATCGATAACTGAGTTATCGGTCAAAATGTGATGACCAAAAGCCCTAAACTTTGGCTACACCATGGGCATCAAACGAAAGTGGAGGTCGAAAGGTTTCATTTATACTTCGATATATTTCGATAAACTTATCGATAACTGAGTTATCGGTCAAAATGTGATGACCAAAAGCCTTAAACTTTGCCTACAACATGGGCATCAAACGAAAGGGGAGGTCGAAGTATTTCTTTTATACTTTGATATATTTCGATAAAATTAACGATAACTAAGTTATCGGTCAAAATGTGATGACCAAAAGCCTTAAACTTTGCCTACAACATGGGCATCAAACGAATGGGGAGGTCGAAAAATTTCTTTTATACTTTGATATATTTCGATAAAGTTAACGATAACTGAGTTATCGGTCAAAATGTGATGGCCAAAAGCCTTAAAATTTGCTTACAATAGGGGTATCAAATGAAAGGGGAGGTCGAAAAATTTAATTTATACTTCGGTATATTTCGATTCACTTATCGATAACTGAGTTATCGGTCAAAATGTGATGAGCAAAAGCCTTGAACTTTGACTACAACATGGGCATCAAACGAAAGCGGAGGTCGAAAGATTTCTTTTATACTTTGATATATTTCGATAAAATTAACGATAACTGAGTTATAGGTCAAAATGTGATGGCCAAAAGCCTTAAAATTTGCTTACAATAGGGGTATCAAATAAAAGGGGAGGTCGAAAAATTTCATTTATACTTCGATATATTTCTATTCACTTATCGATAACTGAGTTATCGGTCAAAATGTGATGACCAAAAGCCTTGAACTTTGCCTACAACATGGGCATCAAACGAAAGGGGAGGTGCAAAGGTTTCATTTATACTTCATATATTTCGATAAACTTATCGATGCCCTAGTTATCGGTCAAAATGTGATAACCAAAAACATTAAACTTTGCCTACAACATGGGCAGCAAACGAAAGAGGAGGTCGAAAGGTTTCATTTATACTTCGATATATTTCGATATACTTATCCATAACTGAGTTATCGGTCAAAATGTGATGACCAAAAGCCTTAAACTTTGCCTAAAATATGGGCTTCTAACGAAAGCGGAGGTCCAAAGGTTTAATTTATACTTCGATATATTTCGATAAACTTATCGATTACTGAGTTATCGGTCAAAATGTGATGACCAAAAGCCTTGAACTTTGCCTACAACATGGGCTTCAAACGAAAGCGGAGTTCCAAAGGTTTCATTTATACTTCGATATATTTCGATAAACTTATCGGTTACTGAGTTATCGGTCAAAATGTGATTACCAAAAGCCTCAAACTTTGCCTACAATATGGACTTCAAACGAATGGGGAGGTGGAAAAATTTCTTTTATACTTTGATATATTTCGATAAAGTTAACGATAACTGAGTTATCGGTCAAAATGTGATGGCCAAAAGCCTTAAAATTTGCTTACAATAGGGGTATCAAAGGAAAGGGGAGGTCGAAAAATTTCATTTATACTTCGATATATTTCGATTCACTTATCGATAACTGATTTATCGGTCAAAATGTGATGAGCAAAAGCCTTGAACTTTGACTGCAACATGGGCAGCAAACGAAAGAGGAGGTCGAAAGGTTTCATTTATACTTCGATATATTTCGATATACTTATCCATAACTGAGTTATCGGTTAAAAGGTTTCATTTATACTTCGATATATTTCGATATACGTATCCATAACTGGGGAGGTGGAAAAATTTATTTTATACTTTGATATATTTCGATAAAGTTAACGATAACTGAGTTATCGGTCAAAATGTGATGGCCAAAAGCCTTAAAATTTGCTTACAATAGCGGTATCAAATGAAAGGTGAGGTCGAAAAATGTCATTTATACTTCGATATATTTCGATTCCCTTATCGATAACTGAGTTATCGGTCAAAATGTGATGAGCAAAAGCCTTGAACTTTGCCTACAACATGGGCATCAAACGAAAGCGGAGGTCGAAAGATTTCTTTTATACTTTGATATATTTCGATAAAATTAACGATAACTGAGTTATCGGTCAAAATGTGATGACCAAAAGCCTTAAACTTTGGCTACACCATGGGCATCAAACGAAAGGGGAGGTCCAAAGGTTTCATTTCTACTTCGATATATTTCGATAAACTTATCGATTACTGAGTTATCGGTCAAAATGTGATTACCAAAAGCCTCAAACTTTGCCTACTATATGGGCTTCAAACGAAAGCGGAGCTCCAAAGGTTTCATTTATACTTCGATATATTTCGATAAACTTATCGATAACTGAGTTATCGGTCAAAATGTGGTGACCAAAAGCCTCAAATTTTGCCTACAACATGGGCTTCAAACGAAAGCGGAGTTCCAAAGGTTTCATTTATACTTCGATATATTTCGATAAACTTATCGGTTACTGAGTTATCGGTCAAAATGTGATTACCAAAAGCCTCAAACTTTGCCTACAATATGGACTTCAAACGAAAGCGGAGCTCCAAAGGTTTCATTTATACTTCGATATATTTCGATAAACTTATCGATAACTGAGTTATCGGTCAAAATGTGATGACCAAAAGCCTCAAACTTTGAATACAACATGGGGTTCAAACGAAAGCGGAGGTCCAAAGGTTTCATATATACTTCGATATATTTCGATAAACTTATCGATTACTGAATTATCGGCCAAAATGTGATGACCGAAAACCTTAAACTTTGGCTACACCATGGGCATCAAACGAAAGTGGAGGTCGACAGGTTTCATTTATACTTCGATATATTTCGATAAACTTATCGATAAATGAGTTATCGGTCAAAATGTGATGACCAAAAGCCTTAATCTTTGCCTACAACATGGGCATGAAACGAAAGGGGAGGTCGAAAGATTTTTTTAAAACTTTGATATATTTCGATAAAATTAACGATAACTGAGTTATCGGTCAAAATGTGATGGCCAAAAGCCTCAAAATTTGCTTACAATAGGGGTATCAAATGAAAGGGGAGGTCGAAAAATTTCATTTATACCTCGATATATTTCGATTCACTGATCGATAACTGAGTTATCGGTCAAAATGTGATGACCAAAAGCCTCAAATTTTGCCTACAACATGGGCTTCAAACGAAAGCGGAGTTCCCAAGGTTTCATTTATACTTCGATATATTTCGATAAACTTATCGATTACTGAGTTATCGGTCAAAATGTGATTACCAAAAGCCTCAAACTTTGCCTACAATATGGGCTTCAAACGAAAGCGTTAAACTTTGGCTACACCATGGGCATCAAACGAAAGTGGAGGTCGAAAGGTTTCATTTATACTTCGATATATTTCGATAAACTTATCGATAACTGAGTTATCGGTCAAAATGTGATGACCAAAAGCCCTAAACTTTGGCTACACCATGGGCATCAAACGAAAGTGGAGGTCGAAAGGTTTCATTTATACTTCGATATATTTCGATAAACTTATCGATAACTGAGTTATCGGTCAAAATGTGATGACCAAAAGCCTTAAACTTTGCCTACAACATGGGCATCAAACGAAAGGGGAGGTCGAAATATTTCTTTTATACTTTGATATATTTCGATAAAATTAACGATAACTAAGTTATCGGTCAAAATGTGATGACCAAAAGCCTTAAACTTTGCCTACAACATGGGCATCAAACGAATGGGGAGGTCGAAAAATTTCTTTTATACTTTGATATATTTCGATAAAGTTAACGATAACTGAGTTATCGGTCAAAATGTGATGGCCAAAAGCCTTAAAATTTGCTTACAATAGGGGTATCAAAGGAAAGGGGAGGTCGAAAAATTTCATTTATACTTCGATATATTTCGATTCACTTATCGATAACTGAGTTATCGGTCAAAATGTGATGAGCAAAAGCCTTGAACTTTGACTGCAACATGGGCAGCAAACGAAAGAGGAGGTCGAAAGGTTTCATTTATACTTCGATATATTTCGATATACTTATCCATAACTGAGCTATCGGTTAAAAGGTTTCATTTATACTTCGATATATTTCGATATACGTATCCATAACTGGGGAGGTGGAAAAATTTATTTTATACTTTGATATATTTCGATAAAGTTAACGATAACTGAGTTATCGGTCAAAATGTGATGGCCAAAAGCCTTAAAATTTGCTTACAATAGCGGTATCAAATGAAAGGTGAGGTCGAAAAATGTCATTTATACTTCGATATATTTCGATTCCCTTATCGATAACTGAGTTATCGGTCAAAATGTGATGAGCAAAAGCCTTGAACTTTGCCTACAACATGGGCATCAAACGAAAGCGGAGGTCGAAAGATTTCTTTTATACTTTGATATATTTCGATAAAATTAACGATAACTGAGTTATCGGTCAAAATGTGATGACCAAAAGCCTTAAACTTTGGCTACACCATGGGCATCAAACGAAAGGGGAGGTCCAAAGGTTTCATTTCTACTTCGATATATTTCGATAAACTTATCGATTACTGAGTTATCGGTCAAAATGTGATTACCAAAAGCCTCAAACTTTGCCTACTATATGGGCTTCAAACGAAAGCGGAGCTCCAAAGGTTTCATTTATAATTCGATATATTTCGATAAACTTATCGATAACTGAGTTATCGGTCAAAATGTGGTGACCAAAAGCCTCAAATTTTGCCTACAACATGGGCTTCAAACGAAAGCGGAGTTCCAAAGGTTTCATTTATACTTCGATATATTTCGATAAACTTATCGGTTACTGAGTTATCGGTCAAAATGTGATGACCAAAAGCCTTAAACTTTGGCTACACCATGGGCATCAAACGAAAGGGGAGGTCCAAAGGTTTCATTTCTACTTCGATATATTTCGATAAACTTATCGATTACTGAGTTATCGGTCAAAATGTGATTACCAAAAGCCTCAAACTTTGCCTACAATATGGACTTCAAACGAAAGCGGAGCTCCAAAGGTTTCATTTATACTTCGATATATTTCGATAAACTTATCGATAACTGAGTTATCGGTCAAAATGTGATGACCAAAAGCCTCACACTTTGAATACAACATGGGGTTCAAACGAAAGCGGAGGTCCAAAGGTTTCATATATACTTCGATATATTTCGATAAACTTATCGATTACTGGCTTATCGGCCAAAATGTGATGACCGAAAACCTTAAACTTTGGCTACACCATGGGCATCAAACGAAAGTGGAGGTCGACAGGTTTCATTTATACTTCGATATATTTCGATAAACTTATCGATAAATGAGTTATCGGTCAAAATGTGATGACCAAAAGCCTTACAGCCTCATTCTCTTTGACGAACGATACGCTTAACGAACGATACCCGAGCTGACGATATCGTGTGCTTTTGGTAGCATGAATGTTACGTTGACGATTATCGTGTAGGCTTACGTCTATCGCCAGCTAAACGAAATGAAATGTCAATTTTGCAACTCTGTGCACCTGCGTTTTGACTTTGTGAAAAAGTTTATAATTTTTATGTTATTAATAAATCGGGAATATTTCGTTTATAATTATGTACCAAGCTGTTGCTTTGGCTTTGTCGGAGGAAGGTGCGCTGAGAATCCAACGGCAGAGTTGGCGTGATGTGACTAATGTGATAGATCTACCAGACGCTAAGTAAGTAACGTTTGGGTAATTGTTTCTTTTAACGAAAGAGGAGGTAATTGTTTCTTTTAACGAAAGAGGAGGTCGAAAGGTTTCATTTATACTTCGATATATTTCGATATACTTATCCATAACTGAGCTATCGGTTAAAAGGTTTCATTTATACTTCGATATATTTCGATATACGTATCCATAACTGGGGAGGTGGAAAAATTTATTTTATACTTTGATATATTTCGATAAAGTTAACGATAACTGAGTTATCGGTCAAAATGTGATGGCCAAAAGCCTTAAAATTTGCTTACAATAGCGGTATCAAATGAAAGGTGAGGTCGAAAAATGTCATTTATACTTCGATATATTTCGATTCACTTATCGATAACTGAGTTATCGGTCAAAATGTGATGAGCAAAAGCCTTGAACTTTGCCTACAACATGGGCATCAAACGAAAGCGGAGGTCGAAAGATTTCTTTTATACTTTGATATATTTCGATAAAATTAACGATAACTGAGTTATCGGTCAAAATGTGATGACCAAAAGCCTTAAACTTTGGCTACACCATGGGCATCAAACGAAAGGGGAGGTCCAAAGGTTTCATTTCTACTTCGATATAATTCGATAAACTTATCGATTACTGAGTTATCGGTCAAAATGTGATTACCAAAAGCCTCAAACTTTGCCTACTATATGGGCTTCAAACGAAAGCGGAGCTCCAAAGGTTTCATTTATAATTCGATATATTTCGATAAACTTATCGATAACTGAGTTATCGGTCAAAATGTGGTGACCAAAAGCCTCAAATTTTGCCTACAACATGGGCTTCAAACGAAAGCGGAGTTCCAAAGGTTTCATTTATACTTCGATATATTTCGATAAACTTATCGGTTACTGAGTTATCGGTCAAAATGTGATTACCAAAAGCCTCAAACTTTGCCTACAATATGGACTTCAAACGAAAGCGGAGCTCCAAAGGTTTCATTTATACTTCGATATATTTCGATAAACTTATCGATAACTGAGTTATCGGTCAAAATGTGATGACCAAAAGCCTCACACTTTGAATACAACATGGGGTTCAAACGAAAGCGGAGGTCCAAAGGTTTCATATATACTTCGATATATTTCGATAAACTTATCGATTACTGAATTATCGGCCAAAATGTGATGACCGAAAACCTTAAACTTTGGCTACACCATGGGCATCAAACGAAAGTGGAGGTCGACAGGTTTCATTTATACTTCGATATATTTCGATAAACTTATCGATAAATGAGTTATCGGTCAAAATGTGATGACCAAAAGCCTTACAGCCTCATTCTCTTTGACGAACGATACGCTTAACGAACGATACCCGAGCTGACGATATCGTGTGCTTTTGGTAGCATGAATGTTACGTTGACGATTATCGTGTAGGCTTACGTCTATCGCCAGCTAAACGAAATGAAATGTCAATTTTGCAACTCTGTGCACCTGCGTTTTGACTTTGTGAAAAAGTTTATAATTTTTATGTTATTAATAAATCGGGAATATTTCGTTTATAATTATGTACCAAGCTGTTGCTTTGGCTTTGTCGGAGGAAGGTGCGCTGAGAATCCAACGGCAGAGTTGGCGTGATGTGACTAATGTGATAGATCTACCAGACGCTAAGTAAGTAACGTTTGGGTAATTGTTTCTTTTAGGAAACACCTGCTAAAATTATCACAATCATATTGGAAGGGATATCAAAATCCATCGGTATCAATAGTTCATAAGATAAGTTTTAACTATTTATTTCTGTGAATAGTTATGTATTTCATAGTTTTGATGTGCGGTGATACTTCCTTTAGGAAGCAACTGCTAAACACGTCCCTTCTTTGAGGCAATCTTCCTTTATTCCTCCTCGAAGGCAACCTTACAGGCTCCATACACTGGTGCTCCTCTCGTCAGTTCAACATTTGCCTCCAGCTCGTTCACAAGCACTCGAAACTGGGTGCTAGGATTCTTTTTGGAATCTTTTAAAATAAATAAATAACAATAAGTAACAATAAGTAATAGTGGAAAATTGAATAATAATACTTTCTTCTTGTGTTTGCGGCTTCCATTTGTTCAACAACGATAGCAATTTCCTTCTTGTTTGATTTTGACACTTTGTTTTCGTATTGTCAGACGATAATCGTCAAACAGATTACCGATTAAGCACTTTCGTTACGTAAGGGTCAGCTGTTATCGTGTTGACTATCGTTTTGGCTATCGTATTGCTATTCATGCTACCAACACACAAACGACGATCGTTTTGGGCACGTTATCGTCAAAGAGAATGAGGCTGTTAATCTTTGCCTACAACATGGGCATGAAACGAAAGGGGAGGTCGAAAGATTTTTTTAAAACTTTGATATATTTCGATAAAATTAACGATAACTGAGTTATCGGTCAAAATGTGATGGCCAAAAGCCTTAAAATTTGCTTACAATAGGGGTATCAAATGAAAGGGGAGGTCGAAAAATTTCATTTATACCTCGATATATTTCGATTCACTGATCGATAACTGAGTTATCGGTCAAAATGTGATGACCAAAAGCCTCAAATTTTGCCTACAACATGGGCTTCAAACGAAAGCGGAGTCCCAAGGTTTCATTTATACTTCGATATATTTCGATAAACTTATCGATTACTGAGTTATCGGTCAAAATGTGATTACCAAAAGCCTCAAACTTTGCCTACAATATGGGCTTCAAACGAAAGCGTTAAACTTTGGCTACACCATGGGCATCAAACGAAAGTGGAGGTCGACAGGTTTCATTTATACTTCGATATATTTCGATAAACTTATCGATAACTGAGTTATCGGTCAAAATGTGATGACCAAAAGCCCTAAACTTTGGCTACACCATGGGCATCAAACGAAAGTGGAGGTCGAAAGGTTTCATTTATACTTCGATATATTTCGATAAACTTATCGATAACTGAGTTATCGGTCAAAATGTGATGACCAAAAGCCTTAAACTTTGCCTACAACATGGGCATCAAACGAAAGGGGAGGTCGAAATATTTCTTTTATACTTTGATATATTTCGATAAAATTAACGATAACTAAGTTATCGGTCAAAATGTGATGACCAAAAGCCTTAAACTTTGCCTACAACATGGGCATCAAACGAATGGGGAGGTCGAAAAATTTCTTTTATACTTTGATATATTTCGATAAAGTTAACGATAACTGAGTTATCGGTCAAAATGTGATGAGCAAAAGCCTTGAACTTTGACTACAACACGGGCATCAAACGAAAGCGGAGGTCGAAAGATTTCTTTTATACTTTGATATATTTCGATAAAATTAACGATAACTGAGTTATAGGTCAAAATGTGATGGCCAAAAGCCTTAAAATTTGCTTACAATAGGGGTATCAAATAAAAGGGGAGGTCGAAAAATTTCATTTATACTTCGATATATTTCTATTCACTTATCGATAACTGAGTTATCGGTCAAAATGTGATGACCAAAAGCCTTGAACTTTGCCTACAACATGGGCATCAAACGAAAGGGGAGGTGCAAAGGTTTCATTTATACTTCATATATTTCGATAAACTTATCGATGCCCTAGTTATCGGTCAAAATGTGATAACCAAAAACATTAAACTTTGCCTACAACATGGGCAGCAAACGAAAGAGGAGGTCGAAAGGTTTCATTTATACTTCGATATATTTCGACATACTTATCCATAACTGAGTTATCGGTCAAAATGTGATGACCAAAAGCCTTGAACTTTGCCTACAAGATGGGCTTCAAACGAAAGCGGAGTTCCAAAGGTTTCATTTATACTTCGATATATTTCGATAAAATTATCGGTTACTGAGTTATCGGTCAAAATGTGATTACCAAAAGCCTCAAACTTTGCCTACAATATGGACTTCAAACGAATGGGGAGGTGGAAAAATTTCTTTTATACTTTGATATATTTCGATAAAGTTAACGATAACTGAGTTATCGGTCAAAATGTGATGGCCAAAAGCCTTAAAATTTGCTTACAATAGGGGTATCAAAGGAAAGGGGAGGTCGAAAAATTTCATTTATACTTCGATATATTTCGATTCACTTATCGATAACTGAGTTATCGGTCAAAATGTGATGAGCAAAAGCCTTGAACTTTGACTGCAACATGGGCAGCAAACGAAAGAGGAGGTCGAAAGGTTTCATTTATACTTCGATATATTTCGATATACGTATCCATAACTGGGGAGGTGGAAAAATTTATTTTATACTTTGATATATTTCGATAAAGTTAACGATAACTGAGTTATCGGTCAAAATGTGATGGCCAAAAGCCTTAAAATTTGCTTACAATAGCGGTATCAAATGAAAGGTGAGGTCGAAAAATGTCATTTATACTTCGATATATTTCGATTCCCTTATCGATAACTGAGTTATCGGTCAAAATGTGATGAGCAAAAGCCTTGAACTTTGCCTACAACATGGGCATCAAACGAAAGCGGAGGTCGAAAGATTTCTTTTATACTTTGATATATTTCGATAAAATTAACGATAACTGAGTTATCGGTCAAAATGTGATGACCAAAAGCCTTAAACTTTGGCTACACCATGGGCATCAAACGAAAGGGGAGGTCCAAAGGTTTCATTTCTACTTCGATATATTTCGATAAACTTATCGATTACTGAGTTATCGGTCAAAATGTGATTACCAAAAGGCTTCAAACGAAAGCGGAGCTCCAAAGGTTTCATTTATACTTCGATATATTTCGATAAACTTATCGATAACTGAGTTATCGGTCAAAATGTGGTGACCAAAAGCCTCAAATTTTGCCTACAACATGGGCTTCAAACGAAAGCGGAGTTCCAAAGGTTTCATTTATACTTCGATATATTTCGATAAACTTATCGGTTACTGAGTTATCGGTCAAAATGTGATTACCAAAAGCCTCAAACTTTGCCTACAATATGGACTTCAAACGAAAGCGGAGCTCCAAAGGTTTCATTTATACTTCGATATATTTCGATAAACTTATCGATAACTGAGTTATCGGTCAAAATGTGATGACCAAAAGCCTCAAACTTTGAATACAACATGGGGTTCAAACGAAAGCGGAGGTCCAAAGGTTTCATATATACTTCGATATATTTCGATAAACTTATCGATTACTGAATTATCGGCCAAAATGTGATGACCGAAAACCTTAAACTTTGGCTACACCATGGGCATCAAACGAAAGTGGAGGTCGACAGGTTTCATTTATACTTCGATATATTTCGATAAACTTATCGATACATGAGTTATCGGTCAAAATGTGATGACCAAAAGCCTTAATCTTTGCCTACAACATGGGCATGAAACGAAAGGGGAGGTCGAAAGATTTTTTTAAAACTTTGATATATTTCGATAAAATTAACGATAACTGAGTTATCGGTCAAAATGTGATGGCCAAAAGCCTTAAAATTTGCTTACAATAGGCGTATCAAATGAAAGGGGAGGTCGAAAAATTTCATTTATACCTCGATATATTTCGATTCACTGATCGATAACTGAGTTATCGGTCAAAATGTGATGACCAAAAGCCTCAAATTTTGCCTACAACATGGGCTTCAAACGAAAGCGGAGTTCCAAAGGTTTCATTTATACTTCGATATATTTCGATAAACTTATCGATTACTGAGTTATCGGTCAAAATGTGATTACCAAAAGCCTCAAACTTTGCCTACAATATGGGCTTCAAACGAAAGCGTTAAACTTTGGCTACACCATGGGCATCAAACGAAAGTGGAGGTCGAAAGGTTTCATTTATACTTCGATATATTTCGATAAACTTATCGATAACTGAGTTATCGGTCAAAATGTGATGACCAAAAGCCCTAAACTTTGGCTACACCATGGGCATCAAACGAAAGTGGAGGTCGAAAGGTTTCATTTATACTTCGATATATTTCGATAAACTTATCGATAACTGAGTTATCGGTCAAAATGTGATGACCAAAAGCCTTAAACTTTGCCTACAACATGGGCATCAAACGAAAGGGGAGGTCGAAATATTTCTTTTATACTTTGATATATTTCGATAAAATTAACGATAACTAAGTTATCGGTCAAAATGTGATGACCAAAAGCCTTAAACTTTGCCTACAACATGGGCATCAAACGAATGGGGAGGTCGAAAAATTTCTTTTATACTTTGATATATTTCGATAAAGTTAACGATAACTGAGTTATCGGTCAAAATGTGATGGCCAAAAGCCTTAAAATTTGCTTACAATAGGGGTATCAAATGAAAGGGGAGGTCGAAAAATTTAATTTATACTTCGGTATATTTCGATTCACTTATCGATAACTGAGTTATCGGTCAAAATGTGATGAGCAAAAGCCTTGAACTTTGACTACAACATGGGCATCAAACGAAAGCGGAGGTCGAAAGATTTCTTTTATACTTTGATATATTTCGATAAAATTAACGATAACTGAGTTATAGGTCAAAATGTGATGGCCAAAAGCCTTAAAATTTGCTTACAATAGGGGTATCAAATAAAAGGGGAGGTCGAAAAATTTCATTTATACTTCGATATATTTCTATTCACTTATCGATAACTGAGTTATCGTTCAAAATGTGATGACCAAAAGCCTTGAACTTTGCCTACAACATGGGCATCAAACGAAAGGGGAGGTGCAAAGGTTTCATTTATACTTCATATATTTCGATAAACTTATCGATGCCCTAGTTATCGGTCAAAATGTGATAACCAAAAACATTAAACTTTGCCTACAACATGGGCAGCAAACGAAAGAGGAGGTCGAAAGGTTTCATTTATACTTCGATATATTTCGATATACTTATCCATAACTGAGTTATCGGTCAAAATGTGATGACCAAAAGCCTTAAACTTTGCCTAAAATATGGGCTTCTAACGAAAGCGGAGGTCCAAAGGTTTAATTTATACTTCGATATATTTCGATAAACTTATCGATTACTGAGTTATCGGTCAAAATGTGATGACCAAAAGCCTTGAACTTTGCCTACAACATGGGCTTCAAACGAAAGCGGAGTTCCAAAGGTTTCATTTATACTTCGATATATTTCGATAAACTTATCGGTTACTGAGTTATCGGTCAAAATGTGATTACCAAAAGCCTCAAACTTTGCCTACAATATGGACTTCAAACGAATGGGGAGGTGGAAAAATTTCTTTTATACTTTGATATATTTCGATAAAGTTAACGATAACTGAGTTATCGGTCAAAATGTGATGGCCAAAAGCCTTAAAATTTGCTTACAATAGGGGTATCAAAGGAAAGGGGAGGTCGAAAAATTTCATTTATACTTCGATATATTTCGATTCACTTATCGATAACTGAGTTATCGGTCAAAATGTGATGAGCAAAAGCCTTGAACTTTGACTGCAACATGGGCAGCAAACGAAAGAGGAGGTCGAAAGGTTTCATTTATACTTCGATATATTTCGATATACGTATCCATAACTGGGGAGGTGGAAAAATTTCTTTTATACTTTGATATATTTCGATAAAGTTAACGATAACTGAGTTATCGGTCAAAATGTGATGGCCAAAAGCCTTAAAATTTGCTTACAATAGCGGTATCAAATGAAAGGTGAGGTCGAAAAATGTCATTTATACTTCGATATATTTCGATTCCCTTATCGATAACTGAGTTATCGGTCAAAATGTGATGAGCAAAAGCCTTGAACTTTGCCTACAATATGGGCATCAAACGAAAGCGGAGGTCGAAAGATTTCTTTTATACTTTGATATATTTCGATAAAATTAACGATAACTGAGTTATCGGTCAAAATGTGATGACCAAAAGCCTTAAACTTTGGCTACACCATGGGCATCAAACGAAAGGGGAGGTCCAAAGGTTTCATTTCTACTTCGATATATTTCGATAAACTTATCGATTACTGAGTTATCGGTCAAAATGTGATTACCAAAAGCCTCAAACTTTGCCTACTATATGGGCTTCAAACGAAAGCGGAGCTCCAAAGGTTTCATTTATACTTCGATATATTTCGATAAACTTATCGATAACTGAGTTATCGGTCAAAATGTGGTGACCAAAAGCCTCAAATTTTGCCTACAACATGGGCTTCAAACGAAAGCGGAGTTCCAAAGGTTTCATTTATACTTCGATATATTTCGATAAACTTATCGATTACTGAGTTATCGGTCAAAATGTGATGGCCAAAAGCCTTAAAATTTGCTTACAATAGGGGTATCAAATGAAAGGGGAGGTCGAAAAATTTCATTTATACCTCGATATATTTCGATTCACTGATCGATAACTGAGTTATCGGTCAAAATGTGATGACCAAAAGCCTCAAATTTTGCCTACAACATGGGCTTCAAACGAAAGCGGAGTTCCAAAGGTTTCCTTTATACTTCGATATATTTCGATAAACTTATCGATTACTGAGTTATCGGTCAAAATGTGATTACCAAAAGCCTCAAACTTTGCCTACAATATGGGCTTCAAACGAAAGTGTTAAACTTTGGCTACACCATGGGCATCAAACGAAAGTGGAGGTCGAAAGGTTTCATTTATACTTCGATATATTTCGATAAACTTATCGATAACTGAGCTATCGGTCAAAATGTGATGACCAAAAGCCCTAAACTTTGGCTACACCATGGGCATCAAACGAAAGTGGAGGTCGAAAGGTTTCATTTATACTTCGATATATTTCGATAAACTTATCGATAACTGAGTTATCGGTCAAAATGTGATGACCAAAAGCCTTAAACTTTGCCTACAACATGGGCATCAAACGAAAGGGGAGGTCGAAATATTTCTTTTATACTTTGATATATTTCGATAAAATTAACGATAACTAAGTTATCGGTCAAAATGTGACGACCAAAAGCCTTAAACTTTGCCTACAACATGGGCATCAAACGAATGGGGAGGTCGAAAAATTTCTTTTATACTTTGATATATTTCGATAAAGTTAACGATAACTGAGTTATCGGTCAAAATGTGATGGCCAAAAGCCTTAAAATTTGCTTACAATAGGGGTATCAAATGAAAGGGGAGGTCGAAAAATTTAATTTATACTTCGGTATATTTCGATTCACTTATCGATAACTGAGTTATCGGTCAAAATGTGATGAGCAAAAGCCTTGAACTTTGACTACAACATGGGCATCAAACGAAAGCGGAGGTCGAAAGATTTCTTTTATACTTTGATATATTTCGATAAAATTAACGATAACTGAGTTATCGGTCAAAATGTGATGGCCAAAAGCCTTAAAATTTGCTTACAATAGGGGTATCAAATAAAAGGGGAGGTCGAAAAATTTCATTTATACTTCGATATATTTCTATTCACTTATCGATAACTGAGTTATCGGTCAAAATGTGATGACCAAAAGCCTTGAACTTTGCCTACAACATGGGAATCAAACGAAAGGGGAGGTGCAAAGGTTTCATTTATACTTCATATATTTCGATAAACTTATCTAAGCCCTAGTTATCGAAAGAGGAGGTCGAAAGGTTTCATTTATACTTCGATATATTTCGATATACTTATCCATAACTGAGTTATCGGTCAAAATGTGATGACCAAAAGCCTTAAACTTTGCCTAAAATATGGGCTTCTAACGAAAGCGGAGGTCCAAAGGTTTAATTTATACTTCGATATATTTCGATAAACTTATCGATTACTGAGTTATCGGTCAAAATGTGATGACCAAAAGCCTTGAACTTTGCCTACAACATGGGCTTCAAACGAAAGCGGAGTTCCAAAGGTTTCATTTATACTTCGATATATTTCGATAAACTTATCGATTACTGAGTTATCGGTCAAAATGTGATTAAAAAAAGCCTCAAACTTTGCCTAAAATATGGGCTTCAAACGAAAGCGGAGGTCCAAAGGTTTAATTTATACTTCGATATATTTCGATAAACTTATCGATAACTGATTTATCGGTCAAAATGAGATGACCAAAAGCCTCAAACTTTGCCTACAACATTTGCTTCAAACGAAAGGGGAGGTCCAAAAGTTTCATTTATACTTCGATATATTTCGATAAACTTATCGATAACCGAGTTAAACTTGGCATACAACATGGACATCAAACGAAAGGGGAGGTCCAAAGGTTTCATTTATACTTCGATATATTTCGATAAACTTATCGATAACTGAGTTACCGGTCAAAATGAGATGACCAAAAGAATCAAACTTTGCCTACAAAATGGGCTTCAAACGAAAGGGGAGGTTCAAAGGTTTCATTTATACTTCGATATATTTCGATAAACTTATCGATTACTGAGTTATCGGTCAAAATATGATGACCAAAAGCCTTAAACTTTGCCTACAACATGGGCATCAAACGAAATTGGAGGTCGAAAGGTTTCATTTATACTTCGATATATTTCGATATTCTTATCCATAACTGAAGAGACTCCGCTGTGGTGCTTAGCTGGAGCGGCCGTGGCTCGAAAGCACCGCGGTCGAATTCAGATTTTAAAAGAAAATAAGAAGAACGAGAATTCTCGTTATAAATGTGGCCGTTTATTGAGCTAAAAATATGCTAGTTTTACAGTGGAAATATTACCTTTCTAATATTGGCTGACGATGAAATTCCTGGGGTGGTCCGGACGTGTGGTTACGCTGACGATCGCTGGCAAAGTAGGAGGTTGTCCAGTCGAGGACAACCGTTGAACGCGAAATTTTAGCCTCCGGTTTTAAGGGGAGGTAAACCTACACATGCACACCCACATGCATGTATATGTTGCTGACAAAACATGAATATGCAGGCATGCACATACATGTGGGTGGATTGGTATGTGTGGTTGGAAGGATGCGGAAAAGTGAAATTAGGGTGGCCCATTTTTTTTTGGAATTTAGGCATCGGGCCTAAACATGCCGGCCCCCTTGCGATACGCAACATCTTGATCCCCCCCCAGGATTTCCTACCATGCCTCTCTTAACCTACGGCCTTAAAGCTAGACTGGTTAGTCCCGCCTGCGCCTGTGCCCTGCCGCCTTCAGTTGTTGTGCCTAGAGCTAAGAGAGGAAGAAACTTGGAAAATAAGGATATGTTGCATATTTCTTGCCATGATAAATAGTTTCCATTCATAACGCAAAATTTAATTTTATTATTATTATTTTTTTATTATTATATTTTTTTTTTTTTCTTTAAATCTAAACTAAACTACATATTAGTCGCGCCGGAAAGCACCCACCCAAATATGGTGATCGGGGCGAGCAGCGACCCGAATGACGACGGAAGGGTGCGAGTGGTTTGGACGTCTGCATAGACGTCCCCCCCTAATACCATGTGGTATGGCGCGGCGACGAAGAACTGCGGGTCAGCCAGCCGAATATGCTCATAGGGAAGAGCTACGCGCGCGTCGACAGTCTGGGCTGGGCTGACCCGCTGAAAGTTCCGGACACACAGCGCGTGTGCCGTTATGGTCTGGTTGTTTCCATGTTTTCCGCGGATGCGGAGGAAGCAACCGCACTCCCCGCCCGAGCGGGTCGTCCGCAGCCCCAACTCTTCCGCCACGGTGTGGTCGATGACTGTGCGGGGGGAGCACGCATCAATAAGGGCACGGATGCGTAGCAGTCCGCCCCCGGCTTCCAGCTTCACGACCGCCGTGGGCGCAAGAGTGGTCATGGGGCGCAACGGAGGGCCCACCCGGGAGAGGGCGCGATTGAGCCCGTCGCGGAAACTGGAAGTGGGTGGTAGTTGGCGCGGCAGGAGGGCCAATCTACCTTCGAAGTTGGTCGTGGTGTGGAGCTGGCGCGGCTGTGAGGCCAGTCTCCGCTGAGTGTGAATCTGTGCGCTGTTTCGCTGGCTGACGTCGGTGGTGCGTAGCTGGCGCGGCTGGGTGGCCAGTCTACGCTTACGGCTATTGCGATGTGCGCGGTGACGTGGTTGAGTCGGCGTAGGCGTAGCGGTAGGTGCGGACATCCGCGCGCTCATTCGTTCGCGGTTTCGCCGCTCGTGGGCGAGAAGGGGCCGGAACGGCAGTGAGTCCGTTACCCCTTCCGCCGGTCGGAACGGCCGTGGCTCCGGTACCGGCGCGATGATTGCGCCATCTTCGGGCGACCAAGCTGCCTTGGACGCGTGCAGCGAGAGCGCCTCCTCTTCGATGGCCTCTTCTCGTTCGGCCTCTTCCATTTGATGTGCCCAGCTTTTGTAACCCGTCGGGGCGGCGTGAGGCTCGGTTGTCGGCGCGTAGTGTGAGTCGGCGCCGGTGGCGCGTGGCGGATCGTCCATCTCCAGATGGAGGGTGGTGTGGTGTTTTCCACCACATCGTCGGCACCTGGCATCGCTAGTGCACTCCCTAGCGCAGTGGACCATTGACAGGCAGTTGCCGCAAAGGCCCGCTCGGATTACCTCCTCAAGTCGCTGCAGGGGGGCCATCCCCTGGTATCGGGCGCATGCCCGTAGTGGATGGCTTTCGCCGCACGACGGGCATGGCTTGGGGTAACGGGCGGCTAGGCGTTCGGCCCGTTTGCGGAGGGAGGCGTAGCGAGTCATGCTGCAGATACCGAGAAAGAGAGAAGAAAGAACAAAAAACGAAGGAATTCGGTTAAATATTGATATGGGCGCCCGTACGCGTAGGGTGGCGAGCGCGATGATAATTGTGGGTTCATATGCATATATTTTATTTTCTGCGGCTAAGGCAACTAAAGGATTGGCAGACATCATTTTGTAAACGATTGCCGTACGGCACCGTCCCACCGGAACGCCTCCAAAGAGAATTTTATTGTAAGTCGAGAGTCACCCTGTAGTGCGTTTTGCTATTTTTTTGTGTACATATATGTATTTATTCTGCTATGGTTCATTGGTGCCCATTAGGGCTGCGCACACAGCGACATTTCCGCTTTGGTCGGTACTGACATTCGGTACCGATCCGGGTAGAGAGTGTGAGTGGAGGGCGGTTTTTGGGTTTATTATGGTTGTTTTGTGGGCAAAACAGTCCTGCCCCTCTAAAAAACAAACCCAAAATCAAAAAAAAATTCAACAACCAAAAAAAAAAAAAATTTCCCGAAGTGAAAAAAAAAACCTTTTATTTTTTCGACTTTTTGAATTTTTTTGGCCTCGGCACGGTCGCCTAGGAGTGGGACGAACGTAGATTTCGTCCCCCCTTCGCCCGCAGTAAGCGGTCCCGATTTTTCGGCATGTCGGGTTTTTTGGTACCCGTCGCCAAAACCGTAGCATCACTAGCGCACTGGCGTGATCATCAGCAAACATATTTACATATATGTATGGCGCTCGCATTGAGCGACGGTTCAATTGAACCACACATACATATATATGTTTACTCACGCTTTGCTAGTGAGTGGTCAGCAGAGCTTGCGACCGAAAAAATATGTTGTACATACATATTTACGTTTACTTACAATGGTAAGTAAAGAAGACGTGCAAAAAAAAAAGGGCAAATTCATTGTTCATTTTTCTCTCTGCTAGCGTAGCAGAGAAAAATGGAACAATTCATTATTATATTTGTTTCCGGCACGCGTGGTCAGCAGTATTTGCAGAGGTAAGTGAATTTGTATTTCTTGCTGAAAATTTTATGCCTAACCTAATTTTTCCTGTATTTTCAGATCGGCATGGACACATTGGGCACCTGGATGCAGATGGGATGGATCGCCTGGACGGCGCATTGGCAGGATTAGGGTAAGTTTTTATTTTGCGCTGCCCGAAATACTGTATCGTTTCGGTAGCAGCGCAAATTACTTTGAAAAAAAATGGTGTCTCAAATGCTGTGGCGGCCGGCACATGCTTTTGAGACACATTTGTATGGACATACATATACGCATATACATTTGTGACATTGCTATGGATCGCACAACTATCGCTGTTCAGCGTGCTGCAGAGAGGGATCTCAGTGAGAAACTGTACAAGAAGCTGTGCGGGTTGGGCCTCCTACATCCCCATACGGAAGATTTGCGGAGACATTTGAATCAAGATATGTTTATCAAACCAAATCCACAAGCATTTTTCCATGTAATGCACTATCTGTTTTGTTTATTGGATCCCATTGACTTCAGGAAACGATTCTATTGGCCCATAACAGACAAACGTTCAGAAGCCAACTTCCGTACGTACACCGTGGAGTATTTAAAGTATTTAAATGAGAAACATAATCTGCATTGGGGTGATATCAAGTCTTATTTAGTTGTAATGCCTGGCGGTAAGAAGTTTATTTTATTTTTACTGGAACTGGTAGCTTTTGTGGTACAGGAACAAATACGTCAAAGAGAAAAACTATTAGGTTCGGATGTTGAAGCAGGAAATGTGTCTGAACTGAATATAAAAAGAATGAGAAAACAAAACGATTTTCTCAAATGTTATGCCTCCGAGTACATGACCAATGTGGATGAACAAATAGGGCACTTGCGTGATAAGACGCAAAAATTACAAATGACCTTCGATTCCTTGTGTTCCATGTTCCATACACAAACGCATTTTTTTGAATTTAGTAAATTGTATGAGTTTAAAGTAGTAGTAGTCAATCAATTGCGTCTACGTAGCAAAAATTGTTGTAATTTTTCAATTGTTTTATTTGTAAAGTATTTGTCCAATGCAACACTTTGTAAGTGTATAGATTTTAAAAAATGTTGTATTTGTATTCAGTCCATAGTTAACAGCCAAGTAATTACGAATTTGCAAGGAAATTATTTATCAAACGAAAATAGTCTTCCATAGCCGCATCCATTTATAGGCTGTATTCAAACAAGATTTACAACTTTTATATAGATCAATAAAAAATGGATTACCCCCTACAATTGGACCTGACAACGAATCAAATCGGGGATCGTTACATAGCTATGGCGAAAACCACCCGTCTCGAAAATTTGCATGCCCGGATATTATAAGAGCTATAGCCGCAGCAATAACAGCTATCTTGTTCCGTCCCGTATTTTTGAATTACTTCAACCACATGATATCATCGTGTACGTGCTGTTAAATTTCGCATTATACTTGCCGAACAAGGTCATGAGTTACAGACCTTAAATGCTATATGGAGTGAAAACCAAAAGAATGGATTAGCCGAGGTACAGGCGCTGTTGAATTACGAGAAGTAAGATCAAAATCATTATATGTATTTCCTTTTAATTTAGCAAACTATAGTCACCGAAGGTGCATTTTTTTTTTTGTATGCAACATTTATTAGAATTTAAAATTTCTGTACCATTGAAGTATGTATGGACACAAGTATGTCAGAAAACACGTACATACCAATGTAACTATTTAGCATGTTTATACACTAATAGTAATGGTAGTTTCCCAAAGTACCTTAAACAAAGTAATAGCGAACTTGACAGTTCTCTCTTTGCTGTAGGAGTTTTAACGTCGAATGAAAACCAATTTTAACCCGTTCGATTTAAAATTTTCCATTTTATCAGTTCGTTATTTTTATTTTGTGAAATACCACATCGTGGTAATTGTTTACGATTGCAACCGAGTGCTAAAACACGTCCAAAATTTGCCTGGAGAGGTGTCCATAGACGCGCCCAGTCCCATAAATAATAATCCGATTACGAGATCAATTTTTTGAGTAGTTTGCAAGATATTTGGAAGCGAATGAAACAATTTCTGTACCACGAAGACGGGATCGCGTATTATGTATCGTATTTATTCTCCGGAGGCCGATTTTCATTTGAACCGAAAAGTTACTTTGGTACTCCTCCCAACATTTTAGAATTTGATGATAGTCGTAAACAGTGACCCAAATCGTTGCTATCCTACTATATACATATATCTGCTTGTTCGTTGCGGTCAAGGTCTTTAAAGAGGTAGACTCCAGAGTAGCACTTGGTGGCAAAAGTGAGCTTATTATATAGTTTATGAATTTCTGTATTAATAATATTTGGATATTTGCAAACGCGGTTTAACTTTTTAATACAAAAATTGTATGGGGCCCAAATATTGTACGTGGGCAAGTAAGGGTAAATTCGTTGGTTTGTACTTTTTGAAGTAAGAACTCCTACAAAAAATATTTCAGTTGTCATTCTACCTTGTTTAATTTGCCTTATTTTTGTAGGCGTTTACACCTCAACGACGTCATTCGGCATCGCAAAATGTATTCCACACGCAATTAGTTAGTGGTGGCACAATAGCAGCAAAGGTCAATGCAGCTAGCCAAAGTTGTATTGGTACGCCCGGCATTGCATTGATTCACAATAATAACAACAATAAAATTGCCGATCTAAATAGCTATGCATTGGACTCGAATCATGCGGCTGTCACCCCCGCAACAATAATGCTTTGAACTTGCATAAGTTATTAAATGCTTCGTTGCAGTTCGGTGCAGCTATGGAGGGTAAGCAGGTAAGTGAATTCAGTTTATAAAGACATCAAAACGATATGTAACCTTCTGTATACTATATAAAAATGTAGTCACCATGTTTTCGGCTTTCGTTATGAAGCAATATATTGTTAACCCTCTAGTGCCCAAATTTTATTTTTTAATGAAAAAAATTGCTTTGGGTGGGGATTATGGTAAAATGATATGTTCTTTATCAAGAAAGTGAAATTTTGTACGTTGATCCGATTATATAGGGCTAAAACCTTACCCCGCCTGCAGGCGGCTTTGGGAAAGAACGCCAAAAAAAATCTGAATGAAAAGTTTGCAAATTTAGTGTATTACGTACGTTTATTAAACAAAACTGAAAGTTTTTAACAGAAATCAATACAAAACAAACAGCAAGTCTTATTTCAAATAGTTTTACAAAAATTTCTACAAAAGAAAGGCATGCTTTGGGGATAAATAGGCAGTTGGTGCAAGTTATTTATGGTGAAAATTGTGAAAGCAGTCCTTTTGCTGAGAAAAACAAAGATGCAGATTACATTTACGGCACTCGATTTGAGTTTCGGAGGTGCAGCCAGGAAATTTGCACCTTTTTTTACCGGTGCGTGGTAGAAACTTTGCAAAATGTCCAACTCCGTCGTAGCGAACGTCGTCAGGAGGTAAGTAAGTTTTTCTTCCTGTAAATTTCACTTGAGGAGTTTGTCGTGGACGCCCTGGAGCTCTTGGTATTGAAGAATATTGGTGTTTGCTGAGTACGTATGCGATCTCTGCCCGAAAGTTCGGCAGTTGGTACTGCCTAGCATGCGTGTCAATCTTGTTAATTCTTCTGAACAAAACGTAAGCGTTTATCATGGCCATATCAAGCAGATGTATAAAAAGCCGGTTTGTGTACTTATTGCTCTTTACTGGAATCTTATATCGCCCAATTAGTCCATCCATGAGGTCGACGCCCCCCATATGACTATTATATTCACGGATTACATTGGGGCAATCGACAGCAACAATTTTTTTTTCTGAGCGGACGAAACGCGACACCTTGTTTATAACATTTGTTTCATTCTGGAAGGGCTTTTCGCCTGCGTAACTCGATGCGAGTCGCACTATTTTATTATCCTTCCAAACTGATAAAGAAATGTCAACTCCTAAAGCAGATCCACAAAATTCAGTTGAATATCCACGGGGTTGTTTCCTGAGATCAATATCTGTCGGAAGTTTGCAATTCGGAATTCGATTTGAACGAATAGTCCCCAACGAATGTATACCGCGTGATTTAAGATAAACTAGAAGTGGCAGTGACGTGTAATAGTTGTCGAAATATATTACATGGTTTTTGAAATCTGGAACATTGCGGGACAATCGGACCACCACGTTCGCGGTTGGTCTGGTGTATCAGTCAGCACAACATTGTCTCCCGCGCCGCAATATATTTCGAAATTATAACAAAATCCGAAGGAGTCACACAAAAGGAAGAGTTTTATACCCCATTTATGTGGTTTATCGGGCAGATATTGTCGAAGGAAAGTCCTCATCTTCGTTGCGCACATTTGTTCATCGACACATAAACGTTGAGTCATCGGAATGGACTGAAATCTGTTATTGAAATGATCCACGATAGGTCGTATTTTATACAAACGGTCGTAATCTGGAGCATTTTTATCAGGTAACTTATCGTTGTCATTGAAATGTAAGTTGCTTCTTATTAGATCAAATCGATTTCGAGACATTGTGTCCTGAATCATTTGGAACGCATATTCACCCCAATACGAACGGACGTTTGGGTAGCGAAACACGGACATATAAAATAAAATACCAATATATTTTCGTATTTCCGAGTTGGTTGTTGAAAAGGTTTTGCTGATATTCTTTTGAGGTTGGTTTGTTCCACTATATGGTCGATGACACTATCGCCCAAAAAGTACTCAAAACACTTAAAGGGAGTGTCAAGACATTTGACGTCTTCTCCCAAATCGGGTTCAGAAAAATCAATCGCAGATTTATCTAGCACTAAGTTCCTTTTTCGCCACAACATTTTCTTGAAAGTCTGCGATTTAGGATCGATATCTTTAACAGACCCAACAAACTCATCTGGATCGGTTATGATAGTCTCAATACGTTGAGTGACAATCTGCTCCCCAGGAGCTTTGCGTTTGCGATTCTGTGATTGCGGAATATTTGAGGAAGTCGAAGTATATGGGGATAATACATGTGCAAACGACGCGGGACTTCCGTTTAAATTGACACACACTTCTGATTCCAGCATAGAATCTGACAAATTTACCGCCCTTTAATCACCTCGTCAATTCCAGTGTCGATAGGTAATTCTGCATCATCCACATCTTCGTCTAAAAGATCTTCCAAATCTTCTTCCACGTCTGTATCATCGTCGATTTCTAATAAATCCAAAAATGTAGCAATATCTTCATCTTTGAGGGATGATAATTTACTCTTTTGTCGTTGATCCATTTCTAAAAAACCAAAACTTTTAGCTCAGTTCCTTTAAAAATATCAAACTTTCAAACTTACCGAATAGTGTTATTTACTCCGAGTTATCCCAGGACCGCCTCTAGGCGGGCTATCTTCAAAGTTATATAAAATACAGGAAAAACCTTTTTTTTTTATTTTTTGTAATTTTCGTATTTTGAACACAACCAGCAACACTAGAACAATTTTTATTATTAGCTAAATCCACTTCTGGTATTTTTATTTAATCTTTAAAATACACCACTTTTGCGTAACAATTAATTTGACCGCACTTCACTACTTTCCGACTTCAACTGACCTTGACGGCTGATTAAAAAACAAGAAGCTGGTGCAAATGCAACAGCAATAATTTTGGGACTTCCCCGAACTAGACAGAGTTTAAAAAGTAACGAAATGGTATTTGAAAAGCAAATGAGCGTGAAATAAACTTAGGCCGTCTACAGGCGGTTTTGGGTACTAGAGGGTTAACCCTTTTAGAACGATACTAACTTTTGTGTTTTCAGGTATATATGATTAAATTGCGGTAGGCGGTATAAGGATGTAGGTGTCCTCCAGGGCGAGTGACACGGGCAAGTGTATGTAAAACATGTTTATTTATATTATTTTTGGGGTATGTATACGAGGGTGGGTCCATCTGCTGCCAACTTGTCGTGGCAGATGGATAGATTTTCCGTGGCAGAAAGGTTCGCCTTACTGCGTTAGGTTTTCTTTGGCCTCGTTCGCGAGTGCAATTAGGTTTTCTTTGGCAGAATGGTTCGCCCTTCTGCGTTAGGCTTTCTATTGTCCTCGTTAAGGGTAGCGAGTGAAGGGTGGAAGTTTGGGGTATGGAAATGATAGGGTCGTGGTTGGAGGTGGAGTGGGTGGTTAGGATGAGGTAGCGGGCCTCTCGCCATCCATTCCTTCCATAGGGAGCAGAATCAGTTTGACCAACGGTCTTCTGATCTGCCCTTTTTCGGTTACGAGGTCCACTACACGCACTCGGTTATCTTCGCCGGGGTGTACGTGGGTAACTCGGCCGAGCCTCCATTCATTCGGAGTCAAGTTGTCTTCTTTGATGACAACAAGATCTCCCACCTTCATGTTTTGTTTTGGATGCTTCCACTTCATTCGTTTTTGAAGTTCGGATAAGTATTCCACCTTCCATCGCCTGCAGAAGGTTTGATGAAGAGCCTTGAGCTTCTGCCACCTATTAATAATGGAGGCAGGGCTCTCATTCACCTCTGGTTCTGGCGGAGCCAGAAGATGACTTCCCGTAAGGAAGTGCACAGGGGTTAAGGGTTCCAGGTCCGTGGGTTCATTGGAGGCGGGACTTAGTGGTCGCGAATTGAGGCATGCCTCAATCCGGCACAATAGCGTATGCAACTCTTCATGAGTGAATGTGTGAGGCGAGGCTAACTTCTTGAAGTGGCTTTTGAAGCTCTTCACGCCCGCCTCCCAGAGTCCCCCCATATGTGGAGCCCCGGCCGGAATAAAATGCCATGTCATGTCTTGATGGCTATATGTTGAAATAGCTTTATCTCGGGCTTCAGCGATAAATGTCTTAAATTCAGATCGTAGAGATCTTGACGCTCCGACAAAGTTGGTACCGTTGTCGGAGTATATGTTTCTTGGACATCCTCTTCTAGCGATAAAACGCGAAAAGGCTGCTAGAAAGGATGGGGTACTAAGATCACTGGTCGCTTCCAGATGGATCGCTTTGGTAGTGAAGCAAACAAAGAGGCAAACGTAGCCCTTTGATAGTCGACATCCTCGACCGCGGTAACTTTTAATATCGAAAGGCCCGGCAAAGTCCACCCCGGTATTCGTAAACGCGCGGGTGAAGGTAGTGCGCTCGCAAGGCAGGGTACCCATAAGTTGGGTTTGCGCTCGTTTTCGATAAATGGTGCAGACCTTACAATTATGGATGGTGGCCCTAATCATGTTCTTGACATTCGGAATCCAGTATTGGGTGCGAACGAGACGGAGCATTAGTTGGTTCTCTCCATGGAGGGAGATTTTATGTACCATTTGTACAATCAAACGCGTCAACCTACAATTATATGGCAGTATGATTGGGTGGCGCTCGTTATAAGCGAGGTCTTGAGATGCTCCAAGACGTCCACCGGCCCTAATAATATCATCAGTGTCGATGAATGGGTTGAGTGGCAATATCTCGCTTTACTTCTCAATAGACTTTCCCTTCTTCAGATTCACATAATCCTCATTATAGATTTGCTTCTGACAGAGTTTTATCAAGATTTGAGTCGTTGTCTTAATCTCAGCGGATGAGATTAAACATGACCTTTCTTGAAATGAAGCTTTTGTTTTGGGATGAGTTCTTCGAAAGAATCTCATAATATATGATAGTACCCTCAAAGCCCTCGGTAAATCCGAAAAACGGTCAAGAATATCGATTTCTTGTTGCGTTGATATTGCGTAGGCCTGCGCTCTCTTTTCCTCCACGGAAGTGTGATATTCTATTTCTTGTGATGGCCATTGTGAGTTGTCCTCTTGTAACCAAGAAGGTCCCTGCCACCACAAAGAATTGTCGACCAAATCCGATGCTGGTAGTCCCCTGCTTCCTAAGTCTGCTGGATTAGATTCCGAGTTGACATGAAGCCAGTCCCTGCTGCCGACCAGGTCGATGATTTTGGTTATCCTGTGTGCGACGAATGTTGACCAGGAACATGGTGGTTTCCTTATCCATGCCAAAACGATGGTGGAATCCGTCCATAGATGTTGTTTGACTGGTCCAAGTTTGATATTTCGGAATATTGATTCCACCATTTCTGCCAAAAGGACTGCTCCGCAAAGCTCCAGACGCGGAAGTGAAATAGTCTTCACGGGTGCTACTCTGGTTTTAGCCAAGAGTAGAGATACGAAGATATCCTCATTCCTTTTGACTCGCATGTAGACGGCTGCAGCGTACGCCTTTTCCGAAGCGTCGCAGAATCCATGAATTTCGACGTCGTCTTCTGGTGAAAAGTTCACCCATCGTGGTATCCGAATCTTGTCGATTTCGTGGTATTGCTGTCTAAAGTTGTTCCACCGCTCCAATGTGTTCGACGAAACTGGTTCGTCCCAATAGGTTCCCTCTAACCAGATGTTCTGCATCAAAATTTTGGCCACAATGACCATTGGTGCAAGCCATCCTAAGGGGTCGAAAAGTTTGGCAATGGCGGATAAAATCGCTCTTTTTGTCAGCTTTTCACTTTCTTCCAATGACCCTGCTTGAAAGTAGAATAGGTCGGAATGGGCATTCCATCTTATGCCCAATGCCTTAACGGTGCTGGTATCTTCAAAGGCCAGAAAGTCCTCGGTCAGCCGATCCGATTTAGGGATGTCGTTGAGAATTTCTTCAGAATTCGAAGTCCATTTCCGTAGTGGGAAGCCAGCGGAGTGTAAGACTTCTCGAATTTCATTTCTCGCATTAATCGCCGATGCGAGTGTATGTCCCCCCGCTAGTACGTCGTCAACGTACATGCCTTCCCTTAGTATGCTAGATGCTGTAGGATATGAACTTTCTACATCATCTGCAAGTTGCAAAAGGGTTCGTATTGCTAAATAAGGCGCACAATTGACCCCGAAAGTTACCGTTTTTAACTCGTACAGGCTTATTGGTTCTTGTGGCGATGTTCGGTAAACAATCCGTTGGAATTTTGTGTGATCATCGCTTATCCATACTTGCCTATTCATCTTTTCGATGTCACTATTGAAAACATACCGATATAGTCTCCAGCGAAGTATAAGTACTGGAAGATCTGATTGCAGTACTGGGCCAGGCAAGAGAATGTCGTTTAGGCTTGTACCATTTGCTGTTTGGCTTGAGGCGTTAAAAACGACTCGTACCTTAGTGGTGGTACTCTCCGCCTTAACTACGGCGTGATGGGGCAAAAAATAATTATTCGCCGAATCGGCTTGAACTATCTCCTTAATTTTTTGCATATGCCCTAATGTCTCATACTCAGACAGGACCCTTATGTATTCTTTCGCTAAATCTGGGTTTTTTGCTAACCGCGTTTCATTTCGGAAGAATTGCGAGCAGGCCCTCCTAAGAGATCCCCCTATGTTTATTTTATCGGGTATTCCTGTCTGAACGGAAGTGAGACGACATATCTCCCATCTTCTCTACGACTCGTAGTTGCCCTATATAAATCTTCGCAGTATTTGTCATCTGCGTTTGGACTTTTAGTTCTGGGCAGATTTTCTAACTCCCAGAATGCTGTAAGCTGTTTGTCCAAAGAAATTTCGCTGTAAAACGACACTATATTTCTGATTGGATTGGGTGCGTCTACACGCCCGGTTAGTATCAAACCGAACACCGTTTCTTGAGCCAGAAGTGTACTTAGTACATTCTTTTTCAGTCCGCTCATTATTATTTGCGGGTATATATCTCCGCCAAGTATGAGATCTACTTCTTCATTAACGTAGAATCTCTTATCTGCCAAGACTAAGTCTGGGAATGCCTGCATAGTCGTTGCGTCGATATGGCAGGATGGCAGATTCCCAGTTAGTTTGGCTAGAATTAGCACAGAAGTTGTTAGGCTAAAGCAAGGGTCCACTGGTGAACGGAGTTCAATGTGGGAGGCCTCCTTGACTTGAGCCGACACAGCATTAGTGATACCCGAAACTTGGGCATGCATCCTTTTTGCTGGTAGATTGATTCGGCGTTTTAGTCGTTCTGTCATGAACGAACATTCTGAGCCAGAATCGATAAGTGCTCTTGCTGGGAAGTCTGTCCCATTATGATGAATGGTGACTCGAGCTGTCCCTAGCAGCACACCTGCACTTGAATGTACATGGCAGGATTTTACATTTCGGTTAGAATCCGAGTTTGATTTTGAAACTTCCCGTCTCTGTTGTGCCTGTTGGGAAGTAGAGGCAGCATTATCAGCATTGTACTGATTCGGACTGCTAGTTGCCTGCGTCTGTAGAGAATCCGCATGCAGGAGCGTATGATGTCGAGAGTGGCATTTGTTGCAGTCGTACGAACTGCTGCACTTCGACACGGTATGTCCTGGGGATAGGCAGTTTAGGCAGCCCTTGGTGGATTTAACAAAATTGATTCTCTCCACCGGCGTTAATTTTAGGAAACGGGGACAATTTCTCAATCTGTGGGAATTTGACTTGCACTTTGTGCATAGTGCCTTTGTTACATTCGCTTGGTATGCACCAAGTCTTTTTGTAGGGGTTTCGTTGGCAGGTCGCGTAGATTGCGGTTTCTGCGCTTTGGCAGAAGCCCCTATGAACCCAGAAACTGTTTCAAGTGTCTGGAAGCGGTTGGACAAAAATTTGTCCATATCCTCCCACTTGGATATTTCCACTTTATGGTCTATGCTTTGTTCCCATAGACCGAGCGTACTTTCCGGCAATTTAGTCGAACACAGGTCTGTAATAATTGCGTCCCAGTTGGAAGTGTCAATTTTATGACTTCGCAAGGACGAGAGGCAATTATTTATATCACGTTGCAATGTTTTAATTGCGCTACCACACTCACTCTCTACCTTTTTTAAGTTAAACAAAATTTGGAGTTGCGAGTTCACTAGTATACGTTTATTTTCGTATCTCTCGCATAGGTTTCTCCACGCTGTTTCGAATCCCTCATTTGTAAGCGGACATTTCTTGACAATATCTTTTGCCTCACCTTGAGTTTTATTGTTGAGATGGAAAAATTTCTCAACCGGTGTTAGGCGCTTATTCAATATATAAATGGCAGTGAACATGTCACGAAATGTTGGCCATGACAAGTAATCGCCCTTGAAAACTTCAGTATCGCAAGGAGGCAGGCGGATACTGTGCTCAAATTCGGGCTTTTCTTCCGTTTTGGTATCAGCTTTTGTTAACTCCGCTTGGCGTGTAGCCATGTCTGACATGCAGCGTAAATAGATGGCGTATGCCTTTTTGTATTTTAATTTCACTGCTACTATGTCAGAAGCTTCTAACTTATTTGAGTTTAACAACTCATCTTGGGCCGTTCTCGTTTTCCTCCACATTGACTTCAAGTCCTCTTGTTGAAGGCCAAGAGTAAACTTGGTGTGGGCGGAATCCTCTATCTCATTATAGTCAGCTTCGAATTCGCTGATCGTGTCAGCCAACCTAATGAAGCTTTCCATATTTAATTACGGGAAATGCTCAACCGTGCAATAGATAGAATATAGAATCCAAGGGAATGGCAGTAGTTACACCCAGGAAAATTCAACCCCAACTCAATAAAACCTTTGAAATTGAACGCAATTGATTTGTGCTTTTAATTAAATTTAATTTATTTATTGCAGACTTGGCCGAATCGTCTGAATATTTTGTTAAAATTCAATCATAAATTCAAATTTGTACTATTTGAATAACTCGCCACCCACACGCTATCGGGGATATGTTTATATATATATATGTATGTGTTGGTATTGCCGCAAAGGAATGTAAACAAAAGAACCACAAATAAAGTGCGCGGTGAATCAAAATGGGCGATGAAGTGAATATTTAGTGACAAAAGAAAAACTGTGCAAATAATTGTGTTGTGAATTAAACAAAACCCAGTCAATTTGGGTCGCAAGAAAAACTCGCCTAAGATAGGTTAATGTAATAGTTATTACAAAAAAAAGTGAAAAGCGAAAACAAAAACAATTGTTCGAAGGCTCAGTGGCTTTGCAATGAAAATGAGGTTATGTTACCTCTTGTGTCTAAAGGTTTCTATATATGTGAAATTAAATAGAAAAGAACGAATTCAATTTATGCACTTATCGCACTTATATTTTGATTTCACTCGCGGATACTTTAAAAATACAAACTGTGGCACTTTTTAAAAAAGGTAGTTCGCAACACACAAAAAAAAAAAGTGGCAAGAAATATACAACTTACGTGCTTTGATGTGGTGATCGGCCGCGTATGTTGTATGTATGTTTTCTGTGTTGTTTGTGGCAGCTTCCTTGCGGCAGTGGTTATATGGCTGTGAGTGGCTCAGTTGTTTTATCCAACGATGAATGTTAGTAAAATCTAATATATAATAATCTTCGATGTTTTTTGTTGTTGTGGACTGTATCGGTTGCTCTTAGTTCGCTTCTACGGTGAGATGGACCATGAAGAGACTCGGCTGTGGTGCTCAGCTGGAGCGGCCGTGGCTCGAAAGCACCGCGGTCGAATTCAGATTTTAAAAGAAAATAAGAAGAACGAGAATTCTCGTTATAAATGTGGCCGTTTATTGAGCTAAAAATATGCTAGTTGTACAGTGGAAATATTACCTTTCTAATATTGGCTGACGATGAAATTCCTGGGGTGGTCCGGACGTGTGGTTACGCTGACGATCGCTGGCAAAGTAGGAGGTTGTCCAGTCGAGGACAACCGTTGAACGCGAAATTTTAGCCTCCGGTTTTAAGGGGAGGTAAACCTACACATGCACACCCACATGCATGTATATGTTGCTGACAAAACATGAATATGCAGGCATGCACATACATGTGGGTGGATTGGTATGTGTGGTTGGAAGGATGCGGAAAAGTGACATTAGGGTGGCCCTTTTTTTTTTGGAATTTATTCATCGGGCCTAAACAATAACTGAGTTATCGGTCAAAAGGTTTCATTTATACTTCGATATATTTCGATATACGTATCCATAACTGAGGTATCGGTCAAAATGTGATGACCAAACGCCTTAAACTTTGGCTACACCATGGGCATCAAACGAAAGTGGAGGTCGAAAGGTATCATTTATACTTCGATATATTTCGACAAACTTATCGATAACTGAGTTATCGGTCAAAATGTGATGACCAAAAGCCTTAAAATTTGCTTACAATAGGGTTATCAAATGAAAGGGGAGGTCGAAAAATTTCATATATACTTCGATACATTTTGATTCACTTATCGATAACTGAGTTATCGGTCAAGATGTGATGAGCAAAAGCCTTGAACTTTGCCTACAACATGGGCAGCAAACGAAAGAGGAGGTCGAAAGGTTTCATTTATACTTCGATATATTTCGATATACTTATCCATAACTGAGTTATCGGTCAAAATGTGATGACCAAAAGCCTTAAACTTTGGCTACACCATGGGCATCAAACGAAAGTGGAGGTCGAAAGCTTTCATTTATACTTCGATATATTTCGATAAACGTATCGATTACTGAGTTATCGGTCAAAATGTGATGACCAAAAGCCTTAAACTTTGCCTACAACATGGGCATCAAACGAAAGGGGAGGTCGAAAGGTTTCATTTATACTTCGATATATTTCGATATAAGTATCCATAACTGAGTTATCGGTCAAAATGTGATGACCGAAAGCCTTAAAATTTGCTTACAATAGGGGTATCAAATGAAAGGGGAGGTCGAAAAATTTAATTTATACTTCGATATATTTCGATTCACTTATCGATAACAGAGTTATCGGTCAAAATGTGATGACCAAAAGCCTTAAACTTTGCCTACAACATGGGCATCAAACGAATGGGGAGGTCGAAAACTTTCTTTTATACTTTGATATATTTCGATAAAGTTAACGATAACTGAGTTATCGGTCAAAATGTGATGAGCAAAAGCCTTAAACTTTGCCTACAACATGGGCAGCAAACGAAAGAAGAGGTCGAAAGGTTTCATTTATACTTCGATATCTTTCGATATACTTATCCATAACTGAGTTCTCGGTCAAAATGTGATGACCAAAAGCCTTAAACTTTGACTACACCATGGGCATGAAACGAAAGTGGAGGTCGAAAGGTTTCATTTATACTTCGATATATTTCGATATACTTATCCATAACTGAGTTATCGGTCAAAAGGTTTCATTTATACTTCGATATATTTCGATAAACTTATCGATAACTGAGTTATCGGTCAAAATGTGATGACCAAAAGCCTTAAACTTTGCCTACAACATGGGCAGCAAGCGAAAGAGGAGGTCGAAAGGTTTCATTTATACTTCGATATATTTCGATATACTTATCCATAACTGAGTTATCGGTCAAAAGGTTTCATTTATACTTCGATATATTTCGATAAACTTATTGATAACTGAGTTATCGGTCAAAATGTGATGACCAAAAGCCTTAAACTTTGCCTACAACATGGGCACCACCGAAAGGGGAGGTCGAAAGATTTTTTTTATACTTTGATATATTTCGATAAAATTAACGATAACTAAGTTATCGGTCAAAATGTGATGACCAAAAGCCTTAAACTTTGCCTACAACATTGGCATCAAACGGATGGGGAGGTGGAAAAATTTCTTTTATACTTTGATATATTTCGATAAAGTTAACGATAACTGAGTTATCGGTCAAAATGTGATGGCCAAAAGCCTTAAAATTTGCTTACAATAGGGGTATCAAAGGAAAGGGGAGGTCGAAAAATTTCATTTATACTTCGATATATTTCGATTCACTTATCGATAACTGAGTTATCGGTCAAAATGTGATGAGCAAAAGCCTTGAACTTTGACTGCAACATGGGCAGCAAACGAAAGAGGAGGTCGAAAGGTTTCATTTATGCTTCGATATATTTCGATATACTTATCCATAACTGAGTTATCGGTTAAAAGGTTTCATTTATACTTCGATATATTTCGCTATACGTATCCATAACTGGGGAGGTGGAAAAATTTATTTTATACTTTGATATATTTCGATAAAGTTAACGATAACTGAGTTATAGGTCAAAATGTGATGGCCAAAAGCCTTAAAATTTGCTTACAATAGCGGTATCAAATGAAAGGTGAGGTCGAAAAATGTCATTTATACTTCGATATATTTCGATTCCCTTATCGATAACTGAGTTATCGGTCAAAATGTGATGAGCAAAAGCCTTGAACTTTGCCTACAACATGGGCATCAAACGAAAGCGGAGGTCGAAAGATTTCTTTTATACTTTGATATATTTCGATAAAATTAACGATAACTGAGTTATCGGTCAAAATGTGATGACCAAAAGCCTTAAACTTTGGCTACACCATGGGCATCAAACGAAAGGGGAGGTCCAAAGGTTTCATTTCTACTTCGATATATTTCGATAAACTTATCGATTACTGAGTTATCGGTCAAAATGTGATTACCAAAAGCCTCAAACTTTGCCTATTATATGGGCTTCAAACGAAAGCGGAGCTCCAAAGATTTCATTTATACTTCGATATATTTCGATAAACTTATCGATAACTGAGTTAGCGGTCAAAATGTGCTGACCAAAAGCCTCAAATTTTGCCTACAACATGGGCTTCAAACGAAAGCGGAGTTCCAAAGGTTTCATTTATACTTCGATATATTTCGATAAACTTATCGGTTACTGAGTTATCGGTCAAAATGTGATTACCAAAAGCCTCAAACTTTGCCTACAATATGGGCTTAAAACGAAAGCGGAGCTCCAAAGGTTTCATTTATACTTCGATATATTTCGATAAACTTATCGATAACTGAGTTATCGGTCAAAATGTGATGACAAAAAGCCTCAAACTTTGAATACAACATGGGGTTCAAACGAAAGCGGAGGTCCAAAGGTTTCATATATACTTCGATATATTTCGATAAACTTATCGATTACTGAATTATCGGCCAAAATGTGATGACCGAAAACCTTAAACTTTGGCTACACCATGGGCATCAAACGAAAGTGGAGGTCGACAGGTTTCATTTATACTTCGATATATTTCGATAAACTTATCGATAACTGAGTTATCAAACGAATGGGGAGGTCGAAAACTTTCTTTTATACTTTGATATATTTCGATAAAGTTAACGATAACTGAGTTATCGGTCAAAATGTGATGAGCAAAAGCCTTAAACTTTGCCTACAACATGGGCAGCAAACGAAAGAAGAGGTCGAAAGGTTTCATTTATACTTCGATATATTTCGATATACTTATCCATAACTGAGTTCTCGGTCAAAAGGTTTCATTTATAATTCGATATATTTCGATATACTTATCCATAACTGAGTTATCGGTCAAAATGTGATGACCAAAAGCCTTAAACTTTGACTACACCATGGGCATGAAACGAAAGTGGAGGTCGAAAGGTTTCATTTATACTTCGATATATTTCGATATACTTATCCATAACTGAGTTATCGGTCAAAAGGTTTCATTTATACTTCGATATATTTCGATAAACTTATCGATAACTGAGTTATCGGTCAAAATGTGATGACCAAAAGCCTTAAACTTTGCCTACAACATGGGCAGCAAACGAAAGAGGAGGTCGAAAGGTTTCATTTATACTTCGATATATTTCGATATACTTATCCATAACTGAGTTATCGGTCAAAAGGTTTCATTTATACTTCGATATATTTCGATAAACTTATTGATAACTGAGTTATCGGTCAAAATGTGATGACCAAAAGCCTTAAACTTTGCCTACAACATGGGCACCACCGAAAGGGGAGGTCGAAAGATTTTTTTTATACTTTGATATATTTCGATAAAATTAACGATAACTAAGTTATCGGTCAAAATGTGATGACCAAAAGCCTTAAACTTTGCCTACAACATTGGCATCAAACGGATGGGGAGGTGGAAAAATTTCTTTTATACTTTGATATATTTCGATAAAGTTAACGATAACTGAGTTATCGGTCAAAATGTGATGGCCAAAAGCCTTAAAATTTGCTTACAATAGGGGTATCAAAGGAAAGGGGAGGTCGAAAAATTTCATTTATACTTCGATATATTTCGATTCACTTATCGATAACTGAGTTATCGGTCAAAATGTGATGAGCAAAAGCCTTGAACTTTGACTGCAACATGGGCAGCAAACGAAAGGGGAGGTCGAAAGGTTTCATTTATACTTCGATATATTTCGATATAAGTATCCATAACTGAGTTATCGGTCAAAATGTGATGACCGAAAGCCTTAAAATTTGCTTACAATAGGGGTATCAAAGGAAAGGGGAGGTCGAAAAATTTCATTTATACTTCGATATATTTCGATTCACTTATCGATAACTGAGTTATCGGTCAAAATGTGATGAGCAAAAGCCTTGAACTTTGACTGCAACATGGGCATCAAACGAAAGTGGAGGTCGAAAGCTTTCATTTATACTTCGATATATTTCGATAAACGTATCGATTACTGAGTTATCGGTCAAAATGTGATGACCAAAAGCCTTAAACTTTGCCTACAACATGGGCATCAAACGAAAGGGGAGGTCGAAAGGTTTCATTTATACTTCGATATATTTCGATATAAGTATCCATAACTGAGTTATCGGTCAAAATGTGATGACCGAAAGCCTTAAAATTTGCTTACAATAGGGGTATCAAATGAAAGGGGAGGTCGAAAAATTTAATTTATACTTCGATATATTTCGATTCACTTATCGATAACAGAGTTATCGGTCAAAATGTGATGACCAAAAGCCTTAAACTTTGCCTACAACATGGGCATCAAACGAATGGGGAGGTCGAAAACTTTCTTTTATACTTTGATATATTTCGATAAAGTTAACGATAACTGAGTTATCGGTCAAAATGTGATGAGCAAAAGCCTTAAACTTTGCCTACAACATGGGCAGCAAACGAAAGAAGAGGTCGAAAGGTTTCATTTATACTTCGATATCTTTCGATATACTTATCCATAACTGAGTTCTCGGTCAAAATGTGATGACCAAAAGCCTTAAACTTTGACTACACCATGGGCATGAAACGAAAGTGGAGGTCGAAAGGTTTCATTTATACTTCGATATATTTCGATATACTTATCCATAACTGAGTTATCGGTCAAAAGGTTTCATTTATACTTCGATATATTTCGATAAACTTATCGATAACTGAGTTATCGGTCAAAATGTGATGACCAAAAGCCTTAAACTTTGCCTACAACATGGGCAGCAAGCGAAAGAGGAGGTCGAAAGGTTTCATTTATACTTCGATATATTTCGATATACTTATCCATAACTGAGTTATCGGTCAAAAGGTTTCATTTATACTTCGATATATTTCGATAAACTTATTGATAACTGAGTTATCGGTCAAAATGTGATGACCAAAAGCCTTAAACTTTGCCTACAACATGGGCACCACCGAAAGGGGAGGTCGAAAGATTTTTTTTATACTTTGATATATTTCGATAAAATTAACGATAACTAAGTTATCGGTCAAAATGTGATGACCAAAAGCCTTAAACTTTGCCTACAACATTGGCATCAAACGGATGGGGAGGTGGAAAAATTTCTTTTATACTTTGATATATTTCGATAAAGTTAACGATAACTGAGTTATCGGTCAAAATGTGATGGCCAAAAGCCTTAAAATTTGCTTACAATAGGGGTATCAAAGGAAAGGGGAGGTCGAAAAATTTCATTTATACTTCGATATATTTCGATTCACTTATCGATAACTGAGTTATCGGTCAAAATGTGATGAGCAAAAGCCTTGAACTTTGACTGCAACATGGGCAGCAAACGAAAGAGGAGGTCGAAAGGTTTCATTTATGCTTCGATATATTTCGATATACTTATCCATAACTGAGTTATCGGTTAAAAGGTTTCATTTATACTTCGATATATTTCGCTATACGTATCCATAACTGGGGAGGTGGAAAAATTTATTTTATACTTTGATATATTTCGATAAAGTTAACGATAACTGAGTTATAGGTCAAAATGTGATGGCCAAAAGCCTTAAAATTTGCTTACAATAGCGGTATCAAATGAAAGGTGAGGTCGAAAAATGTCATTTATACTTCGATATATTTCGATTCCCTTATCGATAACTGAGTTATCGGTCAAAATGTGATGAGCAAAAGCCTTGAACTTTGCCTACAACATGGGCATCAAACGAAAGCGGAGGTCGAAAGATTTCTTTTATACTTTGATATATTTCGATAAAATTAACGATAACTGAGTTATCGGTCAAAATGTGATGACCAAAAGCCTTAAACTTTGGCTACACCATGGGCATCAAACGAAAGGGGAGGTCCAAAGGTTTCATTTCTACTTCGATATATTTCGATAAACTTATCGATTACTGAGTTATCGGTCAAAATGTGATTACCAAAAGCCTCAAACTTTGCCTATTATATGGGCTTCAAACGAAAGCGGAGCTCCAAAGATTTCATTTATACTTCGATATATTTCGATAAACTTATCGATAACTGAGTTAGCGGTCAAAATGTGCTGACCAAAAGCCTCAAATTTTGCCTACAACATGGGCTTCAAACGAAAGCGGAGTTCCAAAGGTTTCATTTATACTTCGATATATTTCGATAAACTTATCGGTTACTGAGTTATCGGTCAAAATGTGATTACCAAAAGCCTCAAACTTTGCCTACAATATGGGCTTAAAACGAAAGCGGAGCTCCAAAGGTTTCATTTATACTTCGATATATTTCGATAAACTTATCGATAACTGAGTTATCGGTCAAAATGTGATGACCAAAAGCCTCAAACTTTGAATACAACATGGGGTTCAAACGAAAGCGGAGGTCCAAAGGTTTCATATATACTTCGATATATTTCGATAAACTTATCGATTACTGAATTATCGGCCAAAATGTGATGACCGAAAACCTTAAACTTTGGCTACACCATGGGCATCAAACGAAAGTGGAGGTCGACAGGTTTCATTTATACTTCGATATATTTCGATAAACTTATCGATAACTGAGTTATCAAACGAATGGGGAGGTCGAAAACTTTCTTTTATACTTTGATATATTTCGATAAAGTTAACGATAACTGAGTTATCGGTCAAAATGTGATGAGCAAAAGCCTTAAACTTTGCCTACAACATGGGCAGCAAACGAAAGAAGAGGTCGAAAGGTTTCATTTATACTTCGATATATTTCGATATACTTATCCATAACTGAGTTCTCGGTCAAAAGGTTTCATTTATAATTCGATATATTTCGATATACTTATCCATAACTGAGTTATCGGTCAAAATGTGATGACCAAAAGCCTTAAACTTTGACTACACCATGGGCATGAAACGAAAGTGGAGGTCGAAAGGTTTCATTTATACTTCGATATATTTCGATATACTTATCCATAACTGAGTTATCGGTCAAAAGGTTTCATTTATACTTCGATATATTTCGATAAACTTATCGATAACTGAGTTATCGGTCAAAATGTGATGACCAAAAGCCTTAAACTTTGCCTACAACATGGGCAGCAAACGAAAGAGGAGGTCGAAAGGTTTCATTTATACTTCGATATATTTCGATATACTTATCCATAACTGAGTTATCGGTCAAAAGGTTTCATTTATACTTCGATATATTTCGATAAACTTATTGATAACTGAGTTATCGGTCAAAATGTGATGACCAAAAGCCTTAAACTTTGCCTACAACATGGGCACCACCGAAAGGGGAGGTCGAAAGATTTTTTTTATACTTTGATATATTTCGATAAAATTAACGATAACTAAGTTATCGGTCAAAATGTGATGACCAAAAGCCTTAAACTTTGCCTACAACATTGGCATCAAACGGATGGGGAGGTGGAAAAATTTCTTTTATACTTTGATATATTTCGATAAAGTTAACGATAACTGAGTTATCGGTCAAAATGTGATGGCCAAAAGCCTTAAAATTTGCTTACAATAGGGGTATCAAAGGAAAGGGGAGGTCGAAAAATTTCATTTATACTTCGATATATTTCGATTCACTTATCGATAACTGAGTTATCGGTCAAAATGTGATGAGCAAAAGCCTTGAACTTTGACTGCAACATGGGCAGCAAACGAAAGAGGAGGTCGAAAGGTTTCATTTATGCTTCGATATATTTCGATATACTTATCCATAACTGAGTTATCGGTTAAAAGGTTTCATTTATACTTCGATATATTTCGATATACGTATCCATAACTGGGGAGGTGGAAAAATTTATTTTATACTTTGATATATTTCGATAAAGTTAACGATAACTGAGTTATCGGTCAAAATGTGATGGCCAAAAGCCTTAAAATTTGCTTACAATAGCGGTATCAAATGAAAGGTGAGGTCGAAAAATGTCATTTATACTTCGATATATTTCGATTCCCTTATCGATAACTGAGTTATCGGTCAAAATGTGATGAGCAAAAGCCTTGAACTTTGCCTACAACATGGGCATCAAACGAAAGCGGAGGTCGAAAGATTTCTTTTATACTTTGATATATTTCGATAAAATTAACGATAACTGAGTTATCGGTCAAAATGTGATGACCAAAAGCCTTAAACTTTGACTACACCATGGGCATGAAACGAAAGTGGAGGTCGAAAGGTTTCATTTATACTTCGATATATTTCGATATACTTATCCATAACTGAGTTATCGGTCAAAAGGTTTCATTTATACTTCGATATATTTCGATAAACTTATCGATAACTGAGTTATCGGTCAAAATGTGATGACCAAAAGCCTTAAACTTTGCCTACAACATGGGCAGCAAACGAAAGAGGAGGTCGAAAGGTTTCATTTATACTTCGATATATTTCGATATACTTATCCATAACTGAGTTATCGGTCAAAAGGTTTCATTTATACTTCGATATATTTCGATAAACTTATTGATAACTGAGTTATCGGTCAAAATGTGATGACCAAAAGCCTTAAACTTTGCCTACAACATGGGCACCACCGAAAGGGGAGGTCGAAAGATTTTTTTTATACTTTGATATATTTCGATAAAATTAACGATAACTAAGTTATCGGTCAAAATGTGATGACCAAAAGCCTTAAACTTTGCCTACAACATTGGCATCAAACGGATGGGGAGGTGGAAAAATTTCTTTTATACTTTGATATATTTCGATAAAGTTAACGATAACTGAGTTATCGGTCAAAATGTGATGGCCAAAAGCCTTAAAATTTGCTTACAATAGGGGTATCAAAGGAAAGGGGAGGTCGAAAAATTTCATTTTTACTTCGATATATTTCGATTCACTTATCGATGACTGAGTTATCGGTCAAAATGTGATGAGCAAAAGCCTTGAACTTTGACTGCAACATGGGCAGCAAACGAAAGAGGAGGTCGAAAGGTTTCATTTATGCTTCGATATATTTCGATATACTTATCCATAACTGAGTTATCGGTTAAAAGGTTTCATTTATACTTCGATATATTTCGATATACGTATTCATAACTGGGGAGGTGGAAAAATTTATTTTATACTTTGATATATTTCGATAAAGTTAACGATAACTGAGTTATCGGTCAAAATGTGATGGCCAAAAGCCTTAAAATTTGCTTACAATAGCGGTATCAAATGAAAGGTGAGGTCGAAAAATGTCATTTATACTTCGATATATTTCGATTCCCTTATCGATAACTGAGTTATCGGTCAAAATGTGATGAGCAAAAGCCTTGAACTTTGCCTACAACATGGGCATCAAACGAAAGCGGAGGTCGAAAGATTTCTTTTATACTTTGATATATTTCGATAAAATTAACGATAACTGAGTTATCGGTCAAAATGCGATGACCAAAAGCCTTAAACTTTGGCTACACCATGGGCATCAAACGAAAGGGGAGGTCGACAGGTTTCATTTATACTTCGATATATTTCGATAAACTTATCGATAACTGAGTTATCGGTCAAAATGTGATTACCAAAAGCCTCAAACTTTGCCTATTATATGGGCTTCAAACGAAAGCGGAGCTCCAAAGGTTTCATTTATACTTCGATATATTTCGATAAACTTATCGATAACTGAGTTAACGGTCAAAATGTGCTGACCAAAAGCCTCAAATTTTGCCTACAACATGGGCTTCAAACGAAAGCGGAGTTCCAAAGGTTTCATTTATACTTCGATATATTTCGATAAACTTATCGGTTACTGAGTTATCGGTCAAAACGTGATTACCAAAAGCCTCAAACTTTGCCTACAATATGGGCTTCAAACGAAAGCGGAGCTCCAAAGGTTTCATTTATACTTCGATATATTTCGATAAACTTATCGATAACTGAGTTATCGGTCAAAATGTGATGACCAAAAGCCTCAAACTTTGAATACAACATGGGGTTCAAACGAAAGCGGAGGTCCAAAGGTTTCATATATACTTCGATATATTTCGATAAACTTATCGATTACTGAATTATCGGCCAAAATGTGATGACCGAAAACCTTAAACTTTGGCTACACCATGGGCATCAAACGAAAATGGAGGTCGACAGGTTTCATTTATACTTCGATATATTTCGATAAACTTATCGATAACTGAGTTATCGGTCAAAATGTGATGACCAAAAGCCTTAATCTTTGCCTACAACATGGGCATGAAACGAAAGGGGAGGTCGAAAGATTTTTTTAAAACTTTGATATATTTCGATAAAATTAACGATAACTGAGTTATCGGTCAAAATGTGATGGCCAAAAGCCTTAAAATTTGCTTACAATAGGGGTATCAAATGAAAGGGGAGGTCGAAAAATTTCATTTATACCTCGATATATTTCGATTCACTGATCGATAACTGAGTTATCGGTCAAAATGTGATGACCAAAAGCCTCAAATTTTGCCTACAACATGGGCTTCAAACGAAAGCGGAGTTCCAAAGGTTTCATTTATACTTCGATATATTTCGATAAACTTATCGATTACTGAGTTATCGGTCAAAATGTGATGAGCAAAAGCCTTGAACTTTGACTGCAACATGGGCAGCAAACGAAAGAGGAGGTCGAAAGGTTTCATTTATGCTTCGATATATTTCGATATACTTATCCATAACTGAGTTATCGGTTAAAAGGTTTCATTTATACTTCGATATATTTCGATATACGTATCCATAACTGGGGAGGTGGAAAAATTTATTTTATACTTTGATATATTTCGATAAAGTTAACGATAACTGAGTTATCGGTCAAAATGTGATGGCCAAAAGCCTTAAAATTTGCTTACAATAGCGGTATCAAATGAAAGGTGAGGTCGAAAAATGTCATTTATACTTCGATATATTTCGATTCCCTTATCGATAACTGAGTTATCGGTCAAAATATGATGAGCAAAAGCCTTGAACTTTGCCTACAACATGGGCATCAAACGAAAGCGGAGGTCGAAAGATTTCTTTTATACTTTGATATATTTCGATAAAATTAACGATAACTGAGTTATCGGTCAAAATGCGATGACCAAAAGCCTTAAACTTTGGCTACACCATGGGCATCAAACGAAAGGGGAGGTCGACAGGTTTCATTTATACTTCGATATATTTCGATAAACTTATCGATAACTGAGTTATCGGTCAAAATGTGATTACCAAAAGCCTCAAACTTTGCCTATTATATGGGCTTCAAACGAAAGCGGAGCTCCAAAGGTTTCATTTATACTTCGATATATTTCGATAAACTTATCGATAACTGAGTTAACGGTCAAAATGTGCTGACCAAAAGCCTCAAATTTTGCCTACAACATGGGCTTCAAACGAAAGCGGAGTTCCAAAGGTTTCATTTATACTTCGATATATTTCGATAAACTTATCGGTTACTGAGTTATCGGTCAAAATGTGATTACCAAAAGCCTCAAACTTTGCCTACAATATGGGCTTCAAACGAAAGCGGAGCTCCAAAGGTTTCATTTATACTTCGATATATTTCGATAAACTTATCGATAACTGAGTTATCGGTCAAAATGTGATGACCAAAAGCCTCAAACTTTGAATACAACATGGGGTTCAAACGAAAGCGGAGGTCCAAAGGTTTCATATATACTTCGATATATTTCGATAAACTTATCGATTACTGAATAATCGGCCAAAATGTGATGACCGAAAACCTTAAACTTTGGCTACACCATGGGCATCAAACGAAAGTGGAGGTCGACAGGTTTCATTTATACTTCGATATATTTCGATAAACTTATCGATAACTGAGTTATCGGTCAAAATGTGATGACCAAAAGCCTTAATCTTTGCCTACAACATGGGCATGAAACGAAAGGGGAGGTCGAAAGATTTTTTTAAAACTTTGATATATTTCGATAAAAGTAACGATAACTGAGTTATCGGTCAAAATGTGATGGCCAAAAGCCTTAAAATTTGCTTACAATAGGGGTATCAAATGAAAGGGGAGGTCGAAAAATTTCATTTATACCTCGATATATTTCGATTCACTGATCGATAACTGAGTTATCGGTCAAAATGTGATGACCAAAAGCCTCAAATTTTGCCTACAACATGGGCTTCAAACGAAAGCGGAGTTCCAAAGGTTTCATTTATACTTCGATATATTTCGATAAACTTATCGATTACTGAGTTATCGGTCAAAATGTGATTACCAAAAGCCTCAAACTTTGCCTACAATATGGGCTTCAAACGAAAGCGTTAAACTTTGGCTACACCATGGGCATCAAACGAAAGTGGAGGCCGAAAGGTTTCATTTATACTTCGATATATTTCGATAAACTTATCGATAACTGAGCTATCGGTCAAAATGTGATGACCAAAAGCCTTAAACTTTGGCTACACCATGGGCATCAAACGAAAGTGGAGGTCGAAAGGTTTCATTTATACTTCGATATATTTCGATAAACTTATCGCTAACTGAGTTATCGGTCAAAATGTGATGACCAAAAGCCTTAAACTTTGCCTACAACATGGGCATCAAACGAAAGGGGAGGTCGAAAGATTTCTTTTATACTTTGATATATTTCGATAAAATTAACGATAACTAAGTTATCGGTCAAAATGTGATGACCAAAAGCCTTAAACTTTGCCTACAACATGGGCATCAAACGAATGGGGAGGTGGAAAAATTTCTTTTATACTTTGATATATTTCGATAAAGTTAACGATAACTGAGTTATCGGTCAAAATGTGATGGCCAAAAGCCTTAAAATTTGCTTACAATAGGGGTATCAAATAAAAGGGGAGGTCGAAAAATTTCATTTATACTTCGATATATTTCTATTCACTTATCGATAACTGAGTTATCGGTCAAAATGTGATGACCAAAAGCCTTGAACTTTGCCTACAACATGGGCATCAAACGAAAGGGGAGGTGCAAAGGTTTGATTTATACTTCATATATTTCGATAAACTTATCGATGCCCTAGTTATCGGTCAAAATGTGATGACCAAAAACATTAAACTTTGCCTACAACATGGGCAGCAAACGAAAGAGGAGGTCGAAAGGTTTCATTTATACTTCGATATATTTCGATATACTTATCCATAACTGAGTTATCGGTCAAAATGTGATGACCAAAAGCCTCAAACTTTTCCTACAATATGGGCTTCAAACGAAAGCGGAGCTCCAAAGGTTTCATTTATACTTCGATATATTTCGATAAACTTATTGATAACTGAGTTATCGGTCAAAATGTGATGACCAAAAGCCTTAAACTTTGCCTACAACATGGGCACCACCGAAAGGGGAGGTCGAAAGATTTTTTTTATACTTTGATATATTTCGATAAAATTAACGATAACTAAGTTATCGGTCAAAATGTGATGACCAAAAGCCTTAAACTTTGCCTACAACATTGGCATCAAACGGATGGGGAGGTGGAAAAATTTCTTTTATACTTTGATATATTTCGATAAAGTTAACGATAACTGAGTTATCGGTCAAAATGTGATGGCCAAAAGCCTTAAAATTTGCTTACAATAGGGGTATCAAAGGAAAGGGGAGGTCGAAAAATTTCATTTATACTTCGATATATTTCGATTCACTTATCGATAACTGAGTTATCGGTCAAAATGTGATGAGCAAAAGCCTTGAACTTTGACTGCAACATGGGCAGCAAACGAAAGAGGAGGTCGAAAGGTTTCATTTATGCTTCGATATATTTCGATATACTTATCCATAACTGAGTTATCGGTTAAAAGGTTTCATTTATACTTCGATATATTTCGATATACGTATCCATAACTGGGGAGGTGGAAAAATTTATTTTATACTTTGATATATTTCGATAAAGTTAACGATAACTGAGTTATCGGTCAAAATGTGATGGCCAAAAGCCTTAAAATTTGCTTACAATAGCGGTATCAAATGAAAGGTGAGGTCGAAAAATGTCATTTATACTTCGATATATTTCGATTCCCTTATCGATAACTGAGTTATCGGTCAAAATGTGATGAGCAAAAGCCTTGAACTTTGCCTACAACATGGGCATCAAACGAAAGCGGAGGTCGAAAGATTTCTTTTATACTTTGATATATTTCGATAAAATTAACGATAACTGAGTTATCGGTCAAAATGTGATGACCAAAAGCCTTAAACTTTGACTACACCATGGGCATGAAACGAAAGTGGAGGTCGAAAGGTTTCATTTATACTTCGATATATTTCGATATACTTATCCATAACTGAGTTATCGGTCAAAAGGTTTCATTTATACTTCGATATATTTCGATAAACTTATCGATAACTGAGTTATCGGTCAAAATGTGATGACCAAAAGCCTTAAACTTTGCCTACAACATGGGCAGCAAACGAAAGAGGAGGTCGAAAGGTTTCATTTATACTTCGATATATTTCGATATACTTATCCATAACTGAGTTATCGGTCAAAAGGTTTCATTTATACTTCGATATATTTCGATAAACTTATTGATAACTGAGTTATCGGTCAAAATGTGATGACCAAAAGCCTTAAACTTTGCCTACAACATGGGCATCAAACGAATGGGGAGGTGGAAAAATTTCTTTTATACTTTGATATATTTCGATAAAGTTAACGATAACTGAGTTATCGGTCAAAATGTGATGGCCAAAAGCCTTAAAATTTGCTTACAATAGGGGTATCAAATAAAAGGGGAGGTCGAAAAATTTCATTTATACTTCGATATATTTCTATTCACTTATCGATAACTGAGTTATCGGTCAAAATGTGATGACCAAAAGCCTTGAACTTTGCCTACAACATGGGCATCAAACGAAAGGGGAGGTGCAAAGGTTTGATTTATACTTCATATATTTCGATAAACTTATCGATGCCCTAGTTATCGGTCAAAATGTGATGACCAAAAACATTAAACTTTGCCTACAACATGGGCAGCAAACGAAAGAGGAGGTCGAAAGGTTTCATTTATACTTCGATATATTTCGATATACTTATCCATAACTGAGTTATCGGTCAAAATGTGATGACCAAAAGCCTCAAACTTTTCCTACAATATGGGCTTCAAACGAAAGCGGAGCTCCAAAGGTTTCATTTATACTTCGATATATTTCGATAAACTTATTGATAACTGAGTTATCGGTCAAAATGTGATGACCAAAAGCCTTAAACTTTGCCTACAACATGGGCACCACCGAAAGGGGAGGTCGAAAGATTTTTTTTATACTTTGATATATTTCGATAAAATTAACGATAACTAAGTTATCGGTCAAAATGTGATGACCAAAAGCCTTAAACTTTGCCTACAACATTGGCATCAAACGGATGGGGAGGTGGAAAAATTTCTTTTATACTTTGATATATTTCGATAAAGTTAACGATAACTGAGTTATCGGTCAAAATGTGATGGCCAAAAGCCTTAAAATTTGCTTACAATAGGGGTATCAAAGGAAAGGGGAGGTCGAAAAATTTCATTTATACTTCGATATATTTCGATTCACTTATCGATAACTGAGTTATCGGTCAAAATGTGATGAGCAAAAGCCTTGAACTTTGACTGCAACATGGGCAGCAAACGAAAGAGGAGGTCGAAAGGTTTCATTTATGCTTCGATATATTTCGATATACTTATCCATAACTGAGTTATCGGTTAAAAGGTTTCATTTATACTTCGATATATTTCGATATACGTATCCATAACTGGGGAGGTGGAAAAATTTATTTTATACTTTGATATATTTCGATAAAGTTAACGATAACTGAGTTATCGGTCAAAATGTGATGGCCAAAAGCCTTAAAATTTGCTTACAATAGCGGTATCAAATGAAAGGTGAGGTCGAAAAATGTCATTTGTACTTCGATATATTTCGATTCCCTTATCGATAACTGAGTTATCGGTCAAAATGTGATGAGCAAAAGCCTTGAACTTTGCCTACAACATGGGCATCAAACGAAAGCGGAGGTCGAAAGATTTCTTTTATACTTTGATATATTTCGATAAAATTAACGATAACTGAGTTATCGGTCAAAATGTGATGACCAAAAGCCTTAAACTTTGACTACACCATGGGCATGAAACGAAAGTGGAGGTCGAAAGGTTTCATTTATACTTCGATATATTTCGATATACTTATCCATAACTGAGTTATCGGTCAAAAGGTTTCATTTATACTTCGATATATTTCGATAAACTTATCGATAACTGAGTTATCGGTCAAAATGTGATGACCAAAAGCCTTAAACTTTGCCTACAACATGGGCAGCAAACGAAAGAGGAGGTCGAAAGGTTTCATTTATACTTCGATATATTTCGATATACTTATCCATAACTGAGTTATCGGTCAAAAGGTTTCATTTATACTTCGATATATTTCGATAAACTTATTGATAACTGAGTTATCGGTCAAAATGTGATGACCAAAAGCCTTAAACTTTGCCTACAACATGGGCACCACCGAAAGGGGAGGTCGAAAGATTTTTTTTATACTTTGATATATTTCGATAAAATTAACGATAACTAAGTTATCGGTCAAAATGTGATGACCAAAAGCCTTAAACTTTGCCTACAACATTGGCATCAAACGGATGGGGAGGTGGAAAAATTTCTTTTATACTTTGATATATTTCGATAAAGTTAACGATAACTGAGTTATCGGTCAAAATGTGATGGCCAAAAGCCTTAAAATTTGCTTACAATAGGGGTATCAAAGGAAAGGGGAGGTCGAAAAATTTCATTTATACTTCGATATATTTCGATTCACTTATCGATAACTGAGTTATCGGTCAAAATGTGATGAGCAAAAGCCTTGAACTTTGACTGCAACATGGGCAGCAAACGAAAGAGGAGGTCGAAAGGTTTCATTTATGCTTCGATATATTTCGATATACTTATCCATAACTGAGTTATCGGTTAAAAGGTTTCATTTATACTTCGATATATTTCGATATACGTATCCATAACTGGGGAGGTGGAAAAATTTATTTTATACTTTGATATATTTCGATAAAGTTAACGATAACTGAGTTATCGGTCAAAATGTGATGGCCAAAAGCCTTAAAATTTGCTTACAATAGCGGTATCAAATGAAAGGTGAGGTCGAAAAATGTCATTTATACTTCGATATATTTCGATTCCCTTATCGATAACTGAGTTATCGGTCAAAATGTGATGAGCAAAAGCCTTGAACTTTGCCTACAACATGGGCATCAAACGAAAGCGGAGGTCGAAAGATTTCTTTTATACTTTGATATATTTCGATAAAATTAACGATAACTGAGTTATCGGTCAAAATGTGATGACCAAAAGCCTTAAACTTTGGCTACACCATGGGCATCAAACGAAAGGGGAGGTCGACAGGTTTCATTTATACTTCGATATATTTCGATAAACTTATCGATAACTGAGTTATCGGTCAAAATGTGATTACCAAAAGCCTCAAACTTTGCCTATTATATGGGCTTCAAACGAAAGCGGAGCTCCAAAGGTTTCATTTATACTTCGATATATTTCGATAAACTTATCGATAACTGAGTTAACGGTCAAAATGTGCTGACCAAAAGCCTCAAATTTTGCCTACAACATGGGCTTCAAACGAAAGCGGAGTTCCAAAGGTTTCATTTATACTTCGATATATTTCGATAAACTTATCGGTTACTGAGTTATCGGTCAAAATGTGATTACCAAAAGCCTCAAACTTTGCCTACAATATGGGCTTCAAACGAAAGCGGAGCTCCAAAGGTTTCATTTATACTTCGATATATTTCGATAAACTTATCGATAACTGAGTTAACGGTCAAAATGTGCTGACCAAAAGCCTCAAATTTTGCCTACAACATGGGCTTCAAACGAAAGCGGAGCTCCAAAGGTTTCATTTATACTTCGATATATTTCGATAAACTTATCGATAACTGAGTTATCGGTCAAAATGTGATGACCAAAAGCCTCAAACTTTGAATACAACATGGGGTTCAAACGAAAGCGGAGGTCCAAAGGTTTCATATATACTTCGATATATTTCGATAAACTTATCGATTACTGAATTATCGGCCAAAATGTGATGACCGAAAACCTTAAACTTTGGCTACACCATGGGCATCAAACGAAAGTGGAGGTCGACAGGTTTCATTTATACTTCGATATATTTCGATAAACTTATCGATAACTGAGTTATCGGTCAAAATGTGATGACCAAAAGCCTTAATCTTTGCCTACAACATGGGCATGAAACGAAAGGGGAGGTCGAAAGATTTTTTTAAAACTTTGATATATTTCGATAAAATTAACGATAACTGAGTTATCGGTCAAAATGTGATGGCCAAAAGCCTTAAAATTTGCTTACAATAGGGGTATCAAATGAAAGGGGAGGTCGAAAAATTTCATTTATGCCTCGATATATTTCGATTCACTGATCGATAACTGAGTTATCGGTCAAAATGTGATGACCAAAAGCCTCAAATTTTGCCTACAACATGGGCTTCAAACGAAAGCGGAGTTCCAAAGGTTTCATTTATACTTCGATATATTTCGATAAACTTATCGATTACTGAGTTATCGGTCAAAATGTGATTACCAAAAGCCTCAAACTTTGCCTACAATATGGGCTTCAAACGAAAGCGTTAAACTTTGGCTACACCATGGGCATCAAACGAAAGTGGAGGCCGAAAGGTTTCATTTATACTTCGATATATTTCGATAAACTTATCGATAACTGAGCTATCGGTCAAAATGTGATGACCAAAAGCCTTAAACTTTGGCTACACCATGGGCATCAAACGAAAGTGGAGGTCGAAAGGTTTCATTTATACTTCGATATATTTCGATAAACTTATCGATAACTGAGTTATCGGTCAAAATGTGATGACCAAAAGCCTTAAACTTTGCCTACAACATGGGCATCAAACGAAAGGGGAGGTCGAAAGATTTCTTTTATACTTTGATATATTTCGATAAAATTAACGATAACTAAGTTATCGGTCAAAATGTGATGACCAAAAGCCTTAAACTTTGCCTACAACATGGGCATCAAACGAATGGGGAGGTCGAAAAATTTCTTTTATACTTTGATATATTTCGATAAAGTTAACGATAACTGAGTTATCGGTCAAAATGTGATGGCCAAAAGCCTTAAAATTTGCTTACAATAGGGGTATCAAATAAAAGGGGAGGTCGAAAAATTTCATTTATACTTCGATATATTTCTATTCACTTATCGATAACTGAGTTATCGGTCAAAATGTGATGACCAAAAGCCTTGAACTTTGCCTACAACATGGGCATCAAACGAAAGGGGAGGTGCAAAGGTTTGATTTATACTTCATATATTTCGATAAACTTATCGATGCCCTAGTTATCGGTCAAAATGTGATGACCAAAAACATTAAACTTTGCCTACAACATGGGCAGCAAACGAAAGAGGAGGTCGAAAGGTTTCATTTATACTTCGATATATTTCGATATACTTATCCATAACTGAGTTATCGGTCAAAATGTGATGACCAAAAGCCTCAAACTTTTCCTACAATATGGGCTTCAAACGAAAGCGGAGCTCCAAAGGTTTCATTTATACTTCGATATATTTCGATAAACTTATCGATAACTGAGTTATCGGTCAAAATGTGATGACCAAAAGCCTTGAACTTTGCCTACAACATGGGCATCAAAGGAAAGGCGAGGTCCAAAGGTTTCATTTCTACTTCGATATATTTCGATAAACTTATCGATAACTGAGTTATCGGTCAAAATGTGATGACCAAAAGCCTCAAACTTTTCCTACAACATGGGCTTCAAACGATAGGGGACTTCCAAAGGTTTCATTTATACTTCGATATATTTCGATAAACTTATCGATAACTGATTTATCGGTCAAAATGTGGTGACCAACAGCCTCAAATTTTGCCTACAACATGGGCTTCAAACGAAAGGGGAGTTCCAAAGGTTTCATTTATACTTCGATATATTTCAATAAACTTATCGATTACTGAGTTATCGGTCAAAATGTGATTACCAAAAGCCTCAAACTTTGCCTACCATATGGGCTTCAAACGAAAGCGGAGTTATCGGTCAAAATGAGATGACCAAAAGAATCAAACTTTGCCTACAACATGGGCTTCAAACGAAAGCGGAGCTCCAAAGGTTTCATTTATACTTCGATATATTTCGATAAACTTATCGATAACTGAGTTATCGGTCAAAATGTGATGACCAAAAGCCTTGAACTTTGCCTACAATATGGGCTTCAAACGAAAGCGGAGCTCCAAAGGTTTCATTTATACTTCGATATATTTCGATAAACTTATCGATAACTGAGTTATCGGTCAAAATGTGATGACCAAAAGCCTTGAACTTTGCCTACAACATGGGCATCAAAGGAAAGGCGAGGTCCAAAGGTTTCATTTATACTTCATATATTTCGATAAACTTATCGATGCCCTAGTTATCGGTCAAAATGTGATGACCAAAAACATTAAACTTTGCCTACAACATGGACAGCAAACGATAGAGGAGGTCGAAAGGTTTCATTTATACTTCGATATATTTCGATATACATACTTATCCATAACTGAGTTATCGGTCAAAATGTGATGACCAAAAGCCTTAAACTTTGCCTACACCATGGGCATCAAAGGAAAGGCGAGGTCCAAAGGTTTCATTTCTACTTCGATATATTTCGATAAACTTATCGATAACTGAGTTATCGGTCAAAATGTGATGACCAAAAGCCTCAAACTTTTCCTACAACATGGGCTTCAAACGATAGGGGACTTCCAAAGGTTTCATTTATACTTCGATATATTTCGATAAACTTATCGATAACTGATTTATCGGTCAAAATGTGGTGACCAACAGCCTCAAACTTTTCCTACAATATGGGCTTCAAACGAAAGCGGAGCTCCAAAGGTTTCATTTATACTTCGATATATTTCGATAAACTTATCGATAACTGAGTTATCGGTCAAAATGTGATGACCAAAAGCCTTGAACTTTGCCTACAACATGGGCATCAAAGGAAAGGCGAGGTCCAAAGGTTTCATTTCTACTTCGATATATTTCGATAAACTTATCGATAACTGAGTTATCGGTCAAAATGTGATGACCAAAAGCCTCAAACTTTTCCTACAACATGGGCTTCAAACGATAGGGGACTTCCAAAGGTTTCATTTATACTTCGATATATTTCGATAAGCTTATCGATAACTGATTTATCGGTCAAAATGTGGTGACCAACAGCCTCAAATTTTGCCTACAACATGGGCTTCAAACGAAAGGGGAGTTCCAAAGGTTTCATTTATACTTCGATATATTTCAATAAACTTATCGATTACTGAGTTATCGGTCAAAATGTGATTACCAAAAGCCTCAAACTTTGCCTACCATATGGGCTTCAAACGAAAGCGGAGTTATCGGTCAAAATGAGATGACCAAAAGAATCAAACTTTGCCTACAACATGGGCTTCAAACGAAAGCGGAGCTCCAAAGGTTTCATTTATACTTCGATATATTTCGATAAACTTATCGATAACTGAGTTATCGGTCAAAATGTGATGACCAAAAGCCTTGAACTTTGCCTACAATATGGGCTTCAAACGAAAGCGGAGCTCCAAAGGTTTCATTTATACTTCGATATATTTCGATAAACTTATCGATAACTGAGTTATCGGTCAAAATGTGATGACGAAAAGCCTTGAACTTTGCCTACAACATGGGCATCAAAGGAAAGGCGAGGTCCAAAGGTTTCATTTATACTTCATATATTTCGATAAACTTATCGATGCCCTAGTTATCGGTCAAAATGTGATGACCAAAAACATTAAACTTTGCCTACAACATGGACAGCAAACGATAGAGGAGGTCGAAAGGTTTCATTTATACTTCGATATATTTCGATATACATACTTATCCATAACTGAGTTATCGGTCAAAATGTGATGACCAAAAGCCTTAAACTTTGCCTACACCATGGGCATCAAAGGAAAGGCGAGGTCCAAAGGTTTCATTTCTACTTCGATATATTTCGATAAACTTATCGATAACTGAGTTATCGGTCAAAATGTGATGACCAAAAGCCTCAAACTTTTCCTACAACATGGGCTTCAAACGATAGGGGACTTCCAAAGGTTTCATTTATACTTCGATATATTTCGATAAACTTATCGATAACTGATTTATCGGTCAAAATGTGGTGACCAACAGCCTCAAATTTTGCCTACAACATGGGCTTTAAACGAAAGGGGAGTTCCAAAGGTTTCATTTATACTTCGATATATTTCAATAAACTTATCGATTACTGAGTTATCGGTCAAAATGTGATTACCAAAAGCCTCAAACTTTGCCTACCATATGGGCTTCAAACGAAAGCGGAGTTATCGGTCAAAATGAGATGACCAAAAGAATCAAACTTTGCCTACAACATGGGCTTCAAACGAAAGCGGAGGTCCAAAGGTTTCATTTATACTTCGATATATTTCGATAAACTTATCGATTACTGAGTTATCGGCCAAAATGTGATGACAAAAGCCTTAAACTTGGCATACAACACGGACATCAATCGAAAGGGGAGGTCCAAAGGTTTCATTTATACTTCGATATATTTCGATAAACTTATCGATAACTGAGTTATCGGTCAAAATGTGATGACCAAAAGCCTCAAACTTTTCCTACAACATGGGCTTCAAACGATAGGGGACTTCCAAAGGTTTCATTTATACTTCGATATATTTCGATAAACTTATCGATTACTGAGTTATCGGCCAAAATGTGATGACCAAAAGCCTTAAACTTGGCATACAACATGGGCTGCAAACGAAAGCGGAGTTATCGGTCAAAATGAAATGACCAAAAGAATCAAACTTTGCCTACACCATGGGCATCAAAGGAAAGGCGAGGTCCAAAGGTTTCATTTCTACTTCGATATATTTCGATAAACTTATCGATAACTGATTTATCGGTCAAAATGTGGTGACTAAAAGCCTCAAATTTTGCCTACAACATGGGCTTCAAATGAAAGGGGAGTTCCAAAGGTTTCATTTATACTTCGATATATTTCGATAAACTTATCGATTACTGAGTTATCGGTCAAAATGTGATTACCAAAAGCCTCAAACTTTGCCTACAATATGGGCTTGAAACGAAAGCGGAGTTATCGGTCAAAAGGAGATGACCAAAAGAACCAAACTTTGCCTACAACATGGGCTTCAAACGAAAGCGGACGTCCAAAGGTTTCATTAAACTTCGATATATTTCTATAAACTTATCGATTACTGAGTTATCGGCCAAAATGTGATGACCAAAAGCCTTAAACCTTGCATACAACACGGACATCAATCGAAAGGGGAGGTCCAAAGGTTTCATTTATACTTCGATATATTTCGATAAACTTATCGATAACTGAGTTATCGGTCAAAATGTGATGACCAAAAGCCTCAAACTTTGCCTACAACATGGGCTTCAAACGGAAGCGGAGTTATCGGTCAAAATGAAATGACCAAAAGAATCAAACTTTGCCTACACCATGGGCATCAAAGGAAAGGCGAGGTCCAAAGGTTTCATTTCTACTTCGATATATTTCGATAAACTTATCGACAACTGATTGATCGGTCAAAATGAGGTGACCAAAAGCCTCAAACTTTGCCTACAACATGGGCTTCAAACGAAAGGGGAGGTCCAAAAGTTTCATTTATACTTCGATATATTTCGATAAACTTATCGCTAACCGAGTTAAACTTGGCATACAACATGGACATCAAACGAAAGGGGAGGTCCAAAGGTTTCATTTATACTTCGATATATTTCGATAAACTTATCGATAACTGAGTTATCGGTCAAAATGTGATGACCAAAAGCCTTAAACTTTGCCTACAACATGGGCATCAAACGAAAGGGGAGGTGCAAAGGTTTCATTTATACTTCATATATTTCGATAAACTTATCGATGCCCTAGTTATCGGTCAAAATGTGATGACCAAACACATTAAACTTTGCCTACAACATGGGCAGCAAACGAAAGAGGAGGTCGAAAGGTTTCATTTATACTTCGATATATTTCGATATACTTATCCATAACTGAGTTATCGGTCAAAATGTGATGACCAAAAGCCTTAAACTTTGCCTACACCATGGGCATAAAAGGAAAGGCGAGGTCCAAAGGTTTCATTTCTACTTCGATATATTTCGATAAACTTATCGATAACTGAGTTATCGGTCAAAATGTTATGACCAAAAGCCTCAAACTTTTCCTACAACATGGGCTTCAAACGATAGGGGACTTCCAAAGGTTTCATTTATACTTCGATATATTTCGATAAACTTATCGATAACTGATTTATCGGTCAAAATGTGGTGACCAACAGCCTCAAATTTTGCCTACAACATGGGCTTCAAACGAAAGGGGAGTTCCAAAGGTTTCATTTATACTTCGATATATTTCAATAAACTTATCGATTACTGAGTTATCGGTCAAAATGTGATTACCAAAAGCCTCAAACTTTGCCTACCATATGGGCTTCAAACGAAAGCGGAGTTATCGGTCAAAATGAGATGGCCAAAAGAATCAAACTTTGCCTACAACATGGGCTTCAAACGAAAGCGGAGGTCCAAAGGTTTCATTTATACTTCGATATATTTCGATAAACTTATCGATTACTGAGTTATCGGCCAAAATGTGATGACCAAAAGCCTTAAACTTGGCATACAACACGGACATCAATCGAAAGGGGAGGTCCAAAGGTTTCATTTATACTTCGATATATTTCGATAAACTTATCGATAACTGAGTTATCGGTCAAAATGTGATGACCAAAAGCCTCAAACTTTTCCTACAACATGGGCTTCAAACGATAGGGGACTTCCAAAGGTTTCATTTATACTTCGATATATTTCGATAAACTTATCGATTACTGAGTTATCGGCCAAAATGTGATGACCAAAAGCCTTAAACTTGGCATACAACACGGACATCAATCGAAAGGGGAGGTCCAAAGGTTTCATTTATACTTCGATATATTTCGATAAACTTATCGATAACTGAGTTATCGGTCAAAATGTGATGACCAAAAGCCTCAAACTTTGCCTACAACGTGGGCTTCAAACGAAAGCGGAGTTATCGGTCAAAATGAAATGACCAAAAGAATCAAACTTTGCCTACACCATGGACATCAAAGGAAAGGCGAGGTCCAAAGGTTTCATTTCTACTTCGATATATTTCGATAAACTTATCGATAACTGAGTTATCGGTCAAAATGTGATGACCAAAAGCCTCAAACTTTTCCTACAACATGGGCTTCAAACGATAGGGGACTTCCAAAGGTTTCATTTATACTTCGATATATTTCGATAAACTTATCGATAACTGATTTATCGGTCAAAATGTGGTGACCAAAAGCCTCAAATTTTGCCTACAACATGGGCTTCAAACGAAAGGGGAGTTCCAAAGGTTTCATTTATACTTCGATATATTTCGATAAACTTATCGATTACTGAGTTATCGGTCAAAATGTGATCACCAAAAGCCTCAAACTTTGCCTACAATATGGGCTTCAAACGAAAGCGGAGTTATCGGTCAAAATGAGATGACCAAAAGAATCAAACTTTGCCTACAACATGGGCTTCAAACTAAAGCGGACGTCCAAAGGTTTCATTTATACTTCGATATATTTCTATAAACTTATCGATTACTGAGTTATCGGCCAAAATGTGATGACCAAAAGCCTTAAACCTTGCATACAACACGGACATCAATCGAAAGGGGAGGTCCAAAGGTTTCATTTATACTTCGATATATTTCGATAAACTTATCGATAACTGAGTTATCGGTCAAAATGTGATTACCAAAAGCCTCAAACTTTGCCTACCATATGGGCTTCAAACGAAAGCGGAGTTATCGGTCAAAATGAGATGGCCAAAAGAATCAAACTTTGCCTACAACATGGGCTTCAAACGAAAGCGGAGGTCCAAAGGTTTCATTTATACTTCGATATATTTCGATAAACTTATCGATAACTGATTTATCGGTCAAAATGTGGTGACCAAAAGCCTCAAATTTTGCCTACAACATGGACTTCAAACGAAAGGGGAGTTCCAAAGGTTTCATTTATACTTCGATATATTTCGATAAACTTATCGATTACTGAGTTATCGGTCAAAATGTGATTACCAAAAGCCTCAAACTTTGCCTACAATATGGGCTTCAAACGAAAGCGGAGTTATCGGTCAAAATGAGATGACCAAAAGAATCAAACTTTGGCTACAACATGGGCTTCAAACGAAAGCGGAGGTCCAAAGGTTTCATTTATACTTCGATATATTTCTATAAACTTATCGATTACTGAGTTATCGGCCAAAATGTGATGACCAAAAGCCTTAAACCTTGCATACAACACGGACATCAATCGAAAGGGGAGGTCCAAAGGTTTCATTTATACTTCGATATATTTCGATAAACTTATCGATAACTGAGTTATCGGTCAAAAGGTTTCATTTATACTTCGATATATTTCGATATACGTATCCATAACTGAGTTATCGGTCAAAATGTGATGACCAAAAGCCTTAAACTTTGCCTACAACATGGGCTTCAAACGAAAGGGGAGGTCCAAAAGTTTCATTTATACTTCGATATATTTCGATAAACTTATCGCTAACCGAGTTAAACTTGGCATACAACATGGACATCAAACGAAAGGGGAGGTCCAAAGGTTTCATTTATACTTCGATATATTTCGATAAACTTATCGATAACTGAGTTATCGGTCAAAATGAGATGACCAAAAGAATCAAACTTTGCCTACAACATGGGCTTCAAACGAAAGCGGAGGTCCAAAGGTTTCATTTATACTTCGATATATTTCTGTAAACTTATCGATTACTGAGTTATCGGCCAAAATGTGATGACCAAAAGCCTTAAACCTTGCATACAACACGGACATCAATCGAAAGGGGAGGTCCAAAGGTTTCATTTATACTTCGATATATTTCGATAAACTTATCGATAACTGAGTTATCGGTTAAAAGGTTTCATTTATACTTCGATATATTTCGATATACGTATCCATAACTGAGTTATCGGTCAAAATGTGATGACCAAAAGCCTTAAACTTTGCCTACAACATGGGCTTCAAACGAAAGGGGAGGTCCAAAAGTTTCATTTATACTTCGATATATTTCGATAAACTTATCGCTAACCGAGTTAAACTTGGCATACAACATGGACATCAAACGAAAGGGGAGGTCCGAAGGTTTCATTTATACTTCGATATATTTCGATAAACTTATCGATAACTGAGTTATCGGTCAAAATGAGATGACCAAAAGAATCAAACTTTGCCTACAACATGGGCTTCAAACGAAAGGGAACAAAGGTTTCATTTATACTTCGATATATTTCGATAAACTTATCGATTACTGAGTTATCGGTCAAAATGTGATGACCAAAAGCCTTAAACTTTGCCTACAACATGGGCATGAAACGAAATTGGAGGTCGAAATGTTTCATTTATACTTCGATATATTTCGATAAACTTATCGATAACTGAGTTATCGGTCAAAATGATATGACCAAAAGAATCAAACTTTGCCTACAACATGGGCTTCAAACGAAAGGGAACAAAGGTTTCATTTATACTTCGATATATTTCGATAAACTTATCGATTACTGAGTTATCGGTCAAAATGTGATGACCAAAAGCCTTAAACTTTGCCTACAACATGGGCATGAAACGAAAGAGGAGGTCGAAAGGTTTCATTTATCCTTCGATATATTTCGATATACTTATCCATAACTGAGTTATCGGTCAAAATGTGATGACCAAAAGCCTTAAACTTTGCCTACACCATGGGCATCAAAGGAAAGGCGAGGTCCAAAGGTTTCATTTCTACTTCGATATATTTCGATAAACTTATCGATAACTGAGTTATCGGTCAAAATGTGATGACCAAAAGCCTCAAACTTTTCCTACAACATGGGCTTCAAACGATAGGGGACTTCCAAAGGTTTCATTTATACTTCGATATATTTCGATAAACTTATCGATAACTGATTTATCGGTCAAAATGTGGTGACCAACAGCCTCAAATTTTGCCTACAACATGGGCTTCAAACGAAAGGGGAGTTCCAAAGGTTTCATTTATACTTCGATATATTTCAATAAACTTATCGATTACTGAGTTATCGGTCAAAATGTGATTACCAAAAGCCTCAAACTTTGCCTACCATATGGGCTTCAAACGAAAGCGGAGTTATCGGTCAAAATGAGATGGCCAAAAGAATCAAACTTTGCCTACAACATGGGCTTCAAACGAAAGCGGAGGTCCAAAGGTTTCATTTATACTTCGATATATTTCGATAAACTTATCGATTACTGAGTTATCGGCCAAAATGTGATGACCAAAAGCCTTAAACTTGGCATACAACACGGACATCAATCGAAAGGGGAGGTCCAAAGGTTTCATTTGTACTTCGATATATTTCGATAAACTTATCGATAACTGAGTTATCGGTCAAAATGTGATGACCAAAAGCCTCAAACTTTTCCTACAACATGGGCTTCAAACGAAAGGGGACTTCCAAAGGTTTCATTTATACTTCGATATATTTCGATAAACTTATCGATAACTGATTTATCGGTCAAAATGTGGTGACCAAAAGCATCAAATTTTGCCTACAACATGGGCTTCAAACGAAAGGGGAGTTCCAAAGGTTTCATTTATACTTCGATATATTTCGATAAACTTATCGATTACTGAGTTATCGGTCAAAATGTGATTACCAAAAGCCTCAAACTTTGCCTACAATATGGGCTTCAAACGATAGGGGACTTCCAAAGGTTTCATTTATACTTCGATATATTTCGATAAACTTATCGATAACTGATTTATCGGTCAAAATGTGGTGACCAAAAGCATCAAATTTTGCCTACAACATGGGCTTCAAACGAAAGGGGAGTTCCAAAGGTTTCATTTATACTTCGATATATTTCGATAAACTTATCGATAACTGATTTATCGGTCAAAATGTGGTGACCAAAAGCATCAAATTTTGCCTACAACATGGGCTTCAAACGAAAGGGGAGTTCCAAAGGTTTCATTTATACTTCGATATATTTCGATAAACTTATCGATTACTGAGTTATCGGTCAAAATGTGATTACCAAAAGCCTCAAACTTTGCCTACAATATGGGCTTCAAACGAAAGCGGAGTTATCGGTCAAAATGAGATGACCAAAAGAATCAAACTTTGCCTACAACATGGGCTTCAAACGAAAGCGGACGTCCAAAGGTTTCATTTATACTTCGATATATTTCTATAAACTTATCGATTACTGAGTTATCGGCCAAAATGTGATGACCAAAAGCCTTAAACCTTGCATACAACACGGACATCAATCGAAAGGGGAGGTCCAAAGGTTTCATTTATACTTCGATATATTTCGATAAACTTATCGATAACTGAGTTATCGGTCAAAATGTGATTACCAAAAGCCTCAAACTTTGCCTACCATATGGGCTTCAAACGAAAGCGGAGTTATCGGTCAAAATGAGATGGCCAAAAGAATCAAACTTTGCCTACAACATGGGCTTCAAACGAAAGCGGAGGTCCAAAGGTTTCATTTATTCTTCGATATATTTCGATAAACTTATCGATAACTGATTTATCGGTCAAAATGTGGTGACCAAAAGCCTCAAATTTTGCCTACAACATGGGCTTCAAACGAAAGGGGAGTTCCAAAGGTTTCATTTATACTTCGATATATTTCGATAAACTTATCGATTACTGAGTTATCGGTCAAAATGTGATGACCAAAAGAATCAAACTTTGCCTACAACATGGGCTTCAAACGAAAGCGGAGGTCCAAAGGTTTCATTTATACTTCGATATATTTCTATAAACTTATCGATTACTGAGTTATCGGCCAAAATGTGATGACCAAAAGCCTTAAACCTTGCATACAACACGGACATCAATCGAAAGGGGAGGTCCAAAGGTTTCATTTATACTTCGATATATTTCGATATACGTATCCATAACTGAGTTATCGGTCAAAATGTGATGACCAAAAGCCTTAAACTTTGCCTACAACATGGGCTTCAAACGAAAGGGGAGGTCCAAAAGTTTCATTTATACTTCGATATATTTCGATAAACTTATCGCTAACCGAGTTAAACTTGGCATACAACATGGACATCAAACGAAAGGGGAGGTCCAAAGGTTTCATTTATACTTCGATATATTTCGATAAACTTATCGATAACTGAGTTATCGGTCAAAATGAGATGACCAAAAGAATCAAACTTTGCCTACAACATGGGCTTCAAACGAAAGGGAACAAAGGTTTCATTTATACTTCGATATATTTCGATAAACTTATCGATTACTGAGTTATCGGTCAAAATGTGATGACCAAAAGCCTTAAACTTTGCCTACAACATGGGCATGAAACGAAATTGGAGGTCGAAATGTTTCATTTATACTTCGATATATTTCGATATTCTTATCCATAACTGAGTTATCGGTCAAAAGGTTTCATTTATACTTCGATATATTTCGATATACGTATCCATAACTGAGTTATCGGTCAAAATGTGATGACCAAAAGCCTTAAACTTTGGCTACACCATGGGCATCGAACGAAAGTGGAGGTCGAAAGGTTTCATTTATACTTCCATATATTTCGATAAACTTATCGATAACTGAGTTATCGGTCAAAATGTGATGACCAAAAGCCTTAAAATTTGCTTACAATAGGGTTATCAAATGAAAGGGGAGGTCGAAAAATTTCATTTATACTTCGATATATTTCGATTCACTTATCGATAACTGAGTTATCGGTCAAAATGTGATGAGCAAAAGCCTTGAGCTTTGCCTACAACATGGGCAGCAAACGAAAGAGGATGTCGAAAGGTTTCATTTATACTTCGATATATTTCGATATACTTATCCATAACTGAGTTATCGGTCAAAAGGTTTCATTTATACTTCGATATATTTCGATATACGTATCCATAACTGAGTTATCGGTCAAAATGTGATGACCAAAAGCCTTAAACTTTGCCTACAACATGGGCATCAAACGAATGGGGAGGTCGAAAAATTTCTTTTATACTTTGATATATTTCGATAAAGTTAACGATAACTGAGTTATCGGTCAAAATGTGATGTGCAAAAGCCTTGAACTTTGCCTACAATATGGGCAGCAAACGAAAGAGGAGGTCGAAAGGTTTCATTTATACTTCGATATATTTCGATATACTTATCCATAACTGAGTTCTCGGTCAAAAGGTTTCATGTATAATTCGATATATTTCGATATACTTATCCATAGTGAGTTATCGGTCAAAATGTGATGAGCAAAAGCCTTAAACTTTGACTACACCATGGGCATCAAACGAAAGTGGAGGTCGAAAGGTTTCATTTATACTTCGATATATTTCGATAAACTTATCGATGACCTAGTTATCGGTCAAAATGTGATGACCAAAAACATTAAACTTTGCCTACAACATGGCCATCAAACGAAAGGGGAGGTGCAAAGGTTTCATTTATACTTCGATATATTTCGATAAACTTATCGATGCCCTAGTTATCGGTCAAAATGTGATGACCAAAAACATTAAACTTTGCCTACAACATGGGCAGCAAACGAAAGAGGAGGTCGAAAGGTTTCATTTATACTTCGATGTATTTCGATATACTTATCCATATGATACGCGGCAGGAATAAGATTTCGGGACTTAGAAAAAGATACACTATAACATTTGCTAATATTTAGATGCAAATGGTTCTTATTACACCAGTCTATAACATTGTTAAGATCCGACTGGAGCCTAATAGTGTCTGAGTGACTCGTGACCGTTTTAAAAACTTTCAAGTCATCCGCATACAATAGAAAATTAGAGTACTTGAAGCAGTGACTTATATCATTAATAAAGATTACAAATAAAAGAGGACCCAGCACACTCCCCTGGGGAACGCCAGAAGTTGCAGTAAACGACCGTGAGCAGGTCCCATCCACATCAACTACACATCTTCGTTCGGCCAAATATGACTTCATCCAAGACAGCATGCTGGAATGAAAGCCAAGACTAGCAAGTTTAGAAATTAATAGCGAGTGGTTGACTTTGTCAAAGGCCTTCGAAAAGTCAGTGTAGATTGTATCCACTTGTGATTTCGTATTAAAAGCGGAAATGCAGAGATCTGAAAAAACTGCAAGGTTGGTTACCGTCGACCTACCAGGCATAAAACCGTGTTGGTTAGGGGTGATTAAACTCTTGACTTCGAAAAATATCTTATCTTTAACCACAATTTCAAATAATTTTGACATGGTGGATAGTTTCGAAATAGGACGATAGTTAGCAACGCTACTTTTATTTCCGCTCTTGAATATTGGGGTAATTGAAGTTACTTTCCAAGCGTTTATAAAGTCACCGCACTTAAGCGATCTGGATAAAATTAGTAAGATAGTGTAGGCTAATGCCACGATATTTTTAAATAAGAAGGAGCAAAACCCGTCTACGTCCGACTTTATTGTTGACTTGATTGCTGATATGCCCCGAATGATATCATCAATGGAAAGGGAAAGCTCACCAAAATTAATTGGCGTATCATTTGTTATAAATACATCCTCACTTGTAGTCGCAGCAGACTCAAAATTTGAGCTGAAGAAATCTGCAAAGAGGTTCGCGGCATCAGTCAGGGAATGTGCCGAAGATCCATTATAAAATACTTGCGAAGGGATGCTTGAGCCCGACTTTTTAGACTTAACATACCGCCAAAAAGATTTTGGGTTAAGTTTGATCTCACGCTCAAATTTAACAACATAATTCTTATGAAGACTCTTACTTAACGAATTAAACTCCCTTGAGTAAAATAAATATTTCTCTTTGTGAGAGGGCGACTTCGACAATTTGAATTTCTTATAAAACTTATTTCTTAAATTTTTTAATTTCTTTAGATCCTTTGTAGCAATTTTGTAGCACTTTTTCCTGCTTCTAGGGATCATACTGCTACAAATTTGATTAACATTGTCCTTGAAGAGGTCAAAACACTCGTTTACAAGACACCCCGCAAAAATATCATCCCAGTTAAGCATTTTGATTCTATCATTGATGGCGTCAAAATTGCAGTTTCTGAAACAATAGTTCTGAGAAGGTATATCTATATAAACACTTCTAAACTCATAAAACTCCAATTGCAGGACAAGAGGAACATGATGCAATCCAGGGGACGAAAGAGGGTCGAGACATTCCTCAAGAGAAAAGCTCATATTCTCGTTTATGAAAATTAAGTCTAAGAGACGCGATAGTTGGTTTGTGATAGCATTAATCTGCATAAGATTGACACTCAGTAAGTTATCAACTACATAAATTTCAAGAAAACTATTAACGCTATTAGGATACAAAGCTGGACTCTCATCTACCGTCCCCCAGCTCACATTTCCTATGTTGAAATCACCTAATATACAATAATTACATCCTGGTTTCTTGGAAATTAGGTCTACAATATTATCTGTATGCGCCCTATACAAGTAGTCTGAGCTAGCAGGTGGAATGTACGATGCGCATATAAAGACTGTTGATGAACCATTTACGCAGACACATAGTTGATCTAACAGTGAGTTCTCATTCTGCAATAAAAGAAGCGACGAGCAATACTTTCGCTGAACAGCTATTAAGATGCCGCCCCCCGAGCCAGCCCGGTTTTTATCACATCCCGATCTTTTCTATAGACGTTATAGATATTCGGATCAAAAAATTCATTATCATAGAAATCTTCATTCAACCAGGACTCCACAATAACGATAACATCATAGCTCATATTGGAGCTAAACTCATACAAAGCCTTCGATTTAGTTCTAAGACCAGAAGCATTTTCATAATAAATATTAAGCGGCCTGGCGTGGGCTTCGATATTTACGGACGCAGCTATGGAGCTTGTTGAGCTACCCCTCTCTTCGGAAAAAAACGGAACGGGCGAAGTATTACATTCTTTGGCCATATATTTTCATCAACTATTTTATCATAATATGTCTCCGCTACTGCAAGTTTGAAAGTAATTCTTCTCAGATCAGCCAGATTAGTACCTTTTTTAACGAGTTTCACGCATTTCAAATGAGTTTTACTTATACCAGCATGTTTTGAGACATAGTTGAGCATATCATCTTCAGACACACTTGGATGGAATGATGAGACGTGCAACCATTTCAAACCATCCGCTACACAAAGTTCGGAATTATTATTCACGCCAAGAACCAATGGGTCTTTTAGAATTCTCCGGGTAGTTCTTAAAGTGGACCGAGACCCAGGCTCTTTGTTCGCAGCACGTTGTAGTTGTTGTTGCTGTTGATTTAGTTGTTGTTGACAGTTCACATTCGGTGAGGGAATATTTTGAGCAGCCACCTCAGCATAACAATGAGGCAGCGGATCTTTAGCTGGAGCCGCTGCAGCAGCTGGAGTGGACGCCAGTTTATTGGACCTTTTTCTTTTAGACTTTTCACTCTGCTTAGACTGCACAGTGGTCTCTGAGGATAGCGTCTCACCATCCGTTAAGGGTACTAGAAAACCACTAGCCACACTCTGATTATTATCATTAGCAGCACTAACATTTATCAGCGTCGAAGTAGGGAAAACATTTGTTGTCATATTCGAGTAAACAACATTCGTAGCAGCACCAGTAGAACTTGAAAAGACGTCAGCAACGGCAGCAACCGCATCATTCGCGCCCAAAGCAGAGAATAAACATGAGGGAGAACTATTAGCGCTTATATTGAACTCTTTTAATTTGTTTGGATTGGGTCCAAAAACTGACAGTAGCTCACGCAAATCAAAAACAACACTTTTCAAGTCTCTTACTTCAGCGGAAAGAGCAGTTACAGCATCGTCGCTAGTTTGCAGTTTCGTAGAGAGTAGCTTAATTTCGGCTTGTAGATCAACACACTTATTCAATAGCTCTGTGTTGACATCACGAACAGAGCACAAAGAGGAAGACACATTAGCACACACAGCATTAAGTTTATTGACCACTGAGTGCAGTTCTAATGCATTGTTATTGTCACATGAGTTATCGGTCAAAGTTTAAACAGCTGTTAAATGAACTAGTTTAGTAGTGGTAAATGTAATTTTAAGGCATTATTTGTAAATAGTGTGTAAGGAAATTCTAATTGTCCTAGATTATCATTGAACAAATAAATAAATAAATAAAATGTGATGACCAAAAGCCTTAAAATTTGCTTACAATAGGGTTATCAAATGAAAGGGGAGGTCGAAAAATTTCATTTATACTTCGATATATTTCGATTCACTTATCGATAACTGAGTTATCGGTCAAAATGTGATGACCTAAAGCCTTAAACTTTGGCTACACCATGGGCATCAAACGAAAGTGGAGGTCGAAAGGTTTAATTTATACTTCGAACTGAGTTATCGGTCAATATGTGATGACCAAAAGCCTTAAAATTTGCTTACTACTGGTATCAAATGAAAGGGGAGGTCGAAAATTTTAATTTATACTTCGATATATTTCGATTCACTTATCGATAACTGAGTTATCGGTCAAAATGTGATAACCAAAAGCCTTAAACTTTGCCTACAACATGGGCATCAAACGAAAGGGGAGGTCGAAAGATTTTTTTTATACTTTGATATATTTCGATAAAATTAACGATAACTAAGTTATCGGTCAAAATGTGATGACCAAAAGCCTTAAACTTTGCCTACAACATAGGCATCAAACGAAAGGGGAGGTGGAAAAATTTCTTTTATACTTTGATATATTTCGATAAAGTTAACGATAACTGAGTTATCGGTCAAAATGTGATGGCCAAAAGCCTTAAAATTTGCTTACAATAGGGGTATCAAATGAAAGGGGAGGTCGAAACATTTCATTTATACTTCGATATATTTCTATTCACTTATCGATAACTGAGTTATCGGTCAAAATGTGATGACCAAAAGCCTTAAACTTTGCCTACAACATGGGCATCAAACGAAAGGGGAGGTCGAAAGGTTTCATTTATACTTCGATATATTTCGATATACGTATCCATAACTGAGCTATCGGTCAAAATGTGATGACCGAAAGCCTTAAACTTTGGCTACACCATGGGCATCAAACGAAAGTGGAGGTCGAAATGTTTCATTTATACTTCGATATATTTCGATTCACTTATCGATAACTGAGTTATCGGTCAAAATGTGATGACCAAAAGCCTTAAACTTTGCCTACAACATGGGCATCAAACGAATGGGGAGGTCGAAAAATTTCTTTTATACTTTGATATATTTCCATAAAGTTAACGATAACTGAGTTATCGGTCAAAATGTGATGAGCAAAAGCCTTGAACTTTGCCTACAACATGGGCAGCAAACGAAAGAGGAGGTCGAAAGGTTTCATTTATACTTCGATATATTTCGATATACTTATCCATAACTGAGTTCTCGGTCAAAAGGTTTCATTTATCATTCGATATATTTCGATATACTTATCCATAACTGAGTTATCGGTCAAAATGCTTCATTTATACTTCGATATATTTCGATATACGTATCCATAACTGAGTTATCGGTCAAAATGTGATGACCGAAAGCCTTAAGCTTTGGCTACACCATGGGCATCAAACGAAAGTGGAGGTCGAAATGTTTCATTTATACTTCGATATATTTCGATATACGTATCCATAACTGAGTTATCGGTCAAAATGTGATGACCGAAAGCCTTAAGCTTTGGCTACACCATGGGCATCAAACGAAAGTGGAGGTCGAAATGTTTCATTTATACTTCGATATATTTCGATATACGTATCCATAACTGAGTTATCGGTCAAAATGTGATGACCGAAAGCCTTAAGCTTTGGCTACACCATGGGCATCAAACGAAAGTGGAGGTCGAAAGGTTTCCTTTATACTTCGATATATTTCGATAAACTTATCAATAACTGAGTTATCGGTCAAAATGTGATGACCAAAAGCCTTAAACTATGCCTACAACATGGGCATCAAACGAAAGGGGAGGTCGAAAGATTTCTTTTATACTTTGATATATTTCGATAAAGTTAACGATAACTGAGTTATCGGTCAAAATGTGATGGCCAAAAGCCTTAAAATTTGCTTACAATAGGGGTATCAAATGAAAGGGGAGGTCGAAAAATTTCATTTATACTTCGATATATTTCGATTCACTTACCGATAACTGAGTTATCGGTCAAAATGTGATGAGCAAAAGCCTTGAACTTTGCCTACAACATGGGCAGCAAACGAAAGAGGAGGTCGAAAGGTTTCATTTATACTTCGATATATTTCGATATACTTATCCATAACTGAGTTATCGGTCAAAAGGTTTCATTTATACTTCGATATATTTCGATATACGTATCCATAACTGAGTTATCGGTCAAAATGTGATGACCAAAAGCCTTAAACTTTGGCTACACCATGGACAGCAAACGAAAGAGGAGGTCGAAAGGTTTCATTTATACTTCGATATATTTCGATATACTTATCCATAACTGAGTTCTCGGTCAAAAGGTTTCATTTATAATTCGATATATTTCGATATACTTATCCATAACTGAGTTATCGGTCAAAATGTGATGACCAAAAGCCTTAAACTTTGACTACACCATTGGCATCAAACGAAAGTGGAGGTCGAAAGGTTTCATTTATACTTCGATATATTTCGATAAACTTATCGATGACTTAGTTATCGGTCAAAATGTGATGACCAAAAGCCTTAAACTTTGCCTACAACATGGGCAGCAAACGAAAGAGGAGGTCGAAAGATTTCATTTATACTTCGATATATTTCGATATACTTATCCATAACTGAGTTATCGGTCAAAAGGTTTCATTTATACTTCGATATATTTCGATATACGTATCCATAACTGAGTTATCTGTCAAAATGTGATGACCAAAAGCCTTAAACTTTGGCTACACCATGGGCATCAAACGAAAGTGGAGGTCGAAAGGTTTCATTTATACTTCGATATATTTCGATAAACTTATCGATAACTGAGTTATCGGTCAAAATGTGATGACCAAAAGCCTTAAACTTTGCCTACAACATGGGCATCAAACGAAAGGGGAGGTCGAAAGGTTTCATTTATACTTCGATATATTTCGATAAACTTATCGATAACTGAGTTATCGGTCAAAATGTGATGCCCATAAGCCTTAAAATTTGCTTACAATAGGGGTATCTAATGAAAGGGGAGGTCGAAAAATTTCATTTATACTTCGATATATTTCGATTCACTTATCGATAGCTGAGTTATCGGTCAAAATGTGATGACCAAAAGCCTTAAACTTTGCCTACAACATGGGCATCAAACGAAAGGGGAGGTCGAAAGATTTTTTTTATACTTTGATATATTTCGATATACTTATCCATAACTGAGTTATCGGTCAAAATGTGATGACCAAAAGCCTTAAACTTTGGCTACACTATGGGCATCAAACGAAAGTGGAGGTCGAAAGGTTTCATTTATACTTCGATATATTTCGATAAACTTATCGATAACTGAGTTATCGGTCAAAATGTGATGCCCATAAGCCTTAAAATTTGCTTACAATAGGGGTATCTAATGAAAGGGGAGGTCGAAAAATTTCATTTATACTTCGATATATTTCGATTCACTTATCGATAGCTGAGTTATCGGTCAAAATGTGATGACCAAAAGCCTTAAACTTTGCCTACAACATGGGCATCAAACGAATGGGGAGGTCGAAAAATTTCTTTTATACTTTGATATATTTCGATAAAGTTAACGATAACTGAGTTATCGGTCAAAATGTGATGAGCAAAAGCCTTGAACTTTGCCTAAACCATGGGCATCAAACGAAAGAGGAGGTCGAAAGGTTTCATTTATACTTCGATATATTTCGATATACGTATCTATAACTGAGTTATCGATCAAAATGTGATGACCAAAAGCCTTAAACTTTGGCTACACCATGGGCATCAAACGAAAGTGGAGGTCGAAAGGTTTCATTTATACTTCGATATATTTCGATAAACTTATCGATAACTGAGTTATCGGTCAAAATGTGATGACCAAAAGCCTTAAACTTTGCCTACAACATGGGCATCAAACGAAAGGGGAGGTCGAAAGATTTTTTTTATACTTTGATATATTTCGATATACTTATCCATAACTGAGTTATCGGTCAAAATGTGATGACCAAAAGCCTTAAACTTTGGCTACACTATGGGCATCAAACGAAAGTGGAGGTCGAAAGGTTTCATTTATACTTCGATATATTTCGATAAACTTATCGATAACTGAGTTATCGGTCAAAATGTGATGCCCATAAGCCTTAAAATTTGCTTACAATAGGGGTATCTAATGAAAGGGGAGGTCGAAAAATTTCATTTATACTTCGATATATTTCGATTCACTTATCGATAGCTGAGTTATCGGTCAAAATGTGATGACCAAAAGCCTTAAACTTTGCCTACAACATGGGCATCAAACGAATGGGGAGGTCGAAAAATTTCTTTTATACTTTGATATATTTCGATAAAGTTAACGATAACTGAGTTATCGGTCAAAATGTGATGAGCAAAAGCCTTGAACTTTGCCTAAACCATGGGCATCAAACGAAAGAGGAGGTCGAAAGGTTTCATTTATACTTCGATATATTTCGATATACGTATCTATAACTGAGTTATCGATCAAAATGTGATGACCAAAAGCCTTAAACTTTGGCTACACCATGGGCATCAAACGAAAGTGGAGGTCGAAAGGTTTCATTTATACTTCGATATATTTCGATTCACTTATCGATAACTGAGTTATCGGTCAAAATGTGATGACCAAAAGCCTTAAACTTTGCCTATAACATGGGCATCAAACGAAAGGGGAGGTCGAAATGTTTCATTTATACTTCGATATATTTCGATATACGTATCCATAACTGAGTTATCGGTCAAAATGTGATGACCGAAAGCCTTAAGCTTTGGCTACACCATGGGCATCAAACGAAAGTGGAGGTCGAAAGGTTTCATTTATACTTCGATATATTTCGATAAGCTTATCGATAACTGAGTTATCGGTCAAAATGTGATGACCAAAAGCCTTAAAATTTGCTTACAATAGGGGTATCAAATGAAAGGGGAGGTCGAAAAATTTAATTTATACTTCGATATATTTCGATTCGCTTATCGATAACTGAGTTATCGGTCAAAATGTGATGAGCAAAAGCCTTGAAGTTTGCCTACAACATGGGCATCAAACGCAAGCGGAGGTCGAGAGATTTCTTTTATACTTTGATATATTTCGATAAAATTAACGATAACTGAGTTATCGGTCAAAATGTGATGGCCAAAAGCCTTAAAATTTGCTTACAATAGGGGTATCAAATAAAAGGGGAGGTCGAAAAATTTCATTTATACTTCGATATATTTCGATTCACTTATCGATAACTGAGTTATCGGTCAAAATGTGATGACCAAAAGCCTTGAATTTGCCTACAACATGGGCATCAAACGAAAAGGGAGGTGCAAAGGTTTCATTTATACTTCGATATATTTCGATAAACTTATCGATGCCCTAGTTATAGTTCAAAATGTGATGACCAAAAACCTTAAACTTTGCCTACAACATGGGCAGCAAACGAAAGAGGAGGTCGAAAGGTTTCATTTATACTTCGATATATTTCGATATACTTATCCATAACTGAGTTCTCGGTCAAAAGGTTTCATTTCATTTTTCATTTATACTTCGATATATTTCGATATACTTATCCATAACTGAGTTATCGGTCAAAAGGTTTCATTTATACTTCGATATATTTCGATAAACTTATCGATAACTGAGTTATCGGTCAAAATGTGATGACCAAAAGCCTTAAACTATGCCTACAACATGGGCATCAAACGAAAGGGGAGGTCGAAAGATTTCTTTTATACTTTGATATATTTCGATAAAGTTAACGATAACTGAGTTATCGGTCAAAATGTGATGGCCAAAAGCCTTAAAATTTGCTTACAATAGGGGTATCAAATGAAAGGGGAGGTCGAAAAATTTCATTTATACTTCGATATATTTCGATTCACTTACCGATAACTGAGTTATCGGTCAAAATGTGATGAGCAAAAGCCTTGAACTTTGCCTACAACATGGGCAGCAAACGAAAGAGGAGGTCGAAAGGTTTCATTTATACTTCGATATATTTCGATATACTTATCCATAACTGAGTTATCGGTCAAAAGGTTTCATTTATACTTCGATATATTTCGATATACGTATCCATAACTGAGTTATCGGTCAAAATGTGATGAAAAAAAGCCTTAAACTTTGGCTACACCATGGACAGCAAACGAAAGAGGAGGTCGAAAGGTTTCATTTATACTTCGATATATTTCGATATACTTATCCATAACTGAGTTCTCGGTCAAAAGGTTTCATTTATAATTCGATATATTTCGATATACTTATCCATAACTGAGTTATCGGTCAAAATGTGATGACCAAAAGCCTTAAACTTTGACTACACCATGGGCATCAAACGAAAGTGGAGGTCGAAAGGTTTCATTTATACTTCGATATATTTCGATAAACTTATCGATGACTTAGTTATCGGTCAAAATGTGATGACCAAAAGCCTTAAACTTTGCCTACAACATGGGCAGCAAACGAAAGAGGAGGTCGAAAGATTTCATTTATACTTCGATATATTTCGATATACTTATCCATAACTGAGTTATCGGTCAAAAGGTTTCATTTATACTTCGATATATTTCGATATACGTATCCATAACTGAGTTATCTGTCAAAATGTGATGACCAAAAGCCTTAAACTTTGGCTACACCATGGGCATCAAACGAAAGTGGAGGTCGAAAGGTTTCATTTATACTTCGATATATTTCGATAAACCTATCGATAACTGAGTTATCGGTCAAAATGTGATGACCAAAAGCCTTAAACTTTGCCTACAACATGGGCATCAAACGAAAGGGGAGGTCGAAAGATTTTTTTTATACTTTGATATATTTCGATATACTTATCCATAACTGAGTTATCGGTCAAAATGTGATGACCAAAAGCCTTAAACTTTGGCTACACCATGGGCATCAAACGAAAGTGGAGGTCGAAAGGTTTCATTTATACTTCGATATATTTCGATAAACTTATCGATAACTGAGTTATCGGTCAAAATGTGATGCCCATAAGCCTTAAAATTTGCTTACAATAGGGGTATCTAATGAAAGGGGAGGTCGAAAAATTTCATTTATACTTCGATATATTTCGATTCACTTATCGATAGCTGAGTTATCGGTCAAAATGTGATGACCAAAAGCCTTAAACTTTGCCTACAACATGGGCATCAAACGAATGGGGAGGTCGAAAAATTTCTTTTATACTTTGATATATTTCGATAAAGTTAACGATAACTGAGTTATCGGTCAAAATGTGATGAGCAAAAGCCTTGAACTTTGCCTAAACCATGGGCATCAAACGAAAGAGGAGGTCGAAAGGTTTCATTTATACTTCGATATATTTCGATATACTTATCCATAACTGAGTTCTCGGTCAAAAGGTTTCATTTATACTTCGATATATTTCGATAAACGTATCCATAACTGAGTTATCTGTCAAAATGTGATGACCAAAAGCCTTAAACTTTGGCTACACCATGGGCATCAAACGAAAGTGGAGGTCGAAAGGTTTCATTTATACTTCGATATATTTCGATAAACTTATCGATAACTGAGTTATCGGTCAAAATGTGATGAGCAAAAGCCTTGAGCTTTGCCTACAACATGGGCATCAAACGCAAGCGGCGGTCGAGAGATTTCTTTTATACTTTGATATATTTCGATAAAATTAATGATAACTGAGTTATCGGTCAAAATGTGATGGCCAAAAGCCTTAAAATTTCCTTACAATAGGGGTATCAAATAAAAGGGGAGGTCGAAAAATTTCATTTATACTTCGATATATTTCGATTCACTTATCGATAACTGAGTTATCGGTCAAAATGTGATGACCAAAAGCCTTGAATTTGCCTACAACATGGGCATCAAACGAAAAGGGAGGTGCAAAGGTTTCATTTATACTTCGATATATTTCGATAAACTTATCGATGCCCTAGTTATAGTTAAAAATGTAATGACCAAAAACCTTAAACTTTGCCTACAACATGGGCAGCAAACGAAAGAGGAGGTCGAAAGGTTTCATTTATACTTCGATATATTTCGATATAATTATCCATAACTGAGTTCTCGGTCAAAAGGTTTCATTTCATTTTTCATTTATACTTCGATATATTTCGATATACTTATCCATAACTGAGTTATCGGTCAAAAGGTTTCGTTTATACTTCGATATATTTCGATATACGTATCTATAACTGAGTTATCGGTCAAAATGTGATGACCAAAAGCCTTAAACTTTGGCTACACCATGGGCATCAAACGAAAGTGGAGGTCGAAAGGTTTCCTTTATACTTCGATATATTTCGATAAACATATCGATAACTGAGTTATCGGTCAAAATGTGATGACCAAAAGCCTTAAACTATGCCTACAACATGGGCATCAAACGAAAGGGGAGGTCGAAAGATTTTTTTTATACTTTGATATATTTCGATAAAATTAACGATAACTAAGTTATCGGTCAAAATGTGATGACCAAAAGCCTTAAACTTTGCCTATAACATGGGCATCAAACGAATGGGGAGGTGGAAAAATTTCTTTTATACTTTGATATATTTCGATAAAGTTAACGATAACTGAGTTATCGGTCAAAATGTGATGGCCAAAAGCCTTAAAATTTGCTTACAATAGGGGTATCAAATGAAAGGGGACGTCGAAAAATTTCATTTATACTTCGATATATTTCGATTCACTTATCGATAACTGAGTTATCGGTCAAAATGTGATGAGCAAAAGCTTTGAACTTTGCCTACAACATGGGCAGCAAACGAAAGAGGAGGTCGAAAGGTTTCATTTATACTTCGATATATTTCGATATACTTATCCATAACTGAGTTCTCGGTCAAAAGGTTTCATTTATAATTCGATATATTTCGATATAAGTACTTATCCATAACTGAGTTATCGGTCAAAATGTGATGACCAAAAGCCTTAAACTTTGACTACACCATGGGCATCAAACGAAAGTGGAGGTCGAAAGGTTTCATTTATACTTCGATATATTTCGATAAACTTATCGATGACTTAGTTATCGGTCAAAATTTATATTTTGATAAACTTATCGATAACTGAGTTATCGGTAAAATGTGATGACCAAAAGCCTTAAACTTTGCCTACAACATGGGCATCAAACGAAAGGGGAGGTCGAAAGATTTTTTTTATACTTTGATATATTTCGATATACTTATCCATAACTGAGTTATCGGTCAAAATGTGATGACCAAAAGCCTTAAACTTTGGCTACACCATGGGCATCAAACGAAAGTGGAGGTCGAAAGGTTTCATTTATACTTCGATATATTTCGAATTAAACTGTATATACTTAAATATTAATAGTATTGTTGCAAATAAATTCGAACTGGAGCGTCTAATAGAAGTACAAAAACCAGACTTGGTCTTCTGTTCGGAGACGTGTGCGACTAGCGAAATTACCAGTCAAGAATTACAGATACAAACGTACAAACTTATAGTATGTAACTCGCACAGTAGGCACACAGGAGGAGTTTTGATATATGCAAAAGAGTCAATACAATACAGAACAATCTACAATAAAGCGTTAGGTAAAAATACCTGGTGTATAATCATTAAAATCAAAAACTTTGTTCCTAAATATAAAATTGCTCTAGTCTATCATTCGCCGAGCTCGAGTGATGCTGACTTTATCATGTACTTACACGATATTTTAAATGTTAATTGCGTAACACAGGATAACACAATATTTATAGGTGATTTCAATATCAATCTTTACAATAGCACCACTTACAGTAGACAGCTAGTTGATTTATTCCGGTCCTTTGCTATGGAACAAAAAATTGATTTTTATACACGGAGGGGAGAAGATAGTGAAACAATGATTGACCTATTGTTTACTAACAGCAAATCGATTTCATGTGTAAGATTGGAAGAATACCAAATTTCTGATCACGAAACGATTCAGTTTAAAATAAAATTAGATACAACTTTCCAAATGAGAGCTAGAAGAACCATAACTTCTTGGGAAAACTACTCAAGTGATAATCTTGTTAATGAACTACGGCAATATAACTATACCGACTTTGAGAACCTAAGTATAGAAAATAAGGTCACGTTGCAATATAATACACTGTCGAATGCAATGAACACGCTAACACACTCCAAAGAAATTATTGTAAAGCTTATGAACAAGTGGTATGACTCCGAACTAGCAAACTTAAACAAACATAAATTCGAGTTATACAAAACGGCTCAGGCAAATGGGGAATGGACGGAATATAATAGTACCAAGCGGAAATACAAGCGGCTTATCAAGGTAAAAAGAGCTAAGTATATGGAACTTAAAATTACTCATAATCTTGGTGATAGGCTATGTGGAAACACCTAAAAAGCTGCATATCGATGGGAAAGGAAAATAATGTTATAAGCAAAATAACAATAAACGACCGAATGTATACAGAGGAAAACGAAATAGCACAGGCTTTAAATAATTACTTTATTAACAGCATTTTAGATATCAACCAAAATATTCCAGTTGCTCCCGTCAGTCCCACCAACACATTGGCGGGAGAAAATATCACTCGGGTATTCAAATTTAAGAAAATAGGTAGAAATGAGATTCTTGAAATAGTTAGTAGGTTTAAAAATAAAATTGGAGGAAAAAAGCTAGTATCAGAAGGAGTCGTTAAAGACTGAATAACTTATACCGGATTTTTCTATGCCCAAATTGTAAATCAATGCCTGGAAAAAGGTGTGGTCCCTAACATATGGAAATCATCTATAGTTGTGCCAATACAGAAAGTCAAAAATACCATTAAGGCTGACGAAATTAGGCCAATAAACACGCTGCAGTGTGACGAAAAAATTATGGAAACTGTAGTGAAAGATCAGCTCGTAAAGTATTTAGAAGATAACGACATTATAATATCGCAGCAATCTGGTTTTAGAAAGAAACACTCTTGTGAAAGTGCTTTGAATTTGGTGATAGCTAACTGGAAAGAAGACTTGAGCAGAAACATATATTTCGATAAAGTTAACGATAACTGAGTTATCGGTCAAAATGTGATGGCCAAAAGCCTTCAAATTTGCTTACAATAGGGGTATCAAATGAAAGGGGAGGTCGCAAAATTTCATTTATACTTCGATATATTTCGATTCACTTATCGATAACTGAGTTATCGGTCAAAATGTCATGAGCAAAAGCCTTGAACTTTGCCTACAACATAGGCAGCAAACGAAAGAGGAGGTCGAAAGGTTTCATTTATACTTCGATATATTTCGATATACTTATCCATAACTGAGTTATCGGTCAAAAGGTTTCATTTATACTTCGATATATTTCGATAAACTTATCGATTACTGAGTTATCTGTCAAAATGTGATGACCAAAAGCCTTAAACTTTGGCTACAACATGGGCATCAAACGAAAGTGGAGGTCGAAAGGTTTCCTTTATACTTCGATATATTTCGATAAACTTATCGATAACTGAGTTATCGGTCAAAATGTGATGAGCAAAAGCCTTGAACTTTGCCTAAACCATGGGCATCAAACGAAAGAGGAGGTCGAAAGGTTTCATTTATACTTCGATATATTTCGATATACGTATCTATAACTGAGTTATCGGTCAAAATGTGATGACCGAAAGCCTTAAGCTTTGGCTACACCATGGGCATCAAACCAAAGTGGAGGTCGAAAGGTTTCATTTATACTTCGATATATTTCGATATACGTATCCATAACTGAGTTATCTGTCAAAATGTGATGACCAAAAGCCTTAAACTTTGGCTACACCCTGGGCATCAAACGAAAGTGGAGGTCGAAAGGTTTCATTTATACTTCGATATATTTCGATAAACTTATCGATAACTGAGTTATCGGTCAAAATGTGATGACCAAAAGCCTTAAACTTTGCCTACAACATGGGCATCAAACGAAAGGGGAGGTCGAAAGGTTTCATTTATACTTCGATATATTTCGATATACGTATCCATAACTGAGTTATCGGTCAAAATGTGATGACCGAAAGCCTTAAGCTTTGGCTACACCATGGGCATCAAACCAAAGTGGAGGTCGAAAGGTTTCATTTATACTTCGATATATTTCGATATACGTATCCATAACTGAGTTATCTGTCAAAATGTGATGACCAAAAGCCTTAAACTTTGGCTACACCATGGGCATCAAACGAAAGTGGAGGTCGAAAGGTTTCATTTATACTTCGATATATTTCGATAAACTTATCGATAACTGAGTTATCGGTCAAAATGTGATGAGCAAAAGCCTTGAACTTTGCCTACAACATGGGCATCAAACGCAAGCGGAGGTCGAGAGATTTCTTTTATACTTTGATATATTTCGATAAAATTAACGATAACTGAGTTATCGGTCAAAATGTGATGGCCAAAAGCCTTAAAATTTCCTTACAATAGGGGTATCAAATAAAAGGGGAGGTCGAAAAATTTCATTTATACTTCGATATATTTCGATTCACTTATCGATAACTGAGTTATCGGTCAAAATGTGATGACCAAAAGCCTTGAATTTGCCTACAACATGGGCATCAAACGAAAAGGGAGGTGCAAAGGTTTCATTTATACTTCGATATATTTCGATAAACTTATCGATGCCCTAGTTATAGTTCAAAATGTGATGACCAAAAACCTTAACCTTTGCCTACAACATGGGCAGCAAACGAAAGAGGAGGTCGAAAGGTTTCATTTATACTTCGATATATTTCGATATAATTATCCATAACTGAGTTCTCGGTCAAAAGGTTTCATTTTATTTTTCATTTATACTTCGATATATTTCGATATACTTATCCATAACTGAGTTATCGGTCAAAAGGTTTCGTTTATACTTCGATATATTTCGATATACGTATCTATAACTGAGTTATCGGTCAAAATGTGATGACCAAAAGCCTTAAACTTTGGCTACACCATGGGCATCAAACGAAAGTGGAGGTCGAAAGGTTTCCTTTATACTTCGATATATTTCGATAAACATATCGATAACTGAGTTATCGGTCAAAATGTGATGACCAAAAGCCTTAAACTATGCCTACAACATGGGCATCAAACGAAAGGGGAGGTCGAAAGATTTTTTTTATACTTTGATATATTTCGATAAAATTAACGATAACTAAGTTATCGGTCAAAATGTGATGACCAAAAGCCTTAAACTTTGCCTACAACATGGGCATCAAACGAATGGGGAGGTGGAAAAATTTCTTTTATACTTTGATATATTTCGATAAAGTTAACGATAACTGAGTTATCGGTCAAAATGTGATGGCCAAAAGCCTTAAAATTTGCTTACAATAGGGGTATCAAATGAAAGGGGAGGTCGAAAAATTTCATTTATACTTCGATATATTTCGATTCACTTATCGATAACTGAGTTATCGGTCAAAATGTGATGAGCAAAAGCCTTGAACTTTGCCTACAACATGGGCAGCAAACGAAAGAGGAGGTCGAAAGGTTTCATTTATACTTCGATATATTTCGATATACTTATCCATAACTGAGTTCTCGGTCAAAAGGTTTCATTTATAATTCGATATATTTCGATATACTTATCCATAACTGAGTTATCGGTCAAAATGTGATGACCAAAAGCCTTAAACTTTGACTACACCATGGGCATCAAACGAAAGTGGAGGTCGAAAGGTTTCATTTATACTTCGATATATTTCGATAAACTTATCGATGACTTAGTTATCGGTCAAAATTTATATTTTGATAAACTTATCGATAACTGAGTTATCGGTAAAATGTGATGACCAAAAGCCTTAAACTTTGCCTACAACATGGGCATCAAACGAAAGGGGAGGTCGAAAGATTTTTTTTATACTTTGATATATTTCGATATACTTATCCATAACTGAGTTATCGGTCAAAATGTGATGACCAAAAGCCTTAAACTTTGGCTACACCATGGGCATCAAACGAGAGTGGAGGTCGAAAGGTTTCATTTATACTTCGATATATTTCGAATTAAACTGTATATACTTAAATATTAATAGTATTGTTGCAAATAAATTCGAACTGGAGCGTCTAATAGAAGTACAAAAACCAGACTTGGTCTTCTGTTCGGAGACGTGTGCGACTAGCGAAATTACCAGTCAAGAATTACAGATACAAACGTACAAACTTATAGTATGTAACTCGCACAGTAGGCACACAGGAGGAGTTTTGATATATGCAAAAGAGTCAATACAATACAGAACAATCTACAATAAAGCGTTAGGTAAAAATACCTGGTGTATAATCATTAAAATCAAAAACTTTGTTCCTAAATATAAAATTGCTCTAGTCTATCATTCGCCGAGCTCGAGTGATGCTGACTTTATCATGTACTTACACGATATTTTAAATGTTAATTGCGTAACACAGGATAACACAATATTTATAGGTGATTTCAATATCAATCTTTACAATAGCACCACTTACAGTAGACAGCTAGTTGATTTATTCCGGTCCTTTGCTATGGAACAAAAAATTGATTTTTATACACGGAGGGGAGAAGATAGTGAAACAATGATTGACCTATTGTTTACTAACAGCAAATCGATTTCATGTGTAAGATTGGAAGAATACCAAATTTCTGATCACGAAACGATTCAGTTTAAAATAAAATTAGATACAACTTTCCAAATGAGAGCTAGAAGAACCATAACTTCTTGGGAAAACTACTCAAGTGATAATCTTGTTAATGAACTACGGCAATATAACTATACCGACTTTGAGAACCTAAGTATAGAAAATAAGGTCACGTTGCAATATAATACACTGTCGAATGCAATGAACACGCTAACACACTCCAAAGAAATTATTGTAAAGCTTATGAACAAGTGGTATGACTCCGAACTAGCAAACTTAAACAAACATAAATTCGAGTTATACAAAACGGCTCAGGCAAATGGGGAATGGACGGAATATAATAGTACCAAGCGGAAATACAAGCGGCTTATCAAGGTAAAAAGAGCTAAGTATATGGAACTTAAAATTACTCATAATCTTGGTGATAGGCTATGTGGAAACACCTAAAAAGCTGCATATCGATGGGAAAGGAAAATAATGTTATAAGCAAAATAACAATAAACGACCGAATGTATACAGAGGAAAACGAAATAGCACAGGCTTTAAATAATTACTTTATTAACAGCATTTTAGATATCAACCAAAATATTCCAGTTGCTCCCGTCAGTCCCACCAACACATTGGCGGGAGAAAATATCACTCGGGTATTCAAATTTAAGAAAATAGGTACAAATGAGATTCTTGAAATAGTTAGTAGGTTTAAAAATAAAATTGGAGGAAAAAAGCTAGTATCAGAAGGAGTCGTTAAAGACTCAATAACTTATACCGGATTTTTCTATGCCCAAATTGTAAATGAATGCCTGGAAAAAGGTGTGGTCCCTAACATATGGAAATCATCTATAGTTGTGCCAATACAGAAAGTCAAAAATACCATTAAGGCTGACGAAATTAGGCCAATAAACACGCTGCAGTGTGACGAAAAAATTATGGAAACTGTAGTGAAAGATCAGCTCGTAAAGTATTTAGAAGATAACGACATTATAATATCGCAGCAATCTGGTTTTAGAAAGAAACACTCTTGTGAAAGTGCTTTGAATTTGGTGATAGCTAACTGGAAAGAAGACTTGAGCAGAAACATATATTTCGATAAAGTTAACGATAACTGAGTTATCGGTCAAAATGTGATGGCCAAAAGCCTTCAAATTTGCTTACAATAGGGGTATCAAATGAAAGGGGAGGTCGCAAAATTTCATTTATACTTCGATATATTTCGATTCACTTATCGATAACTGAGTTATCGGTCAAAATGTGATGAGCAAAAGCCTTGAACTTTGCCTACAACATAGGCAGCAAACGAAAGAGGAGGTCGAAAGGTTTCATTTATACTTCGATATATTTCGATATACTTATCCATAACTGAGTTATCGGTCAAAAGGTTTCATTTATACTTCGATATATTTCGATAAACTTATCGATTACTGAGTTATCGGTCAAAATGTGATGACCAAAAGCCTTAAACTTTGGCTACACCATGGGCAGCAAACGAAAGAGGAGGTCGAAAGGTTTCATTTATACTTCGATATATTTCGATATACTTATCCATAACTGAGTTCTCGGTCAAAAGGTTTCATTTATAATTCGATATATTTCGATATACTTATCCATAACTGAGTTATCGGTCAAAATGTGATGACCAAAAGCCTTAAACTTTGACTACACCATGGGCATCAAACGAAAGTGGAGGTCGAAAGGTTTCATTTATACTTCGATATATTTCGATAAACTTATCGATGACTTAGTTATCGGTCAAAATGTGATGACCAAAAACCTTAAACTTTGCCTACAACATGGGCAGCAAACGAAAGAGGAGGTCGAAAGGTTTCATTTATACTTCGATATATTTCGATATACTTATCCATAACTGAGTTATCGGTCAAAAGGTTTCATTTATACTTCGATATATTTCGATATACGTATCCATAACTGAGTTATCTGTCAAAATGTGATGACCAAAAGCCTTAAACTTTGGCTACACTATGGGCATCAAACGAAAGTGGAAGTCGAAAGGTTTCATTTATACTTCGATATATTTCGATATACTTATCCATAACTGAGTTCTCGGTCAAAAGGTTTCATTTATAATTCGATATATTTCGATATACTTATCCCTAACTGAGTTATCGGTCAAAATGTGATGACCAAAAGCCTTAAACTTTGACTACAACATGGGCATCAAACGAAAGTGGAGGTCGAAAAATTTCTTTTATACTTCGATATATTTCGATTCACTTATCGATAGCTGAGTTATCGGTCAAAATGTGATGACCAAAAGCCTTAAACTTTGCCTACAACATGGGCATCAAACGAATGGGGAGGTCGAAAAATTTCTTTTATACTTTGATATATTTCGATAAAGTTAACGATAACTGAGTTATCGGTCAAAATGTGATGAGCAAAAGCCTTGAACTTTGCCTAAACCATGGGCATCAAACGAAAGAGGAGGTCGAAAGGTTTCATTTATACTTCGATATATTTCGATATACTTATCCATAACTGAGTTCTCGGTCAAAAGGTTTCATTTATAATTCGATATATTTCGATATACTTATCCATAACTGAGTTATCGGTCAAAATGTGATGACCAAAAGCCTTAAACTTTGACTAAACCATGGGCATCAAACGAAAGTGGAGGTCGAAAGGTTTCATTTATACTTCGATATATTTCGATAAACTTATCGATGACCTAGTTATCGGTCAAAATGTGATGACCAAAAACCTTAAACTTTGCCTACAACATGGGCAGCAAATGAAAGAGGAGGTCGAAAGGTTTCATTTATACTTCGATATATTTCGATATACTTATCCATAACTGAGTTATCGGTCAAAAGGTTTCATTTATGCTTCGATATATTTCGATATACGTATCTATAACTGAGTTATCGGTCAAAATGTGATGACCAAAAGCCTTAAACTTTGACTACACCATGGGCATCAAACGAAAGTGGAGGTCGAAAGGTTTCATTTATACTTCGATATATTTCGATAAACTTATCGATAACTGAGTTATCGGTCAAAATGTGATGACCATAAGCCTTAAAATTTGCTTACAATGGGGGTATCAAATGAAAGGGGAGGTCGAAAAATTTCATTTATACTTCGATATATTTCGATTCACTTATCGATAGCTGAGTTATCGGTCAAAATGTGATGACCAAAAGCCTTAAACTTTGCCCACAACATGGGCCTAAACCATGGGCATCAAACGAAAGAGGAGGTCGAAAGGTTTCATTTATACTTCGATATATTTGGATATACTTATCCATAACTGAGTTATCGGTCAAAAGGTTTCATTTATGCTTCGATATATTTCGATATACGTATCTATAGCTGAGTTATCGGTCAAAATGTGATGACCAAAAGCCTTAAACTTTGGCTACACCATGGGCATCAAACGAAAGTGGAAGTCGAAAGGTTTCATTTATACTTCGATATATTTCGATAAACTTATCGATAACTGAGTTATCGGTCAAAATGTTATGACCAAAAGCCTTAAACTATGCCTACAACATGGGCATCAAACGAAAGGGGAGGTCGAAAGATTTTTTTTATACTTTGATATATTTCGATAAAATTAACGATAACTAAGTTATCGGTCAAAATGTGATGACCAAAAGCCTTAAACTTTGTCTACAACATGGGCATCAAACGAATGGGGAGGTGGAAAAATTTCTTTTATACTTTGATATATTTCGATAAAGTTAACGATAACTGAGTTATCGGTCAAAATGTGATGGCCAAAAGCCTTCAAATTTGCTTACAATAGGGGTATCAAATGAAAGGGGAGGTCGCAAAATTTCATTTATACTTCGATATATTTCGATTCACTTATCGATAACTGAGTTATCGGTCAAAATGTGATGAGCAAAAGCCTTGAACTTTGCCTACAACATGGGCAGCAAACGAAAGAGGAGGTCGAAAGGTTTCATTTATACTTCGATATATTTCGATATACTTATCCATAACTGAGTTATCGGTCAAAAGGTTTCATTTATACTTCGATATATTTCGATATACGTATCCATAACTGAGTTATCTGTCAAAATGTGATGACCAAAAGCCTTAAACTTTGGCTACACTATGGGCATCAAACGAAAGTGGAAGTCGAAAGGTTTCATTTATACTTCGATATATTTCGATATACTTATCCATAACTGAGTTCTCGGTCAAAAGGTTTCATTTATAATTCGATATATTTCGATATACTTATCCCTAACTGAGTTATCGGTCAAAATGTGATGACCAAAAGCCTTAAACTTTGACTACAACATGGGCATCAAACGAAAGTGGAGGTCGAAAAATTTCTTTTATACTTCGATATATTTCGATTCACTTATCGATAGCTGAGTTATCGGTCAAAATGTGATGACCAAAAGCCTTAAACTTTGCCTACAACATGGGCATCAAACGAATGGGGAGGTCGAAAAATTTCTTTTATACTTTGATATATTTCGATAAAGTTAACGATAACTGAGTTATCGGTCAAAATGTGATGAGCAAAAGCCTTGAACTTTGCCTAAACCATGGGCATCAAACGAAAGAGGAGGTCGAAAGGTTTCATTTATACTTCGATATATTTCGATATACTTATCCATAACTGAGTTCTCGGTCAAAAGGTTTCATTTATAATTCGATATATTTCGATATACTTATCCATAACTGAGTTATCGGTCAAAATGTGATGACCAAAAGCCTTAAACTTTGACTAAACCATGGGCATCAAACGAAAGTGGAGGTCGAAAGGTTTCATTTATACTTCGATATATTTCGATAAACTTATCGATGACCTAGTTATCGGTCAAAATGTGATGACCAAAAACCTTAAACTTTGCCTACAACATGGGCAGCAAATGAAAGAGGAGGTCGAAAGGTTTCATTTATACTTCGATATATTTCGATATACTTATCCATAACTGAGTTATCGGTCAAAAGGTTTCATTTATGCTTCGATATATTTCGATATACGTATCTATAACTGAGTTATCGGTCAAAATGTGATGACCAAAAGCCTTAAACTTTGACTACACCATGGGCATCAAACGAAAGTGGAGGTCGAAAGGTTTCATTTATACTTCGATATATTTCGATAAACTTATCGATAACTGAGTTATCGGTCAAAATGTGATGACCATAAGCCTTAAAATTTGCTTACAATGGGGGTATCAAATGAAAGGGGAGGTCGAAAAATTTCATTTATACTTCGATATATTTCGATTCACTTATCGATAGCTGAGTTATCGGTCAAAATGTGATGACCAAAAGCCTTAAACTTTGCCCACAACATGGGCCTAAACCATGGGCATCAAACGAAAGAGGAGGTCGAAAGGTTTCATTTATACTTCGATATATTTGGATATACTTATCCATAACTGAGTTATCGGTCAAAAGGTTTCATTTATGCTTCGATATATTTCGATATACGTATCTATAGCTGAGTTATCGGTCAAAATGTGATGACCAAAAGCCTTAAACTTTGGCTACACCATGGGCATCAAACGAAAGTGGAAGTCGAAAGGTTTCATTTATACTTCGATATATTTCGATAAACTTATCGATAACTGAGTTATCGGTCAAAATGTTATGACCAAAAGCCTTAAACTATGCCTACAACATGGGCATCAAACGAAAGGGGAGGTCGAAAGATTTTTTTTATACTTTGATATATTTCGATAAAATTAACGATAACTAAGTTATCGGTCAAAATGTGATGACCAAAAGCCTTAAACTTTGTCTACAACATGGGCATCAAACGAATGGGGAGGTGGAAAAATTTCTTTTATACTTTGATATATTTCGATAAAGTTAACGATAACTGAGTTATCGGTCAAAATGTGATGGCCAAAAGCCTTCAAATTTGCTTACAATAGGGGTATCAAATGAAAGGGGAGGTCGCAAAATTTCATTTATACTTCGATATATTTCGATTCACTTATCGATAACTGAGTTATCGGTCAAAATGTGATGAGCAAAAGCCTTGAACTTTGCCTACAACATGGGCAGCAAACGAAAGAGGAGGTCGAAAGGTTTCATTTATACTTCGATATATTTCGATATACTTATCCATAACTGAGTTATCGGTCAAAAGGTTTCATTTATACTTCGATATATTTCGATATACGTATCCATAACTGAGTTATCTGTCAAAATGTGATGACCAAAAGCCTTAAACTTTGGCTACACTATGGGCATCAAACGAAAGTGGAAGTCGAAAGGTTTCATTTATACTTCGATATATTTCGATATACTTATCCATAACTGAGTTCTCGGTCAAAAGGTTTCATTTATAATTCGATATATTTCGATATACTTATCCCTAACTGAGTTATCGGTCAAAATGTGATGACCAAAAGCCTTAAACTTTGACTACAACATGGGCATCAAACGAAAGTGGAGGTCGAAAAATTTCTTTTATACTTCGATATATTTCGATTCACTTATCGATAGCTGAGTTATCGGTCAAAATGTGATGACCAAAAGCCTTAAACTTTGCCTACAACATGGGCATCAAACGAATGGGGAGGTCGAAAAATTTCTTTTATACTTTGATATATTTCGATAAAGTTAACGATAACTGAGTTATCGGTCAAAATGTGATGAGCAAAAGCCTTGAACTTTGCCTAAACCATGGGCATCAAACGAAAGAGGAGGTCGAAAGGTTTCATTTATACTTCGATATATTTCGATATACTTATCCATAACTGAGTTCTCGGTCAAAAGGTTTCATTTATAATTCGATATATTTCGATATACTTATCCATAACTGAGTTATCGGTCAAAATGTGATGACCAAAAGCCTTAAACTTTGACTAAACCATGGGCATCAAACGAAAGTGGAGGTCGAAAGGTTTCATTTATACTTCGATATATTTCGATAAACTTATCGATGACCTAGTTATCGGTCAAAATGTGATGACCAAAAACCTTAAACTTTGCCTACAACATGGGCAGCAAATGAAAGAGGAGGTCGAAAGGTTTCATTTATACTTCGATATATTTCGATATACTTATCCATAACTGAGTTATCGGTCAAAAGGTTTCATTTATGCTTCGATATATTTCGATATACGTATCTATAACTGAGTTATCGGTCAAAATGTGATGACCAAAAGCCTTAAACTTTGACTACACCATGGGCATCAAACGAAAGTGGAGGTCGAAAGGTTTCATTTATACTTCGATATATTTCGATAAACTTATCGATAACTGAGTTATCGGTCAAAATGTGATGACCATAAGCCTTAAAATTTGCTTACAATGGGGGTATCAAATGAAAGGGGAGGTCGAAAAATTTCATTTATACTTCGATATATTTCGATTCACTTATCGATAGCTGAGTTATCGGTCAAAATGTGATGACCAAAAGCCTTAAACTTTGCCCACAACATGGGCCTAAACCATGGGCATCAAACGAAAGAGGAGGTCGAAAGGTTTCATTTATACTTCGATATATTTGGATATACTTATCCATAACTGAGTTATCGGTCAAAAGGTTTCATTTATGCTTCGATATATTTCGATATACGTATCTATAGCTGAGTTATCGGTCAAAATGTGATGACCAAAAGCCTTAAACTTTGGCTACACCATGGGCATCAAACGAAAGTGGAAGTCGAAAGGTTTCATTTATACTTCGATATATTTCGATAAACTTATCGATAACTGAGTTATCGGTCAAAATGTTATGACCAAAAGCCTTAAACTATGCCTACAACATGGGCATCAAACGAAAGGGGAGGTCGAAAGATTTTTTTTATACTTTGATATATTTCGATAAAATTAACGATAACTAAGTTATCGGTCAAAATGTGATGACCAAAAGCCTTAAACTTTGTCTACAACATGGGCATCAAAC